>WBMV01008446.1:819421-1364482 GCA_013396655.1 Campylorhamphus procurvoides
CTCCTCTCCTCTCTTCTTTTTTTTTCTTTGCTTTTCTCTTTTCTTGCCTTGCCTTGCCTTTTCATCAAATTGTCCTCTAAGGACTTTATTCACATTCTACAGGTTTGTTCAAAGTTATTGTGTGATCTGGCTCACTCAGTAACACAGACTGTTTCAGTTGCTTTCCCCAGCTCTGGCCAACTGATGTTATTAACCTTTACTAAGTGACTAACAGTGTTGTGGACTTTTATGAGTTTCTACCACAAGATACAGCTACAATTATAAGGAATAGATTCATCCTAGAAAACACAATATACTTGGCAAATGTTCACTCCGTACTTGAGTGGCTAACTATGCATACATTTATTCCACATGCTTTTGTGTATAAAGTGTCTATTATGTGATCTCTTGAAAGCTAAAGAGTAGCTAATTTTTTCTAAAATATCTTTGAAGGTTTTGCCCTATTGTTGTTGTGGAACATTTGAAAGAGACAAGTATGGAGGTGGTTTTTTGTTTGGTTTTGTTTGTTTGTTTGGGCTTTTTGATTGGTCAGTTTTGGGGTTTTTTGTGGTTTTTTCTTTTTTTTTCCCTAGAAATAAATCTCTGCAGAATATATATTGGTACAGAGTAATTATCCTTCAGTCTTACTCAGGAAAATTTTAAAAATAGTGTTAACTGAGTAATAAGAGAAAAATGGAAGAAATACAAAATTACATGCTTCAGAATATTCTGAAAACAAAAAATAAATACATAAAAAGAACAGGAACTTACAGACAATACAAGACTTAAATACAGGCTTTAAAAATTGAATTGTTGATAGTTATGTAGACAAAACTTTATCTGCTAATCAGTGGTGGTACAGATAACCCGTTCCTAAACTTTATTACCCTTATAGTAGTTTTGACATGATATCACAACTGCTGTCAGCAAAGGCAGAAAGTGCACATAGCCATTTCACTCCTGGGGATACCACAGCAACTATTCCATATGACCTACCTTTGCTTGACAGAACTGATCTCTGCATACTGATTTCACCATGCACCTTTCACAGCAATTTGACACTATGGAGCACTGGCACCAAAACCTTTCAACGTGGAGGTTCTTCATCACCAAGGTAAATAAGGAAGCTACAGTTTGAGTAGCTGAAGTTTCTGGCATATGTCAGATTTTAATTATCTCCATCCTGTAATGACTGCTAATCTCCTCTCTTTGAGCCTCACTGTATCTGCTGGTCTCTGCCTGCTCTATCTGAAAAAAAGCATTGTTGGACTCTCCTCTTCCAAGCCATACTGTTTCTGACTTTATGTTATGGACCCATTCATCCCCTCCATCCTACTGATTTAATTGCATGGAAATACTGCATTTATCCACATTCTTGAATAAAAAAATATATATTAGATTTAGGCTTCATATGTTAAACTAAGAGTAACCTTTAAGAAGATGTGGTAGCCTGTCTTTTATTGGTTAGAGCTGATTTTCCCTCAATGAATTCGAAGTTCATTTGCTATTTTAAGGGAATCCAGTAAGATTTTTATTCTGTGGGAGGGCAGTACAGTGGGGGAACAGTGAGGTTTGGCTTACAACCAGAATTAGCTGGGAATTTCTCGGTTTTGGCTGCACTTGCAGGAATAGCAGATTATTCTATGCGGAGAGATTTACCAAGGCCTGCACAAAATTAGAAAATCAAATCTGCTCATGGCAAAAACTTTTCTACCATGTCAAGACCTGCTTAGGTATTCTCTGTGCAATCCACTGCTACCTGTCTCCCTTGGACGTCTGATAACTGGATCATAGCAAAGTCATTTGAGAAGAACATTTATTTTGGTCCCTTGGATGAGCTTTCTTGCACTAATGAAAATGGAAACGAAGATAAAGAAAAAAGGGAAAAAGTCTAGAACTTCATTATCTTCATTGTTTCTCCACAGCCTAGTAGTTACTGAAGAGTTAAATGCCTGGGTTTTAATATACATGGCAAAACATATTTTCATTAGCATTTGTGAATGAGCGACAATTATGAAACAGCTTTGCTGTCTCTGATTTTTGGGCCAAACCTTTTCCAGGTGGACTATTTTTTGTCATAGGAGACAGCCATGAATATTTTATACTTAAATATAAATTTAAGCTAATTTATTTTGGGTTTGCATCAGTGTATCTCATTTTAGCTCATGGCATTTCTCCTTAATTAAAACAGTACAAATCTCAGCAGCATCTGACTTAGTAGGGAACTATGGAGGTCCTATGGATAGTGAAAGTAATATTTTTTTCATAGAAAACTTTATTCATATGTCAAAACTATTGAAAAATGTTTCATGTCACAATAGTTAGTGCATAAATATCCATTAAATTGGTTTGCTGTGAGGAATCTCAGTCATAATTTCTGTAGGTTTTTTTTTTTCCTTTTTGTACACCCAATTTGTGTGTTATACTGAGTAACTTTTAACAGGGTAAAGGTATTTGCATATGTAAGTCAAATTTAGAAACAAGAAACCTGAGAAAGTTATTTCATGGAAGCAGCATCAGGAAATTGTAGAGAAATAAATATTATAATTCTTTTCTGACTATGAGGTCATAGCATACCCAGTTACGAAAAGTCATTTATAAACTACTGCTTCTGCGGTTTTGAAGCAGGGGTTGTATTCTTAGTTTGCACCCTGCAAATCACAAAACTAAAGGATTCTCTGTTATGGGAAAAAATTTATGAGTTATAGTAATCTAAGACTGGATGGTGTTCTTAAAAGCAGGGTCACATCATTTAGATAAACAAACAAACAAACAAACAAACTGAGACAGGAGGAACAAGTTATTTTCACCGTAGGAAAAAGTCCTCAGACCAAGCAGCCTCTTTTCAAAGTGCGATTGTGGAATGTAGCAGCTGCTCAAGATTCTGCTAACTGTGGGAGATTCATGACCAGTAGATTAATTTGCTTTTCACCAATTATAATTTATCTTACATCAGACTGTTTATAATTACTCTGTCATCTACATGCATTAGCACCAGGTTAATGTGCAAACCATGTACTAAATTATGTCCTGGATAAATCTCTCCTGCTAAATACCACAGTCCTTGTCCTTACTTCCTGAGAATAACCTTTGATCTTCACATCAACAAAAAAAAATAATTACTATCTCTGCCCAACCCAGGACAAGCCATTTCACTCCTAAATAACTGCACAGCTGGAGACAGATGTGTTCTTCTCCCTGGGTAGACCCTACAGGGCCTTCCACAAGGCTTTATATCATACTTGTCATTCGTTTATCAGTATCCAAATGTTGTGCACTGCAAACGTGTGTAAAACATCCTCAGAATTTCAAACAATAACAAATCAGAATGGGGGAGGGGGGAGAAATGGCTGCAAGAAAAAATAGAAGTCTCCCAGCTGTGCAAACTTAAGTAGATGGATTAGCAGAAAGTACACTCCAAAAGTCACATTTTTGCCATCTTCAGCAAAAGTTGATTCAAGGAATGCATTATCAAATTTTAAATCCAGTGCCAGACTAATGAAAAAAATGTTTCAAATCTTCCCTTATCATGTACAAAGACTCCCAGACTGGTATTTCATTCAGATGAGTCTTTTTTTCCCCCCCGCTCAGAGACCTGGTGTTTTCTGATTGGGTCATAGAGCACAAAGGACTCCTAATAGCTTTCATTTTTTCAGTAAAACCAGATTTTTCTGTGAAACATGTCAATGTTTGATTCTGGTTTTCCCTTACCTTTGCCTTCATGTGTCTTTTAAGCAGTGTGGCTTTTTGTTCCTTAGTCATATAAAGGATTGTATTATTTTTGCTACATTAGGAAAAAAAATTAAATAAGCAATATGATTTAGGGAAATTATGTATCTCAAATAATTTTTGAGGCTATAATAAAAAGAAAAAATTAAAGGACAACAAAAATAGAATATATATATATTAAGGAAATATTTTTAACCTTAACTTGTGAAATTCAATATTACAATCAATATGGTTAGCACAATCAGTTATATGGCTACTGATATAAAGTTTATTAAAGTTAAGCTTAATAAAAATAGTTGTACATCCTAGGAGAAGTATAAAAGCCTTCTAAGACAATTTAATGAGCCAATTCATATTAAAGAAAATTTTAAGCAACATTCTGTGTTCAAATGTCATATGCATTTGATCCAATATGACATGTGCAACTGAAAATGAAAAAGAAACATGATGTTAAGCAGCATGGACAATATTTTAAATATTTTTTCCTTTAATTCATAAATGTGTAGGATTCAATGAGAAAATCTCAATCATCTCTAAATGAGGGAAGAGTTGCCCAATTCCATTGATTTTTTTTTTCCTCTTCTTTACAACTTTGACTTTACTTTGTCATCAGTCTTCCCTGGACTCTGCAGGAAGCATGGACAGTCCTGGGTTGCTGTTCCTTTGTTCATCACCACAACCCTTTCCACCTGACAGTGGCAACTCTCACAGATCTCTTTAAATATCAGGGTGAAAAGAAGTGGGAGAACAATCTGGAGGGCAAGAAAATGAAATGGCCTATTGTCAAATGGCCATGTTCTATTGGCTTCTCTTACTATATTCTGCTATTTGAGAAATCTGGACTGACCAGTCTTCTCTGTCTGAAATAAAGATCTCATCGTTGCTGAATGCTTTTTTTTCATCCTAGAGGTAGGTTTATCTCCCTCTGCTAGTAGAAACTACATGAATAAAATGACTGAGGGCTCACCCTGTGTCTCAAAGGACAAGTGTTTTGATGTCCATAGAGCTAAGTCCATTATGATCTCCAGCCTTCTATGCAGAATGGCCTCACCCATACTGCCTATTGGAAGCAGTTGTCTAGCACGTATCATCCCTGAACTGAGTATTTGAGAGAATACTAACTAGCAAGAACTGTGTCCAGAGAAAAAACCTGCAGTTACCTACCAGCAGTTTGGAGGTGGACAACAGGATGAATGCAAAACCAAGATGATATCGTGCTCTGTCCTTGTTCAAATTGGGGCAGACATAGCTATAGTGACTAAAATTGCCATCCTGCTTCATGAGGTATATTTCAAGTGTATAGATGAGGAAAATGGACAAAATTTTTGTGAGCATTTGCACATCTAATGTGCATGGTCTTAAAATATTTTAGTTAGACAATTCTCAAGCCTTACAGGCACAAGGAAAACACAATTTTAACTGACAATCATAGAACAGAACTAAAGCTAACAGTGCAAGAGAAGAAGAAAAAACTCCTGTAGTTTTAAGCTGACTGCTGAAATACAGTCATATAAGCAATTCCCTTATTTTCTGCAGTGAAGTCTCCTAAAATAGTGAGCCCAGTCTCATGAAAATTAGATCAGCTACTATGTGAAGGTCTCACATTACCTTTGCCAGAGAAATGCAATAAACTTTTTTGGTCTACATCTCTTTAACGTGTCTGTGAATGGGAGGCTTCACAGTGACCACAGGGTTCAGAGTCCAGATTACACATCCTGAAGCAACAAGGGAGTATCACATTCTGCATAAAACATTTTTCAGCTAATACAGCAAGCAATGATACTTTCAAAAGCTTGAAAGGGCTTAAAAATGCAGGTTCTCTTTACAGCCAGGACTCTTGTCTGCATAGGTTATGGTCACCAAAAAGCTGAGCACCACAACCCCAAGGGTTTGCATATCTCACCAACCCAAAGAGTAATCAGCAAGAGTGGAATTCCTGCCTCTGGGGTCCAGAAATTGAATGGAGAACTGACTAAGCTAATGAGCATATACTGCTAAAGCAATTTTGGAATATTTGCTTGAGAAGGCCCCACGTAGTTGGAATTCATGCCATGAATTCCTTTGTGAACTAATATTTTTGCAGTCTTAGGCAAAAAATGTAGTATTAGTGGTAAAAAGTAATCACATCAGTGCTCCCTTTTACCTAAAAAGCTGATTGTTAGAGACCAAGATACGGTAATGTGGGGTTCAGAGCAGCTTGAGGGATTGATAGCCCACATCTCCCATGTGAGTTCTTCAGCCATGAAGGTAGGGACTCTCATAAGCAAATTTTCCCTCCTACATGAAGATTTAAGTATGCTACTGAAAGATGAACAATTCCATCAGACAATATTAAGACCATTTTGTCCCAAAATATCCATCAAAAAAGAAAGTCAACTTGTAATACCTAGTTGAGGCATACATGGCTGAGAATGAGATGTTGTGTGCCACATACCTGGGAAAGCAGAGAGGGCATGGAGGAGCTGCAGGAATAGTCCATGGGTGGAATACACTGGCTGCCCAGACTCCCATAGGGTGGAGGAGGCTGGGCTGGATGCTCAGCTAGTTTCCAGGAAGATCTGGTAGCATCCACTTCAGTTCTTGAGTCACCTGCTACCACAGAGAAAATTTGCAATGCCCTGTAGCTCCTATAATAGGATCAGGTGATTTGGCCTCAAAGTAGGAGCACAACTTAAACTGCTCATGAGC
This sequence comes from Campylorhamphus procurvoides, assembly GCA_013396655.1. Taxonomy (NCBI): domain Eukaryota; kingdom Metazoa; phylum Chordata; class Aves; order Passeriformes; family Dendrocolaptidae; genus Campylorhamphus; species Campylorhamphus procurvoides. The sequence goes on from WBMV01008446.1 coordinate 825,818, forward strand.
CATAAAGACAGTTGGAAAAATTAATGTGCAAATCTTCCACAGTTTAAGTGACTGGAAACTGAAGCTTCACAACCACTGCCGTGAAGAAAACATCTTCAGTCCTTTGTTTTCCATGTGGTCTAATCCAGCATTCTCTGATGCTGGTTTTCCAAAGCAGGCTGAGCCAGATGATGGTTCTGCCCACCCTTTGCTCCCACCCTTTTTATTACACTGACTGGAGCATTTGCCTAGTGTTCTGTTGAGCCCAGTCAGCATGCGGAGAGAAAAACTACCTTTTTTCACATCCATTTTCTATTGGATTTGCATGCTGAAATGACTCAGTACAGAGAGGGCCAAACAAACCCTGAAAGGAAGAGTCTAGGACACTGGCAAAGGGTGGGACCTGGGAATAGCTAAGGTGTGTTGTGCTTGCACACCAGCTTGTTAAACCAGTAAGGAAACCAGTAGGGAATGCCTGGGCTTTGCTGTAAGCATAAGGCATCAGGTTACTAAGCAAGTGTAACCAGTCCTACAGCTCTCATGGGGAGCTATTTAAGCACTTTTATGGAAGTTTATCAGAAGAAATTAGACTTCAGGCATCTTGAGGGTTCAATGATGCTTACATTAACATTTTTCTGAATTTATGTTTGGATGATGTTTTCTGCAGCAGTTAAATAGCATTTGGTTTTCCATATCCCTGATATCAAAGCTACTTTTGAAAATGTGATAGGAGTCCCTAATTTGCCTGGGTATCTTTGAGAATTTTAGCTCTTCTATTTCTAGACCATTGAAGGCTAATTGTAAATGCTGTAAGAACTTCTATGTTATACAAGAGACTTCTGATTCCAACTGTCATATAGCACTAAGTACCATATTATCCAGTACTCAGCTAGAGCTTTCTTGTAAGACTTATAATAAGTGTCATAAGTTCTCTTTTTAGATAATTATTATTACCACAGTGCTAGAATAAGTGGATGTTTCTATGAATAATTTTAAATCATATAACTTATAGTGATTATTTTATTAACTTAGTCCCAGACAACCCACTTCTTAGGAAAGACATTTGTGGTGGGCTGACCTTGGCTGGATGCCAGGTGCCACCAAGCCACTCTATCACTCCCCTTCCCAGACAAACAGGGGAGAGAGAATAAGATGGAAAAGGACTTGCAAGTTGGGATAAGGCAGTTCACTAAAGCAAAAGTGAAAGTTTGTGCATGCAAAAGTGAAGAGGAAAATAACAAGGTTTATTCCCTACTTCCCATTGGCAAGTGGAGTGTGGCCACTTCCCAGGAAGCAGGGCTTTGGCATGCATAGCCATTGCTCCAAAACACAAACACAGGAAACAACAAATGCCTCCCTTTCCTCCTCCTTCCTTCAGTTTTTATATCTGAGATGAGACTATATGGTATGGAATATGCTTTTGGTTAATTTGGGTCAATTCTTCTACTTGGGTCCCCTCCCAGGATTTGGTCACTCCCCTGCCCACCCACCCCTCAATGGGAGGAATGTCAAAGAGAGTGGTGATGCTGTGTGAGCCCTGCTCAGCAGTAATCAAAACACTGACGTTTTACCAACACCCTTCTAGATCAAAGCACAGAACACTGAGGGCTGCTATGGGAAAATGAAGCCAATTTCAGCCAGGCCCAGTACAATATTATGAAATACTGAATTCATAATGTCTAATTCTCCATGAGGCACTTTCATCCAAATCTTGAGTAGATTTCTCTCACTTTTTGAGGTCCTCCTTGGGCAAAGACCCCAAGGACAATCCAGCAATACCAGCAGTCTACTATTCTCATACTTCTACTCATTCTTCAGACCTTCATGAAGAATTCTGAAATGCAAGTAACAGCAGTCACAGCACAAATGTGTTAGGCAGAAGGACAACAGAGGATCATAACTTCATGCATTGTAATTTATTATTAATCATATCTTCCTATGAGTGTCTGGGCCCCGAGAAGTGAGAAAAAAAATCTAAATATCAGGTTAAAAAAAGGAAGGATTTTGACTTCTCAAAATCTATTTCAACAGTGGTAAAAGAGAAAAATTTATTGGAGGCAAAGAGGGAAAAGAGTTTATGCTGGGATTATAATCAGATTTCCATCACCTAACAAAATTATTAACTTAGAACATATGTAGCTTTTCATCAAAACAATGGGAGTAAGATTAAAATTAATAGACATTAAGGGCTTTTCAATTACCAGTACAACTCGAGGGACTAAAATCTGAATTTTTGCATCTTTCCATTATTTGCCATTGGATAGATTCCGAATCCAAGCTTTCTTTCTGTGGGCACAGCACTATGTGACATGGGAAAGTTTTATTTTTCATTGTTGCATTGAGATGACAGTATCAAATCTCTAGGTGATACCAGTCAAACACAATAAAGCTGCTCCAAAATGCAGCAGCTGCAGATTTAGACCAAGGACTGAAGCTTCCAGTCTTATGCATAGCATCTCAAAGCAAAGTAATATACAGTAGTAACAAAATACATGCCCAAGCACTACTGTTTTCATGCAAAGACATCACTGCCTTTAGACACAATGTCAATTTGAGTAGATACATGTGGACCAAACAACAATCCCAAATGCTCAACAATCCCAAAACAACAGCAGAACTTGTCCAAAGGCGGACAAGGGAGCCCTAAAACATGTGCTACATGTGCAGTCCTTCAGGGAGAAAGTTTTGTTCTACTCTTGAACACACTAACCTTCATACACTGTCTGGAAGAAGCCACAAATCAGTGAAGCACAGACGCATTGCCCAGAGACATGGCTTTTCCCATCTGATTTTTACCTGTCTTCCAGGGAATTCGGAAAGCTGAAAGCAAAATGTAGAGCTTGGGACCATCACATTGCCTTCTGACCTTTCCAGCAGTATACTGAATCTATAAACCAATTTGTTGTGCTAAACAGTGCTTTGCTTATTTGAAATAGATGGAGAGAAAAAAAGGCTAACATCCTCACCAAAGGCCAACCTGTATTCCAACAGGAAACATTTTCCTTATTAATACACGCAAGTAAAGCAGGAGAACAATAAACATTACATGGAAAGACACACAGATATACAAATGCTGAGAACATATGCTAACAAGTAGACATGTAAAACCATTTTGCAGTGATAATGTGTGAAGGGGAAAATGAAAGATGCAGAACAAATGGTGATCCTGGGAAGGGTAAAAATCAGTAAACGGAGAATTATCATTACTTAGAACTTGTACCAAATCTCATGGCTTAAAGTAACATAGATACAGAAATAGGTCCTCTTGAATATTCTGGGGTATTTTATGACACACTGGTCTGAAAGAACAGATGGTACTGCAGTGAGGTGGACATCTTCATTGCCATTCTACATATAGTAAAAGATGTTGTATTTCTTCAACTTCAGCCTCGAACTTTGTACTGCCCAAAAGTCAGTGATTTTGTCTTATCTTTTCTCTCTACAAAGTTTATCTTAGAGAGCAATTTGAAGGAAATGGGAGGTAGTTTTGTGGATCAGGTCATGAAGAACTGTATTAGAAAAGAAGCAGAGATATTCATATGAAAAAAGGTTGCCTGCAAGGCTGACATCTTAAATAGTTAGCATAAGGACAGATGTGCTGAGAACTGAGCAGAGACTAGTCAGATAAATAACGGTTCAAACAGACCCTAGTATGGAAGGTGATGAATTTTGATCATCAGTTCAAAAAGATGATGACCTAATGTGTACTGGTGCAACAGCCAGAGGTACATATTGGAGACCTTGATGGTGGTGGTGATGGGGTTGCACTTTAAGAGCTTAGATATTGAAGGGATATGTATGATAGAGTAATTAATGTAGATGTATTGAATATGCATTACAGTTCACTTGTGTAAGCAGGGCTAGAGCCAGGAAAGCTAAGAAGAAAATTAAGACCATTATGTTTCTCGAGGCATCCGTGTTCTTTCTTACAGGCTTTTGGTCCCTTAGAATGTTCTGAGTCTACCATTTGTTGTGCAGGAGATGGAACAAATACATATAGCTAGAAACCAACACAAGAACTAAACCTCTCTGGGGATATCACTTCACCCATATTTAATTGAATGCACAGTCTTCACTCTCAAAGCTATTTAAGGTGGTTCTCCTCTTTCTCTTGACCTTTTAGATGAGGTCTCCAGTTACGTCTACCTTTCTTTTTGGTCTGAAAATAAATGAAGAAATGGTAGCAGTGAATATTCTGATCTAGTGCGTTCATCATCATTGTGGGGATATGCTTCCAAAGTGGACAGTTGTGCATGGCAGTGAGTGTGCCGAAGGCCCAAACCCTTCAGTTTTTAGTGACACTCCATATCCAAATGGAGCTATATAGTAAAGAATATTACTATTACAAACTACATTTACTTCTATTTGGCTTATTCCCTCATGGGTCAATGTCATGGGGGGAAATAAAGATAACACAACTGCAATGTGTATTTAGGCATTTATTTGTGTTTTTTCCTGCCCTGCACCTTGCATTAGCAAATAAACCTGTGCAAAGACTGCTACAGTGCAATGAATCCTTCCACTAAGTCACTAATCAGAGAAAATTCCAGTGAGCTGTTAACTCTGCCCATTCTGCTTTTCATACCTTTTTACAATATGTAGAAAATTCAGAGAACAAGAACATTAACTTTTCATAGACTGGAGAAAGTCATTTGAAGGGAATTAATGCAAAAAAAAAAATAAAAATTGGTAGCCTGACAAATTGCCATCCTTGTCAATGACTAAAGAAGTTCTTTAGGAGAGAAAAAACTAGTACCTTGAACTGAAGTGAGCAGATTAAAAAAAAAAAAAAGGTTAGAAAAGAAGAGGCCAAATGAGTAAAAGGTACAATTTACTAATGAAGAAATATATCAGATGGCAGATGTTTACACATTTGTATTTGTATACACAAATAACAGACATGCACATACAGGACTATGAAAGGGTCTGAGCCCTTCATGATTATTAAGGTATTTTTTCATTCTCCTTTGATGGTGGTAAACGCTGTTATTATTGTATTACAGATGAGAACTGAAAGAGACAAACATATCTCTGAAAATTTTGGTTTATCACAAGAAGTGTATGATGAATGATTAGAATTCAGACACAAACCAACAACATCTAGATCCACAAATAGCACTATTTCTGCTCTGCTCAGTGGATCTGAATGCCAAAATATCTCTCAAAACCTAGTTAATTTCACTTGTCCTTTATAAATGCAACACAAATATATGCAGATATGGAATATTTGTTTTTCCAAAGTTTCATAGTGCATCAATTGCAGAAGCAGGGAAGCAATCCAGAACTTCTGAGCCCTTCTCCCTTTTTTCCTTTTTTTTCTGTGCCAATGAAGCATATGACTTTGGTTTTACACCCTTTCAACTGTATCTCAAGTTTTAATAATGTATACGAAATCAGCTGGATGTGTGACTTCAAATATCAATCCATAGCTTTTCCAAATTAATTGACTAAATAGTTTTGATAGTCAGCTGCCAGTCACTACTATATTTTCTTTACTGTTCAGACAGAAATGGAGAGAAAAGACTCATACGTACTAGAACACAGTCAAGAGTTAAAGTAAGTCTGATATAAAAATGATACAATTTTCTCTAAGAAAATTGATCCTACCACTTTAGTAATTTGAAGATTTATATCTTTGTACATAAGCAAAGGTTATATAAGGTTGAAACTTTACTAGCTGGCCTGTGTTTATACTGTAGTAGATTCTTCAAAATGTCTAGCATACAATCTTGACCTTGGAAGAGACTGAGAAGACAAATGCTGTCAGTGGTTCTTACTCATACAAAACTGAGTCAGCATTGAAAAGGTCAGCAGAACATTTTCTATTTTCATTTAATGCTCTCAACGTTTTCATTGGAAATGTGCGTACATTTCGTCATCAGGCTGCCAAAGTTAAGGAATTCTCAGCTCTGCACCGTGTGGTTAACCACTTCACTGCATCTCTGGAGCACTGCATAAAGCAGGGGAGTAGCCACCTTTTCACAGATATAGGACCCTCAGAGGTTCAATGAACCAAAGATAAAAATACTCAGAAGTATTCCAAACAGGACATTAGTCAGAAGATGGTGCTATTATAACAGAACTTCTTAGGCAGCCGAGGCTCCACAGGATACCAAAGCGTTCAAGTCAGGCTCAAGAGAAAGTAAACCTCAAGTGTAAATTGAAAGTTGATTTCAACACAAGTTGATGCTCTGCATCACACGGAATACACGTCACACAAATGTACTCACTGAAACACCCTTTGATTCTATGCCTTGGCTTGCTTGCACTGTTCACATCACAGAGCAAATGCACAGGAAAAGACACTTTAAATTGCCATTCACAAACTTTTGCAAACTCGCTTGGATGTTAGCTCATTTCAGAGACACTCAAATGATCAATAACAATTTTATGTACTTCTACAGTGCATAGTGTATTTCCTTGTCAATATATAGGTTCTGACTTAATTGCTGCTGGTATTGCAAACAACCTGGAAATATACAACCATACAATTTTTTGGCCTCTGGACCAGTATTAGCTCAAATAGCTGTACAGAATCACTGTTCTGTGTCATATGGAAATAGCTTTGAAAACACTTCCTTTTCTCTTTCTAAGAGAAAACCATGGCGGTTGCCTAACTCTTCATAAACAGAATACTAAGTTTTCTGCAATGTGAAAAGACTGAGTTGTGACTGTGAACAGAAATAGCTGAAGATGGTGGGAAAATTTGCAAACAAAATTATAATTGCTAACACATCTGGTAGTATGTAAATAAGCATGATAATTGCCTGCACAACAAATGGGTGATTAGAAATATATGAAATTAGAGTAGCCCACAGAAAGCTAATTGTAGTAATTGATATGATGAGTGATATGGATTCTGCAGGCTTTGGACAATTGTGGAAATTAGATTATAGAAAAAAAGGCAGAACCATTAAGCAGAAAACACCACCGGTGGGTTTTACTGTCTGACAGAGATCTCTTCCTTGCTGGAAAAGTCACAGTGCCATTTATAATGTCTAGAATATACAGAACGTACATGTATACAATGAAAATCAAACTGGGGGCGGGTGTTCTCATCATGATCCAGGTATGGTAATGGAAGAGGTTACCATTCCTGGCTGCAGTTCAGTGCCATTCTGAAGGACGTTACTGTATTAAGTAAACTTCTACTGGAACAATCTGTTAAAAAAATTGCAAAAATCACATCTGTGAGCTGAAACAACTTGATTAGCCTTGCAATGCTTAAAAGTTCAAGCAGATTGTTCTCCTGGAAGGCAGATAGGCCTTAGCGCTTAGAGTCAGGGTAGTGCCACATAAATGACGACTGTAAGGAGAGGGCGTATAATAGCTGTGTATTACATTTAGTTACCTAACTAAAACCATGTAAATACAGGCATGTTGCTTGGTTTTTGCCTTAATAATTATTATTTGGCTCATTTCTTACAGCTTTTTCAAAAACAAAGGTCAGTTAAGGAAAATAATTCAGAGCAATGAGGGGAAAACATTCTAGTATTTTGCAACACTACTTAGCTATTTTACAGTCAATCTGGAGAAACATTGCTGCTTCTACTGCAGCATGTATTTACATCATGGGAAAAACTAAGAGAATGGCAAAAGAGACAGTCAGTGGAAATGGGGTGTAACATGATTGAAGAGAGGGGTCAAATTCTTTCCTGCCAAAAATGAGCAAACCTGTGTGAAAATGTCAGTGAAGCTTCACTCAGAAATGTCAGGAGAAATTTTAGCCAGAGTGGGAATTTCTCAATGAATACATTTCTATTTTTGAAATAGAGCCATATCTTTAAGCACTTTTATGATTAAATGCAGGCATTTTCAGTGGGCTCTACTGTGCACTGTCCTATGAGACACCTCTCCTGTTTCCTTGCCAGACAGCCCACATGTCTGCACAGTGTAAGAGAAGGGAACCCTGCAGCTTTCAGACTTCTTTCCATGAATGTGGGCTTCTGGATCCTTGTCCAAGCACATTGGCACCCTTTGGCCACAGCCCCTGACAGGCTGAAGGGACTTCTGGCATGTGTGAACACAGTCCTGGCTTCTCTGCCCCTATGGCCACTTCTACAGCACTGGTCTGGGCTCTGCAGATCATCAGTGATCTTTCTTAAAACTTTTTAAAAACTGTTTTCATTATGGTTTTTAAAATTCCTAATTAGTTGGGGAATTTTCACATTCAGTTCAATTCTGAAGCATGAAATTAATTTCCCGTGATTCTAAGTGACCTTGAGCCATGTTTTGTTGTAGATGGGTGAGAGGAAAGAGTAAAAGCATAAGGCTTTGGTCATAAGGAAAAGAAATTAAGCAGTTAATTGTATTCTGGCATAACGTTCTCATTACCTCACTGTCCAATACAAGTAAACAGAAAGAATCAGAAATATGCTTATGAGTCATTCAAGGGCACTATTAGTTTTGATCATTTCTGTATGTAAACCAGTGTATCTGAGAATAGAGATCTGGTCCTTGAATATACGTCCTGAGGTACAGAACTTAGGTCCCACTAATTAGAAACTGCTAAATTCTGACTAAATTAAGATATTTCAAAACATGAAATGTAACCAGGCTCGGTAGTTTGCTAAAAACTCTTTACTTTATGTGGAACACAAGTTTTTTGCTAGCTATATCAATTCCACTTTTTTTCTTGCGGAGTGCATTAGTACTTTTCACAGAAAGGTTTCAAGGATCTCTATGCACTTACCCATGTATCTTTACCCAGAAGAATTCATACCAAGATAGCAAACCAAGAAAAATCCAAAGTCATGCAAAAAAGCGAGAAAGAAAAAGTGAACAAAAAAGATTTCTCAAAGATTCCAAATTAAACAAGTAACTGACTTGGCAGGTCTTGTCTTTGTTCTGTCCCTGCAAACATAGTCTACGAAAGAGCATTCCCTGTGGGAGCTGTTAGTCTTGAATAATAAAACAGATAACATGCAGAGAAGGCTGAAAAGAGCCATGGTAGAGGTTAAGGGAGAAACACTAATTTTGGAAAGGAATCCTAGTGGTGGATGTAAAATTTGCTCGAATAAAAGGGAACACACGTTCTTGTGGCAAGACAGCTCAGCAACCAAGAACATTATCAGGCATGAAAAGCTTTATTTTCCAATTAGATCAGTTTAGGGAGTTTGATACATGCACTGTGTTTCTCCACCATGTCTTGTTCAACTTTTGGTCTCTGTGCAGTTGAGCAGTTCCAGGTTCAAGCCTGGATTTCTCCTTTGTCAAAAAATGTATGGGGTCAGAGATGCCAAAAAGAGCCCCCACAAAGTCTTCTTACGATTTAGTAAAAATGCTTTCTCATTTTCACAAATGTTTCTGCTCACAAGTCAGTAGGAAACCCAGAAGAGACCAGGACAAGTTTTACAGAGAAGATCCTGCTCCCACATCTCTGCTTCAATATTATTCTATGAAAGCTGTTCCTTAGAAAATATGTTGCTCTCACATCTCCAGCCAACATCTGGCCTGAGAACCCCTGCTACACAGATATGAACACAGTCCCAGTCTTAACACATTGCTGAACTTCCCACTGAGCAGGAGTAAAATGTTGGAAAAGAGGCAGGAGGTTGGGGGGTCGGGGGAGTGGGATGTAACACTGCCTTCAACTCTACTGGTACAGATTTATGACCCTGTTGAAAAGGTGCTCCAAAATCTGCTGCTAGATAATCCTAGTTGGTTCCTTAGAAGTAGTTTTAAAGCATAACCACCCTCACATAGGAAAGGTGGGGTCTGCATTATTCATACAAGTAACCATGAAAACAGAAAAATACTTGGTAATGCAAAATATAGGTCCAGGTAACCCCTAAGACTGCCTACCTTCCCTTAAAGTTATGAGCTGCAGGTACAGCACTGCCGAGTGTATGTATCACTGGCCAAGAGTGTGGAGCAGGGTTTAGAACACTGGGACACTGGAGATTGCCTATAGCGTCTCTCATCTGCTCTTCTTTTTAGCCAGCCTCTCCACTTTTCTGTAGCTGTAAAGTAGTAATACTAATAATGCATGCTCTTTTTGTAAAGCACTAACATTTGCTAAAGTAATGAAAATATCTTCATTCATATTAATAATAATAATTGATGGTGCCTATCTGAAAGCAAAAATGTACAGGAAGAGAACAGAAAGTATTTAGCTGGAAATACAGCAGTCAGGAGAAGTGTCTGTGTCATGTGTTGCAAATATGGAAAACAGAATACAAAAGGCCCATTTAATTCACATGAGAGTCCCAACTCTTCATGTACCATGTTTGGTGCTGATTTATTTGAATTAAGATGGCAAGAAAACCTGCTCTTGCTGGTTTTTTTTGAATTTTCAGTTTAGTTTTCTTTTGTTTTTAATCAAGCTCTTGCTCAAGTCCTGTGAGTAAGAATTCAGTAACACATTGTAAATCACATTCTGCAAGTTCTGTGACTGTAGATGAGATAGTAAAAGATAATGCTGTATACTTCTCATGTGGCTGGTTTGTCATTCGGGCACCACATGTCAGGTTCTCCCTATACGCAGCTGAATGTGTAAGCAGACAAGCTGGTAGAGATTGCAAATAACATAATTTTTAAGTCCTGGTAATTAGAATCCTTTGGTTATTGCTGAAACAATTCAGAATCTTATGAGTACAAGCCTAAACCACTTTTTAACCATCTTTGAGTCAATTTATCATGAAACTGTTTCAAAAGAGAAATTGATAAAAAAGCAAGCAAGCAAACAAACGAAACCGATGACCAAAGAAAACAAAACAGGAGAAATACGCAACCAGCAATCCAATCTTTTCCAAGTAAAAGGTAGAGAATATTGTATTCCAAAACAGAAGTGACTTATATCCCATCATGATAACAAAAGATTTCTCAAAGCTTCCCATCCCTAATAAAGATTTCAGTTAAACATTTTCAATAATGTTGTTTTAAAGGTGTCAGGGATTCTCATTGATTACAGTTGCTCAGACAAGGTCTATAGCAGAGTCACTGTCCTAAAAGAATGCATCAAGTCATTGTCATTTTGTCATGCGTCTTAGAAGCAAAATCACAGCAGAGCAAAATATTATTACAGGTTTATTATGTCTCAAAATATAGAAATATATTCCAACAGCATATTTTAAAGAATAATATAACAATAATCTTCAGCTTCTCCATCTTAAAATGGTACACCATTATTTAAAAATATATTACTTAATGTACCCAAAATTTAGTATCCATCAAATTCCACTTTGAATAAATTGAGTTCAAAAAAGCATATCCACCTACACAATTTATACAGAAATCATTTAACCTTTTGAACACAAGCCGGGAATCTAGCTGTTCCAAAAGAGTAATTCAGATGGAGACATATTTTGTCATACATCCTTGGGCATGAGCTGCAACTAAATGTAGATATGTAGGTAATGTCAGTATAAAATAGAGATGGAATTGTAAAATGGAACTGTTCTATTAAGCGGAAAGAATTCCCAAGACTAAATGAGAACTGCTAATTTATTTTTTTTTAAATTGAGTGTATGCATAAAAAGGATTTATGTATTACTCCAACAGCAAGATAAAATAAATTAGTTTCTGCAAAAACGACAGCTGCACATTCACATGCGTACACAGTCACACGCACACACTGATTTTATCAGTCTGTAATAATGTGAGTTTTCTGAAATATGTTTTAAACCACCAGAGAAGTCAGAGTTTACATGAATAGACTGTCTAAGGGGAAACTGATACGTCCTATCTATTTTTAGCAACTCTCTGAGAATGTTTTGAATGAAGTATTTTTAATGAAGGCAATTAATGATAAAAGCATATATTATAATTAGCCATGTAATAGAGAAAAAACAGAATTTCTATATTTTCCCATTTTTTTAACCAAAAAAACCCAAACAAAGGGGTGTCCAAAACCATTAAATGTGATTAATTCAAAATAAGCATATGTGTAGTGATGGGAATGTAACCTGTATTTGGTTGTGCAATTTTATTTGAGGCCAAAATTTAGGGAGATTAAAAGTTGCTTGTATGGATTTAAGAATTATCAAAGTTACAATAGTTAATGCAATATAAAAGGAACAATATCCCATATTGAGTCTATTTAAACCAATCCCCACCTCATGGAAAAGCAGACTGGACTGAAATTAGGCTGCAAATTACCCAACACCTTGTTATGAAAGGTGCTTTTTGTCTTCACCTGAAAACAGCCACTACTAGGGATAAGCTTTTTGATTAAAGAGGTGGCAATTGCATCCCCCGATGCCTTCCCTCACACACTCACAAAACACATCCAAAAGTGGGATCTAAATAAAGCAGAGCCCTTCCATACTGTGTCTTCTGTATATTTTGTGTATGTAGTAACTATTGTATATGACGGGAAGGCTTGTGCGGCTTTTTGTTTGATTGTATCATGTGGTGCTATTATAAAAATACTTGTCAGAGCAGTGTAGGAGATTATAGACTGATACAGTTTGAGGTAAGAAGGTTGTAGTTCAGTTTTGAGTGTTAACTTGCAAAGTCCTAGGTAAAGGCAAGAGTCTGTCTACATGGAATTTCCGAAGCCTTGAGTCTTTTGCAAACTCTGCAGCTCACTAGCCAAGAAGTCACATACTCCTCCAGTTACACTCATTTTGTAAAAGAAAATGGTTATAACAATTATGTGCAATTTTTTCACTTCTATTTTCTATCTACTATTTATTTACTTAAGCACTGTTCAACATTTCACTTTTTCTAATGGAGCAGAACTTCTAAAAGAAAAAATATGTTTAGCTGAGCAGTTTTGTTTAGTTTTTCTTCCTGTGCCTTTTTCTAAATAAATACCTCGCCACAGTTTTCATTGGCACAATATGACCAAATGTATTTTAGTTCCCTTAACAATACAAAGCAGTTACAGAAGTTCTGGAGTTTCTAGTTTAAAAAAATTCTATACAAAGGCTTTACTTTAAAATATTGAAATGGAATGAAACAGATTTCAGTATGGTCAATTGAAAAATCAGTTTGTGAACTTTTACTGCATAGTGAGGTGACCCATAAAATAAATGGTTTTGAAATTTTGCTCATACAAAAGAAACTATATACTTTTAAATAAATAAAAGCCACTATGTACATTATACTGTACAATTAAATGAGAGATGACATGAAATGGAATAAATTTAGGCTGCCTTTTCATCAGTAAGGCTCATATCTTGACTTTATTACAATTTTGAATAAAACCCTCTGCTTTAGATTATTTTTTTATTCTAGTGGCAGCCACATGAACGCACCACCATATTCCTGTATTTTTTTAAAATAACATTGGAACTGTCATCAAAGTAGAGCACGGAGATTGCATTCAGTTTTGTTGGTGCACAGCATGGCTTTGGTACATGATCAGGGAACATCAAGTGAACCTGAAAGACAGATAAATACATAGCTCATATATCAAACAGAGAGGTACAAGGACAACGTCAGTGCAAAACATGTCTTTGCAATTCAGAGAAGGCTGTGGTCACAAATTTTCCTTGGTTAGCAACTTTAAAGCACAGCTTACCTCCAGAACATTGCTCTGATTTCAATTGTGTGGGCAGGGTTAAACAATAAAAGCAGATGGAGAGATAAATGAGAAGTGGCCAAGATAGAAAGTTGGTTCTCTGATGAAATTTAGAAAAGAGTAGGAGTTAGAAGGCTGCTGAGGAGAATATTTAAACATATTGTCTGTACCATCTTTGCTGAGGGCAGTGCTTAATGTGAAGCAAAGAGTCAAGCCCTGGATCTCACCAAGACCCCAGCATCTGCTGAAATGCTTTCCTGTGCTGCGGTCTCAGCATGGAAGAAAATCTGCTGCAGACAGCAAAGGTTGTGCAGGCAAAGGCTCTTACTGGAACTGTTTTCAGCCTATGAAATCGTAAGTTGTGGGGACTTAGTATGGGTATATTTTAGAGTCTTATCTATGTATCAGTAGATCCAATTCTACTTCCACTGAAGTAGAAATCAATTCATGAGGTGGGTGCCAGCTGGACAAAATGTCTGGGGAAAAGGCTGAGGCAGAGAAGTCTTTATGTTCTCTTGGCTGAAATATATCAATGAAAGGTTAAAGAGAAGGAAAAGAGTTTTGAACAGCATCCCAGAATGAACAAGATCTAGTGGAAATATCTGAAAATGGGGGAAATACAAGTTCTTTGTACTTGAAAGAAGGTTGGATGTAATATTCTACACATGCTGAAGACTTGGAAACTGGGGAGGCGAGAGAAGAGGGAGTTGTAATAGAGAGGGCAAGAGATTATTAAGGCATGGATGAAGACTTCAGCAGTAATAGGTTTCATTTGTATGTTAAGTCTTTGTAAATCTGTTAGAGCCATCTGTCTTGCAGTGATATAAGCTCAGAGCCTTTGCCAGACAACAGAGAATATTCTATCAGGAAACGATTTTTGCATAACTGTTACCATGAGAAGGTCTTTTGAAATGAGCAATAATAAATCCTGAAGTAGCAGCTTAGTAAAGGTTTAGACACACTTAAAACTGGTTTAACAAATGAATAGCAAAGCACTGGAGAAAAGAATGATAGTGCCTCATCTAGGCAGATGTTTGCACTGCCATAAATCCTGGTCCCACCAGTCTCCGCCATCCCAGCTGGAAGCTCTGTGGCCCCACTAGATCCCCACAGCAGTGATGTTCACAGGCTTTTCAAGAGTTAGCCCCAAATTCAGCTTGAGCCAACCTGCCTTGCATGACCAGGAAGTCAGTGCTTCTCCTGTGCCTGTTCTGAGGGTGCTGGGAAGCAGGAGAGGAGGAGAAGAAAGCTTATAGAACACATTAAATGGAGCTTGTCTTGTATTTATATGTATCTGTATCATCTATTTGCCTAAGTTCAGCTGCAGAAAAATGAGCGAGAGAGAGGTACTGGCCCAGCATTTCTACCATTTTTATTACAAAAGAAAATAAAAAAAAGAGTCAGTAAAGTTTGGAGAGGTATCAAGGAACAATCACTTCCCAACCCAAAGAGTGGACTTTTTCAGAATGGTGTAATCAGTATGGCTGGGAGATGACTACATTTGGATCAGGGTGGGGTGTATGAATAATTGTTTCCCAAGCCATCCCCATGTGCACACCTTGTGTAAATCCTAATTTCGTATAATTTAAACCAGAAAGCATTCAACTACTGTTATCTCATCTAATTTATGTGCAGCTAAAATTTAATTAGCCTCATGATTTTTTGGCTGCACAACTGAATGCATGTACAGGACATGCAGAGTGAGACACACAATTCCAAAAAGGACATAATAAAGGGAAAAATTTGAGTATCCAATTTTAAAAGTAGTACAAACTGCATACATTTCTTAACAATTGGAAATTAATCATTTTTGAGTATGAAAGACACAGAAGAGAAAGTAGCACCAGGCCAATTCTTTTTTAACAGTCCATAATTGCAGGAGGAAACTCTAACCTGGGGGTCTCACTGGTATTGGCAACTTTTCTGGACAATGTTTGCATAATGCTAAGCTATTGCTTTGCTGACCTACTTCTTTTTAGCTCCGAACTGCAGATATGCTGTTCTTCGTTGTCTCCTAAGTACACTGCTCTATTCCTTGCCAACTGGCATTTTCTGTTTCCTTTCACCTGAACCCCTTAACACACTTCTATTTATTTCCAGCCTCTGACATTTTCCCTTCTTTTTGTAAATCTTGCTGACTCGAATTCTGGTATAGAGGAATAATGTTGCATTGGTGGCTGGACTTGAAGAAGGTGAGTAAATGAAAAGTTGAATGGAAAGGAGAAGGTTTCAGCACGTACTGAATTTTTAAAAATTTCCCTCTCATGTAGAAATACTTGGTGATTTTCACAAGCAGAATTTGTTTTCTAACAGAAAGATATCAAACTTCACTTTTGTTTGTTTGCTTTTTTGGTTTTGGTTGTTTTTTTGGTGTGGGGTTTAAATTTGAGGGGGATGTTAGGGGTGGTATCCCAGGATGGTAGCAATTGCATTCATTTCTGAAGGGGGAAATGCTTTTCAGGCCCAGATTTCTTATGTGAAAATCAAAGGGAAAGATCACCATCCGTGGACAAACTTGTCAGCACAATCCGATGGTCAGAAGACTTTGCTATTATCACTTTAAATCAGAGAGAGCCTTAAACCCTTGTTTCTCTAGTTGCAGTGGAGTGCCTTGACCTTTCCAGAAACTAATGAGGGATGGTAACCCTTTCCTGTTCTGATTTCGTACTGCCACTCCCTCCTTGTGTATTATCTCTCCTTTCTCTCCTTCTTAATCATTCTGCTAATATGTACGCTATTCAGAGCCACTTCTTCAGCTGGCACAGGTGAAAAAGCAGGTTTTGACCATACTGACCATATTTCAGCCTCACAACATTACATTTAGGCATGGTATAAAGGTTATGATTTCTGTAGCTGACTGCTGCCAGGGTAGAGGAAGCCTAGCCAGCTGCCTCAACTAAGATCATCTTTTTGGCTCCTCCAGCTAAGGCACAGGACTAACATAAGAATTAGCAGAGGCAGAAAGCTGGCTGTGAATCCCCTTTTACATGTACCAGGCAGAGCAAGAGATCCAAACACACTTATTTTCAATTTGCATTTCTAAGCCAGGCATGACTGAACACAATTTCTTACGTGCAAATGCATCTGTTTGCAAAGCTTCACATTAAATTGTAGTGTAAGTATCTCTGCCAACAGTTGACAGCAGAGGTCCACAGAGTGGCCAAGTGTCATCATTTCTGGAAGGTATAGCATGTAGATGTTAACATTGAGCTTCAATAAGCTGCAGAAACTCTTGGAAGTCAGACCAGGGGGCCCCTTTCTTTCCTGTGTACACAAAGCTCCAATAATACAACACAGTCTTCTCATGTGTTACTGCATTTGAAATGGAAGGGAAACCTACCACACAGGCCACTCTCAGCAGTTCATCCTCTCTCCAACATAATCATCAACACATGTTTTTTGAAGTGGGTTATCATTCACCCAGAAATAATCAAAATTCAGTAGTAGTAAATGGAAGAGTCAGACCCTGAGCAAAGACACTAACAACTGCAAAACAGGCAACTACAACACAGGCAGAGGCATACCAGAGTCTGAACAATGGCGTGGTTTGTTGCATTCATGTGGGCATTGAGGGGGAAAGAGCACTCTCCGTCACAGTAAAACGCAGCATAGCCCTCTGGTGCAATAATCCAATCCTAAAACAAGAGCAAATAGATCCACTCAGTTGTTTTTCTCACTCAGACAATTTATAACGATATTGACCTAAGACTTGTTCAATGACAAAACAAACTTCAGAAGGTGGCATGTGAACTCTTTCTCAAGCGTTTGCTTTCTTCATGCAAAGCTGAGATCAAAATTAAATTAAACTTAAAAATCTGTGCTGAATACCAACTAATGAGGCTATAAGGGGAATTAAAGATTAAAATATGTTTGCAGAATACTTTTCCTCCCAGACCAAAAATTGCATTTCTTTGTGCAACAAAAGTAATTAAAATGCATTATCTTCCTTCAGAATACTCAAAGCCATTCACTGTATTATTGCATGAGACTGAGTGTTGCTAGTGATTACCCACTAGCCAGTCAATGAATCCTGAATTTTAAGTATTTCTGGCAACACAGCGAAAGACCACATGAGAGAAAATATTTTAAAATGTTAACAAAAGCTGTGTGTTTATTTTGTGAATTTCTCCTTTGTCAGGGAATGGAGGTGCTGCAGGAAGGGCAGAGGGGATCGAGTAGCTACTTCCTGGGCTTTGTATCTTTTTCTCTTTTTTTTTTCCTATCTCATTTCACCCTGTGTTTCAATGATTAAATATTGTACAGTGCAACTTTGGCTTTCCAGCTGAAACTTTTAATTCTTAAAGTCCTTTCTGTGATTAAAATAGATTTTCTTTTCTCTGTGGCCACCTTGGCCAGTATGGCCACTCATCTGAGAGCCTTGCACTTCTTGGAACCTATCAGAATTTACTGTTTAAAAAAATTAAAAAGCTGTTGATATCTGAAAAAAAAATCTGTGATCGACAGATACACAACGGGTTACTTGTTCAGTAACCTGAGTTCAATACCACAAGTCTGCTCTGTGGCCTTGGACAGGGTGATTATGCTTTGCAGGCTTGGAAAAAAAGCCTCTGCCTGCTTCTTCCAGGCTGCTGTGAGATTAAATATACTACAAAATATCAGACAGGAAAAAGAGGCCATATGAGAATCTGAGCTAGATGCATAAAGGATGAGCTGTCACTGAAGAGATAGCATACTTTTTCTCCTCATAGACTCGTTCTGCTCCTGGAGAGTTGTTTAAAAAAAATTCAGAGAAATGTGAAATGCACAGACAGCCATCTCTGAGTTCTTACCTACATATATAATATGTCTAGGTTATAGGTTGCTGATGGCCTTCTTGTTCTTTCTTTATAGAGAGTTCCTTGCTTTCTGGAAAAAAACTCTAGATTGATGTCTATTTTCTTTTCTCATAATGCCCTTCCTCTGACTTCATGACCTCTTACTACCTTATTTTTTTGTTATTGTATGGCAGGATGAGTTTTCCCCAGAATTATAAAAAATAAGTTATGGTGTTATGAAGACCACTGAGCAGTAATCCAAGACTTAGTTCCCTAAGGATCTTACCCCAATTAAACCTCTCTGACCTGCCATAGTCAGCACTGAACCAGGGAGAATTCAAGTGCAAATTTTAAATGTTCAATTTCTTGGTGTAAGGATTTTGGTTTAACTTACTGCAGATTCATACATGCCTTGAGTAATAGTTCAAATTTTTCTTTATGTGAATGAATCCAGATCATAAAACCACTAATGTATGCAATATATTTGAGAGAATAGCTAAAAAAGGGTAAAGCGATAGTGATAGTAAATACTGATAGGGATTCATTAAAAATACGTTTAAAGAACTTGTCTTTCATCAGCGAAATACCAATTACCATGAAGAAAACAGACTGTTAATAAGGGGGGACTGTAAAATAGTTTGTCCCAATTTGAACTGATAAGAAAAAGCTTTCATAATCATACCTGCCATCCTAAGTCTCGGAAACTCACATAAAGTTCATGTTTCTTACATGCTTGCTTTTGCTCACTTGTGTTATAATCTACAGGGGAAAAAATAACATTAATAAATTGTTTAGAAGCATTGCTAGAACTAACAAGATATAGCTATTTTTGAGATCATCAGCAAACACAAAGGAAATGAAAACCATACTGTCATTTATATCCCTGCAGTTGGTTGTAAAGGCGAGGTAAAGTTGGAAATGCAGAATCAGCACAGTCAGATGGATACAATTTGTGTACACTGGCAAAATAACACTTACAATTAGGGGAAACAGGTTTACATGATGTCTCTTTGCTGGCTAACTTGGTAAGACCTCTGATAGTATGCACCCAGGTAATCAAAGAGGATAAGTGAGAGCCTGGTCCAAGATATGGGGAAGTCATCTGTAGGTTGGCGCAGTTTTAATTGTGAGGTAAAGAAAGTAGCCCAATTCTAAAGATAAATTAACAGTGCTAAAACCTGTCCTGAAATAACAGAATTTCCCACAGCCTGTAATTTAAACACATATTAGGACACTTTATTCACCTTCATTTTTTACAATATTTACTGCAAATGATCACCTGATGATGATCTCTAGTCAGTAATACTAATGAGAACAAGTAGATTAACAGGTGCTTTTTAAAGGACTGAAATTTTCTACACTGTTAGATATGCATTGGGATAGGACACAGAGAACCTTCCATAAATGCTTCTCCAGGACAATCTTAATCCTGGAGAAATTCCTGTACTTCTTCCTTACTGCTCCTAAGTAACAGGAAGAAAAGGGAACAGGTCAGGCCTTCTTCTCATTAGTACCACAGAGTTGGTTTATGAAGCTATTCAAGTGATGCCATTAAGTGAGGTATACAATAGAGCAGGTAGTATAGGCTGTTACCTGTTTCCAATTCAAGAATGCTTAAAATGAATTTTTTGGAAAAAAATAACCATTCTAGCAAAAAGAAAAAAAAAAGTAAAAAATCACAAGAAGAAAAAGCAAGCAAACCAACAAACTCCCACAAAGCCCAAACAAACAAGGAAGACATGGAAAAAGTAACAAAAACTTCAGTTTGAGGAAAAGAATTTTTTAGGAACACTTTTTTAAACATTATCAAACTTGAGACTGGAATGGGAAGGTCTTTGAAAAATTTCACAGTAATTTAGAAAGAGAAGCCTTTCTCACATAAAATGAAAGTGTAGTTTTTCAATATCTCTAGAGAAAACTCTTTCAAGGAGCTTTTCTGCAAATTTGGCAACTGCTTCTTGTTGGGTGTCCTGATCTCTTCTTTCATTGGTTCTCTTGGTTCTCTTCAGCTTCTCTCTGTCTTCCTGAAGATGTGATGGCCACAAATGAACACAGTATCAAATAAAGTAAAATAATTATTTCATATTATTTCCAGATTACTTTCTAGTAGTATAACCCAGAATAGGAATTTTAAAGTGAAACCACACCGTCAAATGATCTTTTTTTTTTATATTTTCCTGCCTAGTCACCTTAGGTGTCTGTTGTAGTTGTACAGATCAGTGAATCAACAGACTGTAGGTGAGGATGTTGCTGACACCTGCAGCATGATGAGGCTGCAGCAACAAAGTTCTGAGGGATGACATCAACAACAGCATTACAGCCCACTGAAAGTCAAGCAAGTATGGCATAAAGCCACCATGGCTGACTAGGAAAAAAATCTTGACTGAACTCAAATTGGAAGAAAAAGGAATGTGAAATTGGGATGAACTACAGAGAAATAATATAAACACATTGCCTGGGCATGCAGGGACAGATATTAGGAAAGCTAAAGCTTAGCTGGAGTTGAAATTTGTGAGGCATGTGAAGGTAATCAAGGAGAACCTCTACAGGTATAGTCACAGAAAAAAGAAAACATAAGAAAAATAGCGATTTGTTGTTCAGTAGGGCAAAGGACCTAGTGACAAGGAGTCAAAACAGGTTAAGGTACTCACTGACTTTTGTCTGGTTTTCTACTGGTGAGATTTACCCTCAGGACTTCCAAGTCCCTGATCCTAGTGGCTGAAGTTCTACCCATAGTAAAAGAAATAGAGTTAGGAATCAGTTAAGCAACCTGAAGATACACGAGGCCACGTGAGTAGAAAGGATGAATTTCTGGGTGGAGAATGAGCTGACCAACATCATTTCATAGTCGCTTCCTGCCATTTTTGAGTGTTCACACACTGGAGGATTTTTCCAATGATTCAAAATGGAAAATGTCACACCCATCTTCAAGAAGGCAAATCAGCTTAACCTCAGTTTCTGGGAAGTCCGTGTAACAAATTCCTATGGAAACTGTGTCCAGACACATGAAGAACAAGAAGGTGTTTGGAAACAGTCAGCCTGATTTTACTAGTTCAAACTGTGCCTTACCAACCTGACTTTTTTCTGTGATGGGCTGACTATTTTTGCGGGCTTTTGAAGAGCACTGGGTGTTGTTCCCTGTGCTTTTAGGAAAGTTTTGAATATGGTCTCCCATTCTATTCCTCTAGCCAAACTGGTCAATCCAATCCATAAATTTGCATAGGTAAGAATATAATGGATGGAAACTTGTCTAGGCTGCTGGGTTCAAAGGATTGGAATCAGTGGTACAAAGTCCAGCTGGCACTGGTTTTTAGAGGTCAGTACTGATACTAATACTGATTAACAGCTTTGTTAGTAACTTGGACAATAGAACAAGTTGTGTTCTTCACAAGTTCATACAGGATACAAGATCTGGGAGGAGTGCTCAATCATCCAAGTTACCAACAAAAGGTTGGACTGAACCAGATCCAGAAGAGACTCAGCAAGATGTCATTCAAAATACCCACACAAATTTTTCTTGTATTGGTAACATGCAATTTGAATAGGTTTTTTCTTTATTTTCTAAACAGATTGTGTACCTACTTTCTGTTTAATACATATGGGTCCCAATATGACTCCCAAAATTGTGTCAAAAGCTGTCCACAAGTCAAGATATGTCCATTTGCACTACTAAGTAACTATCAGGGATGTTAAATTAGGTTTTCTATGCTATAATACCTCAAATCCTCATACTTTTAAAAGGATGAACACTGCATTCTTTCCTATGGTATGTTCTTAGTCCTTTGGTGACTGTTGTTAAAGGATCTCCACAGATAGCTAGTTTTGTGCAGCCATCTCATAATCTCAGTTGTCCCAGGGCATGCAGGGTCAAAATATGTACCCACATCCCATGGCAGTTCTGTGTCTTTCTGGTGTAGCAATTGAAAGCAAGGCAGAATGCCCTAAGACATCACATGTTTTCAAAAATCTGTATGCTTTTAATATGATCAAAGCCTCTTAGTTATAGTTTGGGCTGAGATGTCTGTAATAGCTCTAACTTAAAAAAAAATGCCAAAACAAAACCGGACCATGTTTCACTGATCATTTCTCACAAAGATCTGTACACTCATTTTCACCAATATCAGTGCTCATAGGAAGGAAATATTGAGCTTTTCTGTCTCAGTTCTTGGCAGAAGTTTAAAATTCATACATATGAAACTCAAGTCACTTTGCAAAAAAAAAAAAACTGTGACTGAAAAATGTGAAGATATGCATATGAGAAATTCAGGAAAGTCACAGTCTGGTATTAGATAACACCCAAGCAGGCAAACAAATGAAAGCTGAAGACTGTACTTTTGCCAGCTTTCTCTGTTATGAAATTTTTGTATTCAAGAACATGTAAAGAAGTTTTAGTGCAGGATGTAGCAGAAGTCTCTACACTTCAAGGAGAAAGTCTGAATAATAAATATGTAAGTCATTGCATGGATGTTACCATTGTCTTGATACTCTGAATCATTTGAATATAGGTTAACCAGCAATGGATGAGTGGTCACACTAGAACACCTGATAAAATGGTTTGTGTATACAGACTGAAAGCCGTCTAACCCATTCACCTACAAAGAAAGTGAGACTTCCTTGAATTCTATCTTCCATATGAGATGAATATTGTGTGTAATGTAACATTTCATATAAGTATCAAATGTGGCACTTATTTATAAGATCTGGTGCCAAGGATTCTATTTCACATACTGTAGCTTCAAGGCCCATATGCTTATTCTGTCAAGAATCAAAACTGTAGGCTATTGTGATTGAGAAAACATTGTTTCTCAGCTATTCAGAGATTACAATTGGTATCTGCCCCTGCACTGCAGGAAGAGCTGTGGAAGGAGGGCAAGAAAACAAATGTATAAAAAATTTCATAGGGTTTTTTTAGTTTTTTCCCCCAGTGGAAATAGACGTATAAGCATGCTTATATATACTATTCCAAATGACTAAATTTTTAATTAATTAATGTGACACAAATCAATAAAATACAGGAGATGCAGACTTAAGTGTTGTTTTCTGGTTTTATCTGACTGCATTATGAACAAAAATTATTTAGCTCTGTTTTGCAGTTTCCCGGTGTAAGTAACTATTCAGTATTTAAATGTGGATATTCTCTAGTGCCAAATGATATTGTAACTCTTTTTACAAAAGGTTAAAATTAAGCCAACTCTGGTTTTAAGGACGAGTTACGCGAGGTACTTTGGGAACAAGTTGTCTGGTTGCAGTTTGGTTTGTTTTTTTAATTATTTCTTTTTATCACAATTTGACAAAAATAAAATGAGGTAAAAATTAAATAATTCTATCCTCTGTACATAGCAGGCAGGTGGAGTCTGAATACTAAGCTTAATTCTGTCTGTCTCTATACTATGTTGAAGTAATCTTCTCTGAAGCAACACAGGGATGCTGATCCCAAATGTGTCAACAATTTCCTTGCTGTTATAATAACTGATACATTTTATTTTCTTATATTGTGCTTGTGTTTATGACAGAATCATAGAATGGTGGTTGGAAGTGACCTTAAAGATCATCCAGTTTCAACCCTTTGCCACAGACAGGGACACTTTGCACTAGACCAGGTCTCTTCCAACCCAAACCATTCTATGACTTTATGACTATGTATCTTCATGAATTATTCGAAAAGCATCTTGTCCATTGGAAGGGAAGAGCCAAGTTGCCTAGTGAGGTTTTCCTTTTTGACATACTCAGAATGCAGTAAAGCTAATTGCTGAGATCCAAGAACTTAAAAAAAAAGAAGGCAAAATGCAAAAGGCAAGAGGCAGATGATGACAAAAGGCAGACAGCAAAAGGCAAGGCTTACAGAGAAAAAAAAAAAAAAGAGAAAGGAATAAAAGGGAAAAAACCCCAAGAAACAGAAAATTAAGAAGGAAAAAAAAAAACAAGAAGAAAATGAAGACAGGACTGTAGTACAGCTGAGATTGATGCAGTGAGAGGAGTATAACCAAAGCCTCTGACATATGAATGACAACATACCTATCTGATATTTTTCACTGTCAACATCTGTCTTAGACGCTGTAGGTACAAGATTATGGAGCAAGCTTAGAAAAAAATAACCTACATCACACAATGACCTTTGCCCATCAGTGTGTCATTTATGTCGTGTCTTGCATCAACACAGGAATGACAATTAAATAAGCCTATGGAGTTTTCCATGAGAAAGAAGACGGGCAGAATTATTTGGTCTTTTCCCCCCAAAAAAAATTTGAGTTTAAATATGAAAAGATGAATTATACTTTTAAAGTTCTGCTTTCTACTGGAAGGTGTAGAGAACTTGGAGATTTAGCCTTCTCCCACAAACCTGAAAGGATGCAGCATATCCCCCAGTTCCTGGGGCTAGTGAAGAGAAGGAAAAGGGCATCGCTTTTCCCTAACAACAAGCTCTCCACATGGAGGGTCTACAGTCTGCGAAGTTTCTCTGTGACTCCACTGCATTTGAGCACTGTATAACTCCTATAAACAGACCAGTAAATAACAGCTTCATCTTACCCCCAACATTTGGCATCCTAGAAGACTCCTGTTGACTGCTGGATTTGTTGCGGTTTTGATTTTTCCTTTTATTGTTGGCTGCCCGGACGGAACGGAAGAGCACCTCACTTGCCTTGAAGAATGCAACCATGAATGGTTGCTTTGACTGAGGCCCGTGTCTTCCAATCAGGCCAGCAGATTTAACATTGATACTTCGACCTATAAAGTAATGGAAATTGCAAGTTAAAAGGTGAACTTCTGCCCCTGTGGGAGTTCAACTGCTGACTGAAGTGTAGCAAGTAATTTACCATAATCCTGAATTTACGTGATTAAGAATCCTAACTGCATTTTGTTGAACAGAACTTAAAAGACAAAAAATGCAACCATTTGCAAAAGTTTCAACAGCTTTACAGGTAGTTTGCTAATGCATAAAATTGCAGTCTCTATGTGCTGTATCTTATTCATTACATAGACATTTTAATTCAGTCTCATGCACACAACTCTAGAACTAAAAAATAAATGAGCCCCATTAAAGTCTATTTGCTACAGAAAGGATAATGTAATGCAGCCTTCTAATTTTTGCATCATTCAGTGTGACATGTGGAACCTTATATCCCCAAAGCACATCGGTAGCAAATAGAAGTCTAGATAACAAATGTACTTCTGCTTTAAAAATAAGTACTGTGCAGCATTACTCAGACTGATGTTCATTCACCAGTAAAGGTAGGAAGACATTCAGCCTTTCAAGAGAAAAGAGTTTGAAATATGCACATTATTGACTCTGGTTCTGTTCCCAGGGGATGTGCATATTTCTTTAAAATATTTGTTCAGTCAGGACTGTGTAGTAATCTCACTATATTATGCGGTCTAAACCTCACTGAAAGATAGAAAAGCAAGACAAGTCACTGAAACTGCATCAGTGACATTTTAGCAAATAAACCCTTGCTCTTAACAGAATTTATTTTGGCAGCATAAACACTTTTGTGCGTATGTGTATAATGCAGAGCCCTTCAACCGTCAGAAAATGAGACAGTGTCATGTGAAGCTGTGCAGCTGTGCTGGGTGGGGGACACAGAGGTCCTTTAAACGGGGAGGTGCGGGCACAGGCATCGTGTGCACCGCGCGGCATCGGGGCGCCTGAGGATTCTTATAAACCCACTGGAAAAGTTTGCTATGCAGGCAATGAAGGAGCATCTGCCTCACAAACGTACAACGCTGTTAACTCAATCATCCTGAAAAAGAACTTTGCAAACAAGCATAGGAGTAAACCTTATAGAAATAAGCATATAGGTTTCCTTTTCAAACACAAACTTACAGTGGCTCCATGCCAGAGTCTATATTTCTTAAAAAAACTCTATCACTGGCCTAAATGAAAGAGGCAGTTTGATTTGTGGTTAAAGTAGTTTCCATTCTACTTCCACTGTAACAAATGTATTAATTCAGCTCAGACTTCCTCTTTCTGGCAGCCCTTTTGCAGTAAAAAGAGAAATTAGAAGTTCCAGCCAAATACCATACCTTGAACTGACCCACTTCAATACATAAACACTTTTACAACATGTTTATTCAGGTGTAGCACTTTAAATTGGTTTAAGATGTTTCCAGTGACAGAGAGCCCAGAAAAGGCAAGAGAAGAACCAAGAAAGTTAGCAGTTATGGAGCAGAGTAATTGGCAACATATTCTGAACAATTTTGATAATTACTTTTTTGACTGCAAGGGAAAAATATATTTGTTGAAGCTTCTGATTTCACTTTAAATGGCTTTTTAGTCCTGTGTTTCTTTAATTCACCTTTTCATGTTTTTGAGTCACTATTAAATAATTCAGTAACATTAATTTCTATATGTTCCAATCTTCTATTGCAAGTGAGATATGAAAAACTGTACAGACTATTCTCTATTCATTGCAGCATGGACAAGCTAGCCTCTTACCACAAAGTTCCAGGTTTCCCCTCATTTCTAGAGGGAATATTTTTACTATTTTTCTTTATTTGTTGTTCCAATGACTTTCAGAATTTTAATTTTATCTGTAAAACATTCATGCCTTACTGGGCATTTTAAGGATACTATTAGATTTATATATTGAGGGCTGTAAAGATGTGTGAAGCTTTTCTGAATTTAAATCTAGGTTCTCTGAATTTACAATGGCGGATATTGTGTGCGAAGCAAAATATCCTTCAAACCAATGTGAACTCCCTTTAAAATAACTTTTAATATTATTAAGTTTCCTCTGAGTTTCCTTTGGACTTCAGCAATGAGATGGCTATTAAGATTCCACAAGTTAAGGCTTACTTGGTTATCCAGGGTATAGAGATATACTATAAAAATTAATCCTGTAACCCACAGCCTTTTTACACACAGAAACAGCTTCTATGACTTGATTCCTTTATTTGCTTGATCTTCTAAGCAGCCAGCATGAGTTTTTAGGGCTCATTTGTTTAACTCATGAATAGTACATGCACCGGATCCGCTTCTGTGCAGTTAACAGGAAAACTTTTATTGACTTCTGTGGGTTCATCACTAAACTTTTTTCTCTTGGTTTATCATATACTTTAGCTTAACTGCAACTTTCAGAAATTGAAGCAATCAAAATATACACTGCCCTTGAGACACTATATTTCTTTCGAGAAGTATCTCTAAACTGTGGTTTGGAAATTCAAACCACATATGTTGTCTCCATTTTAGGTTGCTTCTTTGCAAAAGAAAGCTTGCATTTACAGTGCAACTATTATCCGTCATGAAAAGAAAAAAAAAAGTTACATGTGGGAGATTTCCTTCAGTATAAAAACACAAAGTTTTGCCCCTTCCTGAACAGGAGGTATTTCAATGTATCCTGCCTCTGAAATACATTAAGTTTTCTGCCACACCAGTAGCTCCATCTGTGTGCCATGGTCTTATTAAGTAGTCCCTGCCTCTGTCTGTAGTGTGAATTTTAGAATACACTAAGAAAAATCTTACTCTAACCTGAACTGCCCCTTAGAGCAAAAAGCATTCATGGGCTTCATTTTTGTATACGGTTTTAGCCTATCATTTTTTGCAAGCGTTTAGAAAACTCTTGGCTTCAGTTAAAACTGAAAATCTGGGTCTCTCAGGTATGCAGTTATTCCATACTGTGGCATCAGAGCACTATTTTCTACAATCACCTGAGTGACTCAGGCTGACCTGCTTAACTACACTTGGAGCTTCACCCAGATGAAACTCATAAAATCAAAACAGCAAGGTGTGTCTTTCTGCTTCTCTTGAGCATCTCTGAACAAGAATGGAACGTGGTCAAGCATTTTGAGAAATGGGTTTGTTTTTACCCTTCCATGTCTTTCAAAGACTTTTTTTTCAGATTTTAGAAGAAAAGAAAGTACAAGAAACCCGAAATCACCTGGTTCCACTGAACCTAGCATCAGCAATTGCCCCTACATCTAGAGGAAAGGAAAAAAAAAGAAAAAAGGACATAACAGATGGACTTACTCAGTGCAGTGACAGTCCAGAGCCTTTTTATTCTTCATGTTCTGGCATGCACTTGTCAATCCTGCTATGATAATTAATTATCTCTTCTACATATTGACATGTATATTCAGGGACTAAGACTTATTTAAAGCATTATGTTCCAAATTTGCTGAACTCCTTAGTCCTTATCCATATGATTCTGAGTCTTTGTCAAGATATATTTGTTTGACTTGGCATTTAAACTTATTTTTGGCCTTTATACTGTTTAATAGTAAAGTGCTCTTAGCAGTTTGAAGCTTACATAGAAATGCAGGTTTGACTGACTGAACTGAATGAATATTATTTCTCTTGTTATTTCTGTTTCTCTTCTCTTTGTGTTCTGTCCCTATAATAAAGGAATCATTGCAGCAAAAACACCAGACAAGTGCAACTTATGAAAAGGTCCCACCTCAGCAATCCTGATGATTTTGTGCTTTTGCTTTTTTACCCACAAAAACAGCACTCTGGGTGATAACTGCAGGGCTATTTGCTCTGTCACTACATCTGCTTTTGTGTTCTCACATGCAGTTATATCATGCAATTCTTTTCATGAAATGTTCAAGTTCCATCTTAAAAGTTTGTTTCCCCCTCTGCTGCTCCAAATGGAAATGCAAGAGCCCTTCAAGCTTTCAAAACTATTTGCCTCACAGTCCTGACCTGGAGACATCCCCTCGTTTGTCACAACATTCAGAAAGATGAGTTTTTCTGAGATCGCCAGTGTGAATGCCAATGACAGTGGTAAGATTTGTGCCTTGGCTCTCTCTCCTCAGGCAGTATATATTTCATGTAAAACATTGATCCGACACTAATTTTGCAAGAGCTTTCAGCCATTATGCATCTTGGCTGGATTTACACTGGCAACGTACTACGATGAGGAATTCCAAAATCCATTATTTTGTCCTGAGTCATCAGACTGCAGCAAACCACTCATTTTGTTATGAAAAACAAGCAGTTATTTACTTTCAAAAGTGTTCAAGAAGCCACAAAAAACGTTTTACAGATTAACCACTACTGCTAGGTCACAGCAGTTATTTTGGTAATAATTTTACGTATTCGTAGTTAGCAATGAAAAATTTAGTGATGCTGAGAATTTGTTTCAGCATGGTTTGCAGAAAAAAGAATTAAACTTCCAATGCCACACCTATGGTTTCTTCCTCATGGGGAGTGACATCTGAAATGAGGATTGGGAAAGGCTCTTTGGAGAAAGACCCTGATTATGCAAGGTCCAATAAAATCCAGCATTTGAGAAAAAAACTGCCTGAGGCTCTGAGTCTGAAAGCACACAAAATTAGATAAAAACTTATGTGGTTTCTCATGCCTGAACAGTACTCTTGAGAGCACTGGAACTCGAAACAAAAGGATTTTGGTAGAGTTTAGCTACCTAAGCTTGAATGAAGGCTTATTTTAAAAAGGAGAAAAAACCCTAACAATATAAATGTGATGATCCATATATAATATATCTTCAACACTCCAACTCCAATCTATTTGTTACTGTCTCTATTGTATCTCTACATAAACTGTTAAGCAAAATTTTCCTTTGTTGGACACATTTATCTATATCAACATAAAGTATGCTTTTGAAACAAGTTTTATGTGTTTTATTAACTCTTCTGTTCCTTGGAGGCTTTAAGGAATTCTGACAAATGGGTGGCCTTGGATGCTCTGCTCTGCCTTTCCTAGGCTTCACAGCTTTAGTCAAAAATAATGATTCAGCTTTTGTTCAACAAGTCTCACATTAAATTATTTTTTTTTCAGTTCCGCTGAAGGAATTTTAAGTATCTTTTTGTGTTGATTTTGGTATTCATAAAGCTCTTGAAGAAAGCACTTGGAACATGTAAGGAACCCTGATATTCTATATAATGTGGCAGTAGTATTTATACTTACACGAAAAATCAGATGTAATTGTACACAAAAATGCTAAGTAAGTACTTGATTTATCCTTTCAAGTTAATGTACTTAAACTATGAGTGGCTTGTGGGAGTCCTAGGGCTTTTCTGCACCATTAAAAAATGTGTTCAGGAAGACAATAAAACAAGGGGAGATTAGATTAATTGGTCATCCACCAAGGAATAAAATGGGTAAAAGTGTTCTGAATGGAATGGAACACAAATGCCATTATCTCTAAAATAATGGTGTTGAGAAGCAGATATATCCTTCATCTGTCTGGGGAGTAGGGTGGAGAGGAAGTTGCACAGCTATAGCCAGGACCAGTGTACACAAGTATGCAGTGGTGGCAGGAGAAGGAGCAGGAGCCCATTTCACTCACCTCCTTGACCCTTCTGCTTAAAGTTAATGTGACCTTACTAAGGGTGTGTTCGCTTGCTACAAGGAGACACAATGCTGACTGTATTTCTGACCCAGCTGGAGACAATGGTTACACCTATCTGAGCAAATCAGAGTGCTAGAGATGGATCATCTGCTCTGCTCAGGGTGGGAGCATGCTCCTCGTGCACTTACATCCTATGCCAACTCCACCACAGAGTCCCCAGCACCTCAGGGCAGCGTTGCAGGGACCTTTCCCACAGGGACAGCTGCCATGGGGTCACTCTGTTTTGGAGACTGAGAGAATCATCCCTCCAGCTTGTTTCACACCACAGTACTCCTGAGCATGTTTAATTTACTAGTACAATTTTGGCCAAAGTCAGCTCTGAACCAGAATGCATGTAGCTGTACTTAGGCAGTGCTTGAGCCCAAGCTAATAAAACCTGCTGAGGGGCAGGATGTATTAGCTTGGGTTCAGTGCTGTGCTAACATGGCTATATGGCTTCCAGATGGCTTAGAATTTAGTCAGATCTCTTGCCTGCCAAAGTCCATACATATATATATATATATATATATACACACACACACACATATCCTAAGCTCCCCCACCATAAGGACAGTAATGAAGGTGAATTTGCTCCTTGTAAATACCAGATCCACCAAGAGATTTAAAGATAACAACCCAGCAGCATCCATCCCAGAGTACTTTCTAGCTGCCCTGGTCATGGAAGTTAGGTGCCAAGGTTGTCAGGGGCAGCAGTATGGTAAGACTGATAACATATAGTGTGGTAATGGTGAGGCCAAGACTGATGTGAAATACAAGTACACGAAGAAGGTCAGGGGTGCTGCCACAGGTTGCTGTGGGTTGAAAGCAAAGCAGCCACTCTATGCGACACTGAGAATAAGGTCATGCTGCCTTTCTGACGGCTTAGTAGGAGAAAGGGACCTTGAAAGATGCAGGCTAAAAGGAAGAGAGGCTAAAAAAGAGGGAGCATGTTTTTTAATTCCTCCCCATCATATCTGGAGAACTTCAGCAATCCTTCATGCAGCATGTATGGTTAGGATTCAAACATGGGACACACATTAGAGTGTACCCAAATACGTACTGGAGAGAGAAATTACCTTCCCCAGGCTTCACTTCAATCAAGGAACCTATTTCTTTCAAGTTTCCCTTTGCTCTGAGGAAAAGAAAAATACTTGAAGTAAGAGTCAGAGTCAGGGAGCTGCAGATTCCTGCTGCCAGCCCACCTCAAACAGTAAGAATGACCAAAGAAACCTTCCGTGGGACTATGTGGTAACAGAAATCACCCTAATCAGCTCTGGCTTTTCAAAGTTGCCAGCAGTTTCTTCCCCTCTGACATGGATGGAAAGTAACTGAGAGCTGCAGTAATCTAATAAAAGGCACAGAAGTACGTGGCTGTGGGGCTACCCAGGATATTGTATTGAGAACACTGTATTTGAGATTCAGTGGATCACCAACAATCATTGCTATCTCCCTCTCCCACTGTTTTCTGTAAACAGTGCCAGGTTCTCTTCAGCAGTGGCATAAACAGAAAAAGGACTACTCTTGCAGCTGTTTATACTCCTTCAGCAAAAGTGATGGTCAGATCATTGCTAACTTTCAATTATAAAAATGTTAAATATTAGTAAAAAGGTGCTGATTCACTGGAACATGCTTTAAGTCTTAGGAGACATATGGTGTATATACAGGAAAAGGGTTGCATGGAGCTTTTCAAATTGTTTCTGCATCTGCAGTGATTTTATGTTGTAAATAATGTGACACCATGCATCCATCAGTGAGAAAAAGATCACCTATCATTTTAAACAGTGCAGAGAGTTCTGGTGTCAAAAGGAGGGAATTGGTCAAAAGAGGATGCTGCAGAATGTTGAGGAGACATTAAAAAGGAGAATCAAAAAAACCTGATCCTTAACTTACCACAGCCCCAGGGAAACAGTGCATTATATGTTGACAGCTTCCATATGTGTCATGCAAACCTTTATTCTTACCATTTGAAATAAAACTTCCCATTAAGAGAAAAAGTCTAAATTTCATGCTAAAATGGGACGTATGATACCAAATACTGTCTTAAAGAAAAAAGAAAACACATTCCAGTGCCATGTGGTTTTTTGAACTTTTTCAGGATTTTCAAAGGGAGAAAAATGTGAATTGCAACAACCAGACATCCTTCCAAAGTTGTTTTTTTCACACTATTATATTAAATAATTACATTTTTTTTGTTTCTTATGTAGACATTATTATTATTTATGCACCATCTTCAGGGATCCAAAGAAATATATCTACACAAGTAATTCCCTAAAAAGTCTCTGAAAGATAACGATAAGAAAGATTACTTTTATTGGTAATTATAACACTACAGTAGCACCCTGGAGACTCAGCAAATATTGGTATCCTATTTTAAAGGTGCTTTATGAATAAATCTAAAAATTAGTATGCGGTTAAGGACTTGATAATCCAGGACCCCAGTGTAGCACCTCAATACCTCAAATAGGGATCCTCCCTTATTTTTCAGAATCCCATTTAGTTTAGTGGTCTGTTGCAATAGAAAGGCTAATGGATCATGTCTTGTCATAAATATCTCTCCAGTTATGGGGGCAGAGCTTCTCTGCCTCCTGTGAACTCAACTGACAGCTGGAGGCATGAAGAAACTTGCTTCACACTCGCACAGCCTGGAGTTCACTTGAGCCAAGGGAAGGCTTTTCAGTTGATTTGAACCAGTTTCTGAGCTTTCATAGAGCACTGGTTGGAGGGAAGGTGGGTGGGGTTTTCTGGGTTACAAACCAAGTCCACTACATACTTAGTCATATATAAAAATTCATGTTCCATCTGTACACAAACATGTCATTCAACTGCTGGTGTTTCTAATAGCTTCCAGAAGTTACAGCAACCCAATAAAAATAATCAAAGCCTTAAGAGCAAAATTGTAAGAGCATGAAAGGATGATTTTCCTTATGCTAATCTGAAGTGGTAACGCACAGGTCTTTCCTATAGTTTTGAAAACTTTTGTCCATAGAAGAGCACTCTTCGTGCATGAATAAACTGAAAAGGGAACAGAAAGTGAGAGAAAAAGGGAATTCCCTCCTCAGTCAAGCAGCTCTGTTGAGAAATTCAAATAAGTGAGGTGCAAAAGGTAAAGCTGCTTGTGGCTTTGGAATTTAAAATAATTTTTTTTTTACCACCTTTCCAACCGTGGGAGTAGGGCAAGGGAAATATTTGTTTGACTATTCTTTTACAATTTCTTCAGTGTATTAACCTAAAAGTTTCCTTTTACCCAGACAAACTTTCCTGCTGTTTACCAGAAAGATATAATTTGAGGCTTGAACCAACCAATTGGTGGTTCCAGGGTTTCTTAATGAATGCCATTCATGGATATTTTATTTTCAATGATTTCTGTATTTGAATCTCCTGGAAATAAAAAAGTAAAGAAATTGGGTTTATTCTGGAGTAGAAAAGTTGACCAGAAGCCAGTCCACCTAATTTGGATTCCTGACGGAGATGTCACAGCCCCAGATTCCCCAGATTTTTAAGGGCTTTAAAATAGGCTCCCAAAACTAGGCTACCGAAGAGATCCACTCCCCATACAGCCGAAACTCAGGTGTGATGCCTATGAAGGCTGGTTGGAGGCAGGAGCAACATGGTCTGCATTGCATTGCTGCCTCCCTCTTCCACTGACTGTACTCCAGCCATACAGGTTATATCAGATGAAATGGTCGTCTGCCCTGGTGCAAGCCAGCTAACTCTCTTTTAAGCATCGTGCCTAAAGGTCAGCTATTGCATAACTCTTGGGCAGCCAGAGCACTTGCTGAAAAGGTATGAGATGCTTTGTTCACAGCCCAGCTGAGCCCGAGGGAGAATTTAGATCAAAACCAATGAGAAAATGTAGACAGAACAAAGAAAGAAAAAAAAAATTAATCCTTACAGCAGTGTTTCTGCTGCTACTCATTAACATTATGTCAGCTAAGGTTTAGATTAACTGGCATCATAGATCCCTTGACCTCTGACATAAAAAGCTTTTTGACAAGAAAGAGCTAAATCTGAAAGTTTACTTCTAAAGTAGTATGGATTAAGTGAACCATCACAGAAAAAACAGTATATAAGTCTCTTTTTATTAGTTTCTAAAGAAGTCTAAGTAAAGAACATTTCTTCTAAAAATATTATTTTGCATTGAGATGCATTTTCAATTTTAATGAAGGGTGTAACTGTGAATAATGCAGTAAATTTGTTTTAAAACTTCCACAGCTCTGACTTCAGTTTTAATAGAGGTTTTCCTAATTTTCAGTTAATTAAAGTTCTCAAGATTTCAAATTTTTAACCCATTTCAAGACAAAAAAAGTTCCTAGAAATATTTTTTTTAATTACAGAAAACCAATGCCCACATTATCCTATTGTTAACCTTTCTGTAACATCAGTATCAGAAGCTATGAGATACCTTCTGAACCATCCTAAGGTTATTTTGTAACTTTCTTGATTCTTCACCCCCTAAAGTTCTTTAGAAATTTTTTAAAACAAAAATTCTGCAAGTCTGCCTGAGTTTCCTGAATGCACTCATCAGTGTAAGAACATTAAAACAGAACTTCATTTTATATATAGAAGCTTTTAACCCAAACCTCCTTTAATTTTGCTTGATTCAGTAATTGTTGTATTCTACAGAATTAAGAATAATAAAAAGTTTGCAGACCGTAGCTGCAGCAGGATGAGACTTTAGTTCCTTGCTCATAAGCTTTCAGTAAATTGTCATCCAGTCAAGTTAATAAACACTGACCCATAAAAGATTCCTAGCAAGATAGGACAAGGGCATATAGGGCATTATGAACTACAGTTTCAGTCTTACCGTCCCCCATTTCAGCGCAGAGTTGCAAGCCCAGATTGTTCAGTGGATTAATCACCCAGTGATTGCTGGTCACAGTAATGTCAAAGACAAACCAGCCCACATCAGAAGCTTGAGCCTTTCTTGTGTCTAACAGGAACAAGTCTGCATCCCTAAGTTAAAAAAAATAGAGGGTTAAGGTATTCAAATATTATTATTTTTTGCCTTTAATTTCCTTGCTGACAATAACTTCTTGTAGTCCAAATGAATAATCCTTTGACATATCCTCATCATAACACAGTACAGCATGTGCTGTAGCTAACAAGTAATTGTTAAGTATAATAAAGGTATTTTCCCCAAGAGGCCTTTCTGAAAGGAGTCTCAGCACATAAAACTACAGCTCTGGAAAATCTGAAGAATCCAGCTTCCCAATATAAGTACACAAAATATATAACTGAGGCTGTGTATAAAGAATTCCTCTTTCAGCATTAGAATGTCTCAGGAAGATTAACTTTTATAAACCTTTCAGCGTAAAAGACAAAATATATCAAAACCACTCTCCAATTTCAACTAAAATTCAAAGGCATAATGTTGCTAAAAAGATCTGTTGTTAATAATGTATGACAGCAGCTGTATCCTATGACAAAACATGAATAGATGACAGTTCAGACCATTTCCCATTAGTACTAATGTTTAGAAAATGTCTATATATCAAAGCAGAGATTATATATCTATTAATAAAGTAATTATTACATTTTAACCCTCAGTTCCCTGGTATAGTCTCAAATTTGTTCCCCTGAAAACTCCCAGTAATTCAGAAGGCCTGCTCAGAGGAGTTAGTATAATTGTGTTACCAAATTTTTAGCGTGGGTCGTTTATTTGCTCTGTTTTCACATATCTCCTAACACAATTGGTTCCAGAACAACATCTGTATTACAAATAATTTACTGCAATGACCACATTAAGCCCAAGATATTTAACTCTCATCAGTTTTGTTGTATATGCATCTACAAGGCAGCATGCACTCTTAAAACCTGTTTTCACCATTTATAGAAACCTATTTATTTCCTTCCATAAATAGTAATCAAAACAATAAGATACAAGAAAAAACTTTTATTCTAAATTTTAACTGTACAAGTCAGCTAAAGACAGACTTGGCTTACACAGATCTGGGAATTGTATTGCTGCCTTACTGAGAGAATGACTATATACTTAATAGGAAAGACAGACAGAAATAATAGGCTTTGTATCTAAAAGTTGGTTTAAAATTCCTGAGGTCCTGCCATTGTATTCTCATGGTGCTTAATCGCCATGACTAAAAAAGCAAAAAAAGTCAGTGCCTTATTTAGATTAAATACATTAATACTCCTAGAAGGTCTGATACTGCGAAAAGCATCACGTGTAGCTCTTGAAACTGGGGTTACTCAACACTGAGCAAAATTAAGCCAAAAGAGCTATGACAAGCATGCGTTTGCTTACATGCATATTTATGAAAGATATATCTGCAGAATTGGGTTAAAGAGCTCAAAAATTATAAAGGAAGATTGTTTCTAAAAAAGCAATTAAAGTAGCTTTTTTTCAGACCACCTTTTTTTTCTTCTGTTAAAGGGTAAGGGTAATCTTTTGCTAGGCTCTTATCACTTCCATTCTAGAACTGTGCTAATGACCACACAAGGAGAAAACACACATGGGGAAGCCCTCTGGAGCTAACATGAAGAAAATCTTACAATTCAAAAGAGCCTGACCTGCTATGCCAGTACCGAACAAATTAGCAACAAGCTCATAAATAATACTCCCTGGAGTCTTAAATGCCAAAGTTTTTCTCCAATAAGCAGTTTATCAGAACTTAAAAGGGGAGAAGTTTAATTCTGACTGCAATAGTTTTTGAGATGTTTATTTATAAATATTTTTTGTATCACCCAACAGATTTAATGGAAAACTGTAAAATTGCTCTTGGAAAACACTAAAATATCACAGTGCTATAATTTCACATTTCTCTTCTCCTAGAATCCATAATTGTTTTCTCATATAGATTCTTTCCTTTCCAAATTTTGATAAGACTGATACAAAATGTTCTCAAAAGCTCACATACCAAATCAGAAAAAGGCACTACTACTCTTAGAGCCCAGAAATTCTGAAGAAGGACAAATTTTCCCTGTGGATCTCTCCTCAGTGTGATATTATCACTTCGTACTGCAGCAAAAACTCACACCAATGTATTTATCATTGGTTTTCTTGCCTATCTTCCTATAAACATAGTGATCTGGCTAAGGAAATAGATTCAAAAGAGGCAGATTGCTATCACACATTAACTCCACAAATAAAACCAAAATGAGTTGTGGATACCTAGAGAAAACCAAAATTGATTCTTGAGAAGACATAGTAGAATAGTCAAAATGTCTCTGGACCAGTGCTAATGATTTAGTCCACATAACAGCAATTTGCTACAGAAATTTAAAGTATTTGTCAGAGGAAAAAACAACTTCTTTTACAAATGATACAAACATAGGGTGAAAACTTGACCCCCGAGAAGGCAGTAAGAACTCTGGGATCAGGGTTCCCCCATTAGCTCAAGTCATTCACTCAAACTTCTCATGACATTTTGTGGTATTTTTAATTTTAAAGTTCTCCTTTATTCTGTGAAAAGAAAAAAACAGCCACACCTAAAATGAAAGACAGCTGAAAATTTTGTATCTCATTTTAAAAAATATTTATATTTTAAAAATTGCCCACAACACATAATAAAAAAGTTAGACATGATGTCATAAATAGCCTGAAATGCAACAGTGAACACATTTGGGTAGATTAAAGCTAGCAAAGAGTCTGCGGGCAGGATGTCTGAGAAGCTCCACATGTCTTGGGTCAGTTAAGGAAGTAAAGGTGGAATAAACCATCTATATGCTCCTTGAAACCCAGAAGAAGTTTGTCATCAGATCAAGTAATGATTACTGTGTAATAGGCCATCCCCATAATGCTGTTTCACTTCTCACCTCACTCCAGAAAGCTGCTTCTGTATCTTAATGCCACTTGAGGATTCCCTAATGCAGGAAAAGCCCTTCGGGTTTACCTAAATTACTGGCTAGTTGCCACCAAACCATGAGTGAAGATTTGTCCTGTTGGATTATATTTACTTTCATCATGAGAAAAAATCTGGGTAGGAGTACATTGGCAGGGCTGCATAGGAAAGTCATGGGCTGTGCTGTACATGCTTCTTTAGAGCAAAGAGAAAACTTCAATCCCTAAGACTGGAATTTCAGCAAACTCTAAGGGAATTAAACATACACACATTTCAGTAGCCATGCTGCTACAGAGACAGAAAAATGCCCGAGACTACAGTATAATCCTTACTCTACAGTTTGGAAACCCTGAACCCTGCCCACTCTTTGCCTGAAAGCACAGCACTACTGTGTTTGGGATTGCAGAGCCCTGTCAGACTGTCCTGTATAAAACAAAGGACTCTCACCCACTCTGTGCCGGGGCAGGTTATTTAGTGAGCTTGGACATAAACCTGGAATAAATTACATTTAGGATAAGTTTTATTCTTGTTCAGTGTTTGTTGTTGCCTTGGGTGGTGATGGTGATAGCAATGATGCCTTGCCAGGTGTATACTCATGATCAATTATTGTCTCCCTGCTTAAGACAGACACATGAGATGCTCTTCAACACATGACGCGTTCATGCCAAGAGGGTACCTGTTTGGATACTCCTTGATGATCTGATATATGCTAATCTGAATGGTTTCATTCTCAAAGCGGCTGTTGCTTCGATCTTTGTATATCCGGAATTCGGCTGCTGTCACTGCCTCTCCATGCGGGATCTGAGTAAGGTCAAAGCGAAACTCTTTGTAGTGCCTTCGCTGGTGGGAGAAGTCCTTGTCCCTTTCAACTGTGAGAAAAAGAGTTCAGTGTAAATTAGGGATGTGAAATGAATGCCCATGTCCCATGATTAATGGAGTGTTCCCTCTGCTTGGGAGTAAACAAACACGACAATATAAAACTGTGCAAATAATAAAACCACTAGCCCAGACATACTTGCAGTTAAAGGAAATTCCACCAGCCCAGTGTCTTCAGTTCAAAAGAAAAAAAAAACCTTGGTGGCTTTTATATGAATTCCAGAAGCTGGACTGGAAAGAATATAAAAAAAAGCTGAAAGGGGGCTTTACTTGTTGTAAAGTAACTAGAAATATGAACAAACTAAAAGCTGTGAAAGGATTTAGGACTTCAATGTAATCGTAAGCACAGCAGTAGCAATGTCAGAGCTATAGATGACTTTGGAAAACACTAATTGCCACTAATAACCAGGCAGATGAGAGGAATTCTGTTCATTTCCGCTTAACATAATAAATTTTAAAGTGGTACTAAAGTGCACTGCAGCAACTATATACTTAAGAAGCAGTTAAGTCATATAAATTAACACAAGTTGTACTCTAATGGCATGTGTGTCATCTTGCCAGTGTAAGACGGAGCCATGAGCCAGGGCTGAGTGGTTCTGGCGCCCCAGCAGCATAGGGAGCACAGTCCTGGCTTGAGAAGTCCCTTCAAACCTGCTCTGGCTGGACAGGTGCAGGCTCTCACTGCTTCTGACACTACCACAATCTAAGGTTATAAAGTAAACTTCATTATTGCCTAATTCAGAATTCTACAGAATTTTAGGAGGGAGTAAACGGATGATTTTAATTTATTTAAGTTTATAACTGGTTTAGGTCTAATTTCAGTATCTGCTGCAGTTCTGACTCTCAGTTAGGAGCAACTTTTGCAATGGAATACATATTTTGATGTGGCAACGGAAACTACAGGCCACAGTTCTGGCTGATGACCACCTTATGGGATTAATACTTTAGATTTTAAGAATGTGGAAAGGAAAATGATCTGTGGTTTCCACTGCCACTGAGTACAACATTATCATTGACCTATTAAGAAGCTGTGCTTCATTGGAAGACAGAATTTCTTTCTTTTGGAGAAGTTCAATCTGCCTCAAGAGATAGGTGCTTCATTTTACTGATGGTGGACAAAGCCTAAAACTCAGAGCTGGGATTCGGTTCAGATAACCAAATAAACATTTATGGCTGCACCCAGGTCCACTAAATGCTCCCTCCTGTAACCCCTGCTCTGTTATTACATTTTAGTCTTCGGATCTGAGGCAGGAACAATGTCAGTTCTGCAAAAGCTTGCATTTTTATTACTAAATATTACATGTATAAGTAATGCACAAATTATTACAGTATTTATGTATACTTATATGCTCATATATATGTGCCTTCAAGTAGTTTTGCCTACATACACAATGTGCATGTGGTTGCATGTATATACATATAAGTATATAATTTATATATAAACCTGCATATCTGTATTATTATAATGTATATGTTGTCTTACAAAATGGAAATGCACTAAAAGAAAAAAAATAATTTTGGGCTTGCCTTATAAGAGTACAGATACAGACATATTAAAGTGAGAACTATTGAAGGGAAAGTATTTAACATTATTTTCAGAGCAGTAGATACTAGTTAAGTCACCAGTGGTCATGTAGTAGTGCTTTACAGTGTATTTCCCCTTCACCCTTTCAAAAATGTAAACTCTCCTTGTTTTCACAGGCTTTTTTTTTTTTTTAAAGTACAAATCTGTGTTGCCTTAAAAAAACCACTAAAATAAAATATATGGGGTATAAGAACACTTTATCTTCAGTGAAAATGAACTTTCTCCTGGCTGACAAAAGGAAAATTGTCTGCTAACTGTGAGGTTTACTTGGCTCAAGTGCATATTTAGCTTACACGGGTTTGCCATTGAACACTATGTAGCAAAAGTAAAGCAGAAAAGAGGCAGAAGCATGTAAACTGGCTGCTCTGTACCTGAAGATGAATGGGCTGCTGCTGAAGAGAAACAGGATAGAGTCTATTTAGCAGCTCCACTGACCAGTTCTAAACTGTGAGATATATACAGAGATCTGACTTGAGGTTTGGGAGTTGTTTGCTTTTTTTTTTTTTAAATGCCTATGCAAAGCCTTTCATTTCAGAGAGAACTTGGCAGAGATTAGCATATGCAAAAGCACTGGGCCAGCAGGGTTTTTTCTAGTGCAAACAGTCTGTTGCAAGTTTCTGAGGTTACAGCTGAGCATTTCAGAACTGACGTGGAACAGAGATGTCAATAATCTTCAAATGAGCACTATATTAAAGACAGACTTACTGGACCAACCCTTCCTGATGTGTCCGGATAGTATTTATTCAAAAAGAATTTGTCAGTATGCATTGGTGACTAAGCATTCCTCACTATGAGTAAACCTTGAAGAATTAAACACTAAATAGTTGTGTCCAATGCCATGACATAAATAGTGCCACAACAGAAATTTAAATGCCACTACTCCTGGTCTGACTGATTTTTATTTGGATTTGAGATTTCCTTTTTTCTAGTTTCTACCAAGTACTTTCTGGTTAGTAACACTAATTTGGAAATAGTAGTTGTCTCCCTATATGTTATAGTTTGGACAGAGTACCCTCTACAATACCCTTCAATAGGATCGATGGGGTTCTCTCAGGAACTCATGACTGCTGAAAGAATAGTGGTAGCCACTTCCTCACGGGCCTGAAATTAATTATTACAACTCACACAGATAGTACTTATCTGTGTTTCCCTGTATACCCAAGGAAGACACAGCACTGTTATCTGAAAGGGACATAAGTTCAAAATTTCCTTGGGTCAAAACAGCATTTACAGACAGGCCAGGCCTTCAGAGTAGAAACGACCTGCAGAAATGAAGGGTTGCGGGAAAGAGGCACTGAACACTGAGAAAAACACTGGGTCCAAGAAGATCCTACTCTCCACAATGAACCCAGAAATTCTAACTGAAATTTTCTGTTGGCCAATGTACAAAGCAAAAAAAAAATTTAAAAAAACATAGACAAATTAGTTTCTTGCACTATATAGTAAACCATAAAATAGCAGTGATGGTGATGTTGCAATAATTACTAATGGTTAGAATGATAGTCAAGTTTAAAAATCAAATGTTATTTAAGGATATCGAATATTTTAATACTCAAAATTTTAATATTTTAATCAAATAAAATAATACACAAATCTTAATTCCTCCTTCATCCATTAAACAGTTTGTAAGGGAAGACTGTGAATGCTCAGTAGGGATCCTCTAAGATCCTCTGTCCTGCTGAGATAGCATGAAGTACAGGGAGGCACTATATCTCAAATATTTTTATTTCACAGGCGAGAGCTTTTCAACCCT
Source organism: Campylorhamphus procurvoides (assembly GCA_013396655.1). Taxonomy (NCBI): domain Eukaryota; kingdom Metazoa; phylum Chordata; class Aves; order Passeriformes; family Dendrocolaptidae; genus Campylorhamphus; species Campylorhamphus procurvoides. Next base: position 868,340 of record WBMV01008446.1, read on the forward strand.
GGCAGCCTGAAAAATACAGGTTAAGATTTTTAAGTACTCAGTCTTTCCAGAGTGTTTTCATGTCATTTCAGCCCTGCTCAGTTCATCTGCCAAAATGTATCTCTATGGGACCGATTACAGCCTCTAAAATCCCGTTGACCAGAAAATCAGGAAATATTTTTTTAATCATTGGATGAATACAATTCTTCTAAGTAAAAATAACTAGAATATTAGGGTCAATGCTGATTACAACAAAATTCTTCATTTGCTGTCATTGCTCAGGATTCTTAGAATCAGCTTTTAAAAATGGCATTTTTATACCACCTGAAACTAATATATGCAGCACTGCAGTTACATCAGACAAATCACGGCTCAGGGAATATCACAAACACCTGTGTGTAACATGGGAAAGAATGATATTTTCCACCCATGTGGCAAACTGATGAAACATTCATACTGTATTAACACTAAGTCCAACTCTAAGAAGAATGAAGTCAAATTTGCACAAAAAAGGTGTTTGGTCTTCTTTTACACCAACAGAAAATATCACGCACTGATTTTTATTAACAAAAGTGTGTATTTCATGAAAGGCAAAAAAAAAAAGAGCAACTAAAAACCACCCAAAGCACATATATGGATGGACAGTATAACAAGTAATCAGGATTTTACCAGTTTAGCTCTAAATGTCCGTTTATGTTGACTGAACTTAAAAACAGTAAAAAGTGCTAGTAATGAGTTTAGGTCATAGCGCATGAGGGACTATTAGACATGTTCTCTCATTACTGATTAGCTCCCCACTGATATGAGCTTCTCTTTTCCTGAAGAGGTTGGTTTGTGGCTGTGACACATAGGGAAAGTGAAAGCTGCTTTGGCAAAACAGTAACAAATCAACAATGTGTTGTATTAAGCTGATTTTACAATATAAGACCTCAGGATCTCGATTGGATTCACAAACAGTGAAGCCTCACTAATCAACTTAATGTCACTGTTTAACTACTAAATATACACGTCAAGGCAAAATGGAGGATCTTGCAGACCAGTGTAACTATAAAGGGCCATTTACACTAATCTCACTGAATTTCACTGTTTGACTTGAAATTCTTTGTGTAAGTACTAAGTAAACCAGTTAGTTTTAATAACTTCAAGGTGATAAAGGTTACAGTAAGCTGATACACTACAAACGACACTCATTTACATCTTGAATATAATGAAATGATAGTTTATCTACAGTGAACACTTGTGGTTATCTGACCAAAACAGGTCAAAGGTTCCAGGCATTTTCTTCTGAAATTACTCAGTGCTGCCTCTAAAGACTGATAATTGAAAGCAGAGACTGGAAATATCAAATGTGGTAGGTGACAGATAAGCAACAGATTAATGCAAGTACTCTGTTACAGGACACTAAAAGGTCAGAGGCCCAAGGAATTAGCTATTGTGCTACTGTGAAAAGACAGACTTCAAATAGCTGTTTACCTCGCTCTTCTCTCCAACATGCAAATTCCAGTAACATAAACGAGACTGTTTAGAGTTATTCACTTTTTACAAAATAGGGTAACAAATGTTTTGCAAGGTGTGTGGATAGGAGAAAAGTGATTCCAGAGAAGCAAACAGGGATAAAAAACCCCCACCAAAATAGAACAGCCACGCTAGGTGTAACTATTTTAATGAAGAGCATCTGAGAGAATTTAAAAAACACATTTGTCAGAACATCATTGTCAGTTGAAGAGACCAGAAAACAGATTCTAAAATATGTATTTTAAAGCCTTGTAACTTTTTAGGCTTCCAGGTTATAGAAAATGAATATCATCTTCAGAAAATCAGATTAAGTTTATCTTGGCAAGCATATCTTTCATCTTTTTCACTCTGGAAGTCCTAAAAATATAAACTCTAATTAATATTGAAGTAAGTGTCAGCCTTTTCATTCTGCCCATTGACCTTTGAATAAAGACTACATTATTCTAAAAAAAAGTTTTAAATCAAGTGCATTTTTAAAGCCCAAGTGAGAAGAAAAAGACCTTCCCAAAGTGGCGATTAAAAAAAACCAAAAAACAGCAGACTATGATTCTACTTGTCTAAGCACCTAAGCACTACTGTTTTACTAGCATTAATCTCTTTTATAGAACGGTAAAAATCCTGATCTGGACTTAGAAATTTTATTTTGAGTTAGACACTGAATTTTTTTTAAAAAGTCGCCTGTCCCTCAAGCACTGTTTTGGACACCAGAGACAGCTGCCTGATACACTCAATAGACAATTCTGTTTGTTAAAGGTCAACTGCCTTCTACCAGCCAGTAAGCAAAATAGAGGAGTTTATCTACATTTCCCTTTCAGTCCCCTTTGGTAGAATTGGACTAAGAGATAGCCCTTACTCTGTCAAAGGACATTTCAATTCTTATCAGCTGATTTTGAGGACTGTATTCTAACTGCCAGGATGCTGAGTAGCCCAGCAGTGGAACATCCTGGACCATTACACAGAAGAAATGTAGGGCTTCATGGCCAAAATGAGAATTAAGTAAGTTTTCATTCCCACATCTGAATTTTTTTATGATACACTTACCAGATAAGTGTTTCAACTACAAAACTTCAGTGTCGTATGTTCCATTGCTTGTTCTCCTTTTAGTACCAAGTATTTTACATTTCTTTTTACCCATTTTTATCAGAGTATCAAAGGAGGGCTGGTCCCCCCGTGCATATTCTGTAACAAGTAGCAAGGGAAAGGGTGTGATTTGCAATTCATAAATAATCCTTCATCTGCTTCCCCATGTACTTCCTCAGGCTGAGGTGGGAAAATACATTGCACGTGTTTCAGTCATGTATGTTCATGTGTCTTGTGAAAGTTCACAATTTACCTTCAGAACTAACATATTTTGGGAACTTGTCTCTGATTAGACTTATAAGAATCAAAGAATATGCCAAGTTGGAAGGGACCCACAAGTCCAATACTTAGCCCTGCACAGGACCACTCCCTAGAGTGTCATTGTGTGCCTGAGAGCAGTGTTCAAATGCTTCTTGAACTCTGTCGGGCTTGGCTCTGTGGCCACTCTCTTGAGGAGCTTGTTCCAGTGCCCAATTACCCTCAAGGAAAAGAATCTCTTCCTAATATCTAACCTACATCTCCCCTGACACAACTTCAGGCCATGCCCTCAGCTCCTGTCACTGGTCACCACAGAGAAGAGATCAATGCCTGCCCCTCCTCTTCCACCCACAAGGAAGTTGTCCACTGCAATGAGGTCTCCTCTCAATCTCCTCTTCTCCAGGCTGAAGAGACCAAGTGGCCGCAGCTGCTCCTCATACAGCTTCCCCTCAAGGCCCTTCACCATCCTCATTGCCCTCTTTTGGACACTCTCTAAGAGCTTAATACCTTTTTTATATTGTGGTGCCCAAAACTGCACAGAGACCTTTTGCAATGACATCAGCCAGCTTTTTGAGGATTCTTGGATGAATCCCATGAGGCCCCCTAAATCTGTGGAGATACTTCTGGAGCAGGGTCAACTGGGAGTTGATCATTCTCATAGTCATGGTCCTCCAGCTCAGGGCACTGAGTCTCCCTTGGTCCATCATCCGTGTTGAAGACAGAGGCAAAGAAAGCCTCTGCCTTGTGTCCTTGTTTGTGAAGTGACCATCTTCATCATGTAACAGGCCAATGATATTTCTACACTACCTGCTTGCTGCTCTTATACTGCCCTCAGATTAATATCCATTATTGATTTTTCCAGTAGGCAATGATGAAGTTGTAACAAGAAGCCTGAGGGTAACCAAGAGAGACTTCAGACCTTTGGGATGACTGGTTAAGGGATCAGAAGTACAAGCAGTGCTCTCCTCTGTCCTTCCATTTGCAGGGAGTGATAAGGGATGAAACAGGAAGAACAAACAGACTAACATCTGGCTCCAAGCCCAGCATCACCAACAGAATTTTGGGATTTTTGACCACACAACACAAGGCCTCCTGGCAACAGATGGGGTACACCTGTCTCAAAGGGGAAAAAAGGATCTTTGCACAGGAGACAGCAGGACTCCATAAGTGAGCTTTAAACTGTATTTGAAGGGGAAAGGGATAAAACCAGACTCCCTAGAGAAAAGCCTGAGGAAGGCACACCAATGTTTGAGAGACAGTGTGCTAGTGAGGTCCTTTGATTTACCTTCTCAGTAGAGGTAGGAGGTGGAGATCCATGAGGTCATAAAGACACAAAGGTTGTTGAGGTATAAGAAACCACAGAAGTGCCTGGAAACAGTAATTTAGGAATTAGGGCTTCTACCCCCAAAGAGGTGGGGAGATCAACTGCCCAGCTGAGATGCACCTACACCAATGTGTGCAGCATAGGCAAAAAACAGGAGTAGCTGAAAGCCATTGGGCAGCAGAAAAACTATGACATAGTTGTCATCACAGAAATATGGTGGGATGACTGACACAACTGAAGTGCTGCAAAGGATGGCTATAAACTCTTGAGAAGGGACAGGCAAGGAAAAAAGGAGAGGTGGTGGGGTAGTTAGGGAATCTTTGATTGTCTAGAGTTTAATTATGGTGACATCAGTGTTGAGGGTTTATAGGTAAGAATCCTGGGGAAGGCAAACAAGGCAGATATCCTTGTGGGCTATCCCAACCGGGATCAAGAGATAGATGAAGTGTTCTATAAGCACCAGGGGAAACTCTCTCAATTGCCAACCCTTATTCTAGTGGGAGGTTTCAACTCACCAAATGTTTGCTGGAAATACAACACAGTAGCAAGGAACTAGACTAGGATGTTCCTGGAGTGTGTCCTGACACAGCTGGTGAGGGATTCAATTAGGGAAGGTGCCCTGCTGGACACGCTATTAGTGAATAAAGAAGGGCTGGTGGAGAATGTGATGGTTGGAGGCCTCTTGGGCACAGCAATCACAAAATTACAGAGTTTTTAATTCTTGGAGAAATAAGGAAGGTGGTCACCATTACTGCTCCCTTGAACTTTCAGAGGACAGAGTTTGGCCTGTTTAGGAGACTGGTTGACAGAGTCCCTTGGGACACAGAGCTGAAGGACAAAGTAGTCCAGGAAGGACAGACATCCTTCAAGAGAGAAATCTTAAAGGCATAGGAGCACACCATCCCCATGTGCCAAAAGATGAGTCAACAGGGACGAAGACCAGCTGAGCAGAACAGAAAGCTTTGGCTAGAACTCAGGAAAAAAAGGTGAGTTTTTGCCCTTTGGAAGAAGGGGCAAGCAACCCAGGAGAACTACAAAGTTGTCAAAAGCTTATGCAAGTTGAAAATTAGAAGGGCCAAAGCCCAGTTATAACTTAATCTGGCTACTGTCTTCAAACACAATAAAAAAGGTTTCTCTAAATACATCAGCAACAGACACAGTGCAAAGGAGAATCTCCACTCTTGATTGGAGGTTAGGAAAAACATAGTGACAAAGGGTGAGGCTGAGATACTTAATGTATTCTTCACCTCAGTCTTTAATAGCAACACCGCTTGTTCTCTGAGTACCAGCCTCGTGAGCTGGCAGGCAGGGACAGGGAGCTGAAAAAAGCCCTCATAGTGGTGGACTTGGCAGAGCTGATTTAATGGTTGAAGTCAATGATCTTAAAGGCCTTTCCCAACATAAATGATTCTATGATTCTGTAATACCTTACATAAAAAAAATGTAGCAGGGATTGGAAATGTCTCCCCAAAATTCCATTCCATACATACCTTATCTTATACACAAAAATCATTGTCAGAAAATTAATCCACATTCTGATCCCACTCCAACTGAAGCAAAACCATTTCTGTAATCAGTGGGGATTTTGCTTAATTAGAAAGGTCAAGTCTGCAGAAATTTTACTTTTTTGTACTTGCAACAGTTCTGTTTCTTAAGAACTACTTTATTGCAGTACTGTGTATTTGAGTTTCTCTGTATTTATTATTATTATACTGGCTGTATTTAAAGTAATTATAGATTTACAGATGTGGTTTTGAAAGAATGATGTAAATTACTTTGACATAAAATATACTTTCTTATTAAAACAGAAAGTAGAAAGTTTGATCAGTCATATGATAAAGCTAGGCACAGTGCTGTAAAGTTACATTTGTTTCACAGAATTCTTTATTTTCAGGTCAGCCACTGACATCAATAAGCAACATTTCCCTGTTTTGCTTAACTAAATTAGGCACACTTTGAAAATTTTTTGATGGAATACTGTGCAGTTAGTGACAGTTTTAATAAATGAAATATTGTTTATTGAATCTTTGAGTGGTAGAACATCCCTTCCATAACTGAACAGAATTACTGAACTGTATGAATTGCAAATTCAAATCAAGAAAAAGTCAATGCAAAAAGCCTACCACAACTGCAACAGAATCTAAAGCAAGAACAAAAGAAAAAGCGTAATAAAAAAAAAAATCAAACCAACAATAAAAAAAGTTGCTCATTCTTTCTCCAGACACATAATACACTTGTTGGTTTTTTTTTCTTTAACCTTCAAAGAAATGCATTTCAATATCCCATACTTTATAAAAAAGTAAGTTAGAATACTCATGTACCGTAAGCAAGCATTTGGCATTACATCAGGAGCACTGTTCTATTATTAAAATATGCTATTCTTCATTTTGTTGTTGTAGCAAATCAAATCTGATGGATTCTTACCAATTCACAACAAACATATTTGAAAAACTTAAAATAGTGTAAAACACTGAGATATGATTAAGGTGGACTTTGAAATGATGTGATTTCTACATTCTAATCCGCTCAAAACATACATGCAATGTATTCAACTTCAGTAAGTGACAGTGAGCACCTAGGCAAATAATGAAAGTTACAAACCCATAGAATATATTGAATATGTAAAAGGTTTTTTCCTTCTTTTCCATGAATTATTTTAAGAATTAGAACTCAGTTATTAATTAGAAGCTTTCAACATTCACCCTGAGAAGGAAAGAGTTCCCAGGAACATAACAGTGCCTGCCAGCAACTTTTATAAGCAGACCTAAAGAAATGCTTCATTTAAAGAGGCATAACTGTGCTTGGCTTTCTCACACTTAATCTCCCAGGTGATCTGTACACTGTAAGATTACCCATGACACCTTGTTGTTACTTTGCAGTAAAAAATATAGAATAAAATAGATATTTTAATGAAATTACTGGTCTTCAATAGCCAATGTTTTGCTGAAAATGTAATTGCTAAACATGTGTTATTCATTCAATTTACTCTTCTTCCAAGTCAAATGCACTTGCTCAACAAGTCAAAACAAGTGCCGTTCTGCAGCTGTTCCAACAATAACTAAATGCTGGAAAGCTTTCAGTTGTTGATTCAAAATAAATAGAAAAGCAACACCCTGCTTTTCTTATGCTGGTTTGAACACAGCCAATGCAACCAGAACAAAGAGACTGAGTTTTGAAAGTGAACATATAAGATATAAAAGATAGTTGGCAAAGCAATTCCTCAAAACCTACTCTTCCTGTTGGTTTTGACATTATAATGCACTGTATCCTTCGATCTCCCAAACGCAAAACTTTCACTCCAGTTTTTCAGCTGTAGCATGAAGCACAAAAGATACAACCAGACATATGTTCTTTTTAATTTTTAGTCAGTAAGGACCCTGTGATTTCTCCATTATTTTAGTCACACTATATTACAAAGGCACTCCAATCACAAATACCTATGTTAATCTGAATCTACTAGATGTCCAAATGTATTCAGTTTCGTCAGTGATAAATAAATCTTTATTTGAAAGAATAGATTGAGTCAGAGTAAAGATCTCTCTATCACATAGTTCTGAGTGTATACATAAATTGAATACGTGCAGATAACTTAGCTAATCCTTACACTGCCATGCCTCAGGTTGCTAGTTTTGTCTGCATTTTCAGTGATACCTATTTTTCCTGATCTTTGGCAAGGCCAGTAAATTTTGATACCATCTATCAATACACTTCCGTTTTTTCTCATGTTTAATTTTGTTTTTCTGTAATCACAGATCATCACAAAGAAAACTAACAATTATTGCCAGGTTTCTGACTGTGTGTGAAAGTCAGAATGTCAGATCAACACAACCTCAAGGTTAACAAATGACAGAAGAAAAGATCCCTCTTGGGTTCAGCTGCAACTGAATAGAAACAAAAGTTATACCTCTGGGATCCAATGGTCAGAAAATAGGTGTAAGTTATAACTGTTTTGACACTGTAAAAGTATACAGATGGAACATAACTTCTGAGGAGGGTGAAAGGGCATATATCATCATAGGGCAACTGGCAGGGGAGGAAAAGCTAACCATTAAAGCACACTCTGTCTTCCCGCATCTCCTTAGTTCCTGCTTGTGTTAACCCTCTGCTCACATCCACCCACCAGTGACAGGTCACTTCACCATTTACCATTCACACATCTCATCTAACAAACTCCATCTATTTCCAGCTGTGGAATTTGTTGGAAATACTTCCATGGAACATTTGTCTACATGCCAAACTGGATACAACTGGATAGGCAGTATTTTCTGCTTACCCCATGCTCACATCTGAGTATTTTAATATTATCTATATCCATTAACACTGACCAAACATTCCATAAAAAAATATGGAATGGCTGTAACAAGGATGAGGAAGGAAACTCTCATCACATTTAGAGAGTAGAAAAAGGCTTCATTACATACAACAAATTAAAACTTATTTTCCTAGGCTACATTATAGATAGGATATTAAATACATTCCCCAAAAATAGCTGCTCACGGGCCATGTGCTTAGCTAGTGTGCCAGCTTGGCTGAAAGGAATTCAGAGGTCCTCAGATTTATACTTTGGTTGCACAAGCACATATTGGGGCTAATCACTCTGTAGTGAATGAGTCATCATCATAAAATTAAAAATGTAAAGAGACTGGAATTTCATCTTTTATAAACTGTTAGCACTTTTTTTGAAGGTTTGTCCTGTGCCCTCTCCCTGTTGGCCAACACCAAGGACCCACCTAGGAGAGCCTAAGCAGTGGTGCTGAGGAACAGAGGATCGGAGCCAGAAGCATGGCAGGGACAGGCCCTTCAAGACATTATACCCTAAGCAAACAGGAGGAAGATGAGGAGGAAGAGCAGACAGGAGACTGGCCAGCTGCAGTGAGGAATGGAACTTTCAGACAGCAAGTTTTAACAGCCAGTTTGGGAGCTGGCTGTGACTTTAACAGACTGTTAATACTGGTTCAAAATGCACCCTCTCCTCTGCAGCACCATCAGTCTAATCTGATCATGATTTACTCTCACAGAGAGAGATTATTTCACCCCCATATAACTGCTCAAATGGAATATGAGTCCCCTCAACAAGAAGGAACGGGAAAAAAAGAACCCTTTTCTTCCTGAAAAAAGTTTAAAACTTACCAAAATTAGTGAACATTTTGACCTCTTTCAGGGCAGAAACTCTCTGACTGTTGGTGAATAAAATATCTCTGCATTGGTCATCCAGCATTACACCTGAACCGCCAGAGGAAAGGAAAGCTAATCTTTACAAATAATATTTGTGCCATGAAAGAGCTCAGATTAGCTCCAGGTAACATGACAGCAGGTCATGATCCCTCACATTAGGTTACTTTGGACAGATCCAGGGAGAAAGACACAAGAGTCTCAAAATTACATAAAAAGCAAGAAAACAATTTCCACAGTAAAAAGGAAAAGCATGACACTTTAGGCACACAGTACAGTTCACCCAACAATTGTCTGATACAAGATCATCACTCCCCTAAAAAAAAAAAAAAAANGGACATTAGTGTATAAAATGAGTAAGGTCCCCCTTCTTTTTAGTCACTCTATCACAGAGTTACAGGATGGCTGATGTTGGAAGGGACCCTAGGAGACATTTTCTCCAATCCCCTGACTCAGGCAGGGTCACTTAATGTTTGTTGCCCAGGACTGTGAACACACTTGTAAAATTTCTGCATTTTCTCATATTCCACTCCCAGTTACTTATGAACACAGGCTGATTGTAGAGGTATCTATAGGTACCACAAATCCCTGTAACAGCAAAGGTGATCTCCTGAAGGTTGTGCTATATGCTGAGCTCATGTCTCAGACAAAACTTAGGTATTCTTCTGAGCAGAGCATAAGAATGAGTAGGGACTGGGAACCTGACCACCAACATAGTCCTTTTATTTCAGATGCAGTCCTTTTGGTACAACAGCACTAACAATATTTCATATGCATTTTACAGCATCTGATCAACCTTTGCCTTTGCACATGCTTGGGCTAAATGTTTGTTTCCACTAGGGCTAGAAGCGACAAATGCCCTAATCTTTGGGAATAGGCCTGGGTTTTTTATTAAGTAAAAACCCCTGTCTGCCCATCCCCAAAACTGGAAGCGTCACAGTCTCTTGTTTTGGGGACATGGTTCCATTTCCATTTTGATGAAAACACACTCCCTTGTTTAATAGAGTTTGTGGTAAATCTCACCGATCCAATATAATATTAGTAAAAGAAGCTTTATTACTCTGCAGCAGCTGATGGTAATTTAAACACAGGATGACCAGGTCAAAACTTGTTTGGGATCTGTGCCCATGGAGACAAGTTTCAGTTCAGATGTGTGCCTGTTTATTGATTTAAGTCCTGTGATGAACCCCTTTTACATAAGGTCTGTCCTGTTCACACACACATGCTAGTAAGCACATCCATTCTTTGTATTTTGCATTTCTAAGGAATACACGCAAATATGGAGAAAGCAACCAAAAAGGTGGCAATATGCTGTTAATCTTACTAACATTACTCCCTCCATTCTGATCCAATCAATTGCAACACGAACTCAAAGTACTTAGAATTCACTCCGCGGCATCAACTGACTCTGGATTGTACATTATCACATACATATACACACATATATTTTATAAACCAACATTTAAAATATATTTACTTATATTAAAATTTTTATATATATATAAAAATGTTTTTCCTTCTAAATGTGATCTCATTATGACATACAGCCTCATTAAACGTGATTATTAATTCAATAATTTAAGAAGTGATGACAAAAATCACTTTTTGAAGACCTATCAATAGCTATTGGATACAATAAAGGAGCCAAAAAGGAATCAAAGAAAAGAAAGAACTTTATTCTGAAATAATACTTAATTTTAAATTACTATGATAAACAATACTATATAGTGTCACATTACACTACCTTTCAAAATTCTGAAAATAAACCAGCCCTCCATGAAAGTCATCATATTTCATTATATGATTTCAGTTATACTTAACTATTGCTTAACACCAAAGAGGATTTAAACATTATGGTCTCTTGAATACCTTAATCTGACATTCAGCTAATTCTGTATAATCATATAAGCTTGTAACTTACATCAGTACACAAAAATATTTAACTACATAAATTCAATTGTGTCTAGTTGAACTGTAGGTTTAACCTTTGCTACATGAAAGATGGTGCAGACCTTTAGCTTTCACAATACTGTTCAGTTCATGGTGACAACCACGGGCAGTACTGCCTCAGCCTAGGGGATCACAGCACAGCCCTAAGTAACATGTCTTTTTTATCTAGAACATGACTCATGCTGGATGATAAATCATTACAATAATGTCATAATTATGTGCAGTTTACCACTACAGACAATTAATTCTTCATGGCACTTCATTCTCCAGTAAGTTTAATTATCAGTGTTTCAATAAAATAGAATTGAAATCAAATTCTTTTGCTTCATGCTCCTTAAAATCGTGGGACTAGACTTTCACTTAGTAAAAATTTTATAGCTTCTATCCCCCTTTTTTTATCCTTCATTTTAGGAAGTCATGTTTACTATAATCTTATAAATCAGTTTTGCAGAAAGTGAGCTATGAAACCACAACAGTAGAGGAATCATTATATATGCCTCATCATTAGTGAGAGGAGAAGCAATATGTTCAATGCCATGTGTTTCAGAAACCATCAGCTACATAAAAAGTGTTTGAAGTTGCCTTCTGAGCCTTCAGAGTGCCCATTTTCAAGAACTGCAGCTCTTTGTGGATGTTGATTTGTTTTCATTTTTGTTTTTCTGCAGCTACAGGAGATAATTGCTGCTCTTTAATGAAGCTTTAGATGTGCTTATACGTTATCAGTGCACAGAAAATCTCATTGCAAATACAAGTCTCAAAAAGCTCATGGGAACTGGAAATTCTATGGAAGCAAAAAGAACTCTGCAGTTTTGGAAAATCACAGAGAAATCACTTGCGGCAACAGGGGCTTGTCCCTTTTATATCATCATATATGAACTTCAGCCCTTGCAGTACTGTTGATAGGTCTCTCACTCCTTGCTTGATCTCTTTGGACAAATATCCAAGCTGTTGATCAGAGAGGAGAAGCCCTTCTCAGAATGAAGAAAATTGTGTGATTTTATTCACAGAAGTACCACTGATCCTAAATGGATCCAATTTTTCAATTGACTGGACGAGCCACGGCTCTTATTGACCTAACTACAAGACTATTCAGCACCTCATACCACTGAATTCTGCTTCTGTTTTATTCTTCAGGTCTTTGGAGCAGATCCACAAACTCTCCTCCTTATTTCAAAATGTTACAACAGGATGTAATTAAGTACAATTAACAAGGAGGTCAAATGGTCATCTGATAAACACTGGCCCAAACAGGCAGTTTGAAAGGTCAGGGCTGCTAAAGCCACATAGTATGGATGGGAAAGAATATTATGATTTAAGGGGGAAAAAATCCCAGTGACTAAAACTGAGGAGATTTACATGCTTTCTATATTACACACACAAAACTATGCACACAAACTGATATGCATGCACACATGCTTCAGAGAGGCACAAACCTATATTCTGAGAACAAGAGCTAAGCTAGCCATCCATCCTCTCTCCATTACACTAGGACACAAAACTCAATTTTGGTGATAAATTCCCATGTCTCATTATTTTGCAAACTGTCTGTTTTAAAAACACTAAACTTCTTGTCCTTATAGGAGGGTGTTTTTTTAGCCCTTTCTAAAATAACTCTTGAGACCACTATGATGAAATGGAAGGTGTCGTGAGGTTCTTAGTAGTGAAGTATTTTACAGAGTGCGCAGCCAGAGTCAAAAGAGGCTGTGCAAGAAGAAAGCTCTACCAGTTCTCTGCAAGGTCAAAGAATGACAATACACAGAAATGAAAATGAATGCAGGAGTATTTGCCCATCCTCATATTAGGGACTGGAAAACAGAGGCACACTGTTTTCCTTCTCTTTCTGAGGCTCTTCAGGTTTTTCCTATTTGGCTGCTCAGCCATTTCACCCTGTGACTTTCAGGTTTAGGCTAGTCTGGGGCCAGGACAGACTCACTACAAAACCTTTGCACATTCCATGTATTATGAGGCAGCATGACAACCTGGTCAGGAGCAGCAGATTAACCTCTGGGATCACTAGCATGTTATGACTTGTAGTTACTGACAGATATCCCAGCTGAGTTAACCTTGGGAACAACCTTCCCAAAGCTATGTTCCTGCTGGATCTCTGCCATCATAAATCACCACAAAGACTACAGCTGTCATGGGGTTGTACGCTGGGCTTGGACTTGCTCCCACAGCATTATCATCCACATTACTGTTCTCCCACTCTTTCAATTTCTCAGGTAATGTTTTTGTAAACTGTATCACTAGAATCACATGGCTGCAGGTACCAGGTGCTATCAGGCACCATCTGCCCACTGCACCAAAATCGGAGTCCCTGCTTATTCAGTGTCCCCGCTCTTTCTTTTTCCTGTGGTCCTAGAACAGAACAGAATGGATTTTTTTTTTTGCTAGAATTTTGTTATTAGCCAGAAAAGAATTTAACACCTCTACCTCCAAAAATGGTGCCATTCACAATTATGAAGGCCCAACACAATATATTTTGAAGTACCTTATAGTTGCATATCCCATTTCTTCACTTTTAAAAAATGAGTGTTTAAAATGGATATTATCCAAATTGCTCTTAATTTATAATAATTACTCTGGAATAGGGGTACAGCTTTACCAGTTCATAAGAATTTAGCTTAATTAATTTGACTACAGTCAAATACCTGTGAATTAAAACCACAGTATTAATTTGACTACAGTCAAATAACTGAATTAAAACAGCAATAATTTCATTTAATGGACACAGTCTACAAAGGGCTATAATTACAGAATCACTGAAGTTGGAAAAACCTCTTAGGTTCTCATAGGGTTTGAATAGGTAATATTAAGTCAGGTAAAGATAAATCTAACAAAAATTTCAGCTGTTCAAATTTCTTCCTCTTCCTGATTCTCCTTGAAAAGGAGAGTTAGGTGGAATTTTACTTCTGCAAAGCCACTGGTTGTTAGCTATGGATATATATCATGTACCAGCACCAGCTATTCTGGTTAGTTTTCTAGGTTCTGACTCATTAATAATTGTTGTCTCAGTTTGCCCTGAACTGCAGTGGGAAAAAAAATAAAACTGCATTTTGGTGAGGCACCACGCATGCCACTGAGTTGTGGTTGATAGAGCCAAGTTCTTGGTCTATTGCACCAGAACTGTTGCTCCAAAAGAGCTGGAAAGTAAACATTTAAATTCACCTTTTGGATCATCTCTCGATAATAGTTTCTGAGTAGAGAGCTGAGTTGCAAAACCTTTCCTTTTCTACTTGTTCTATAGTCATGTTTTGTATAGAAACAAATTCATAATTCAATACAAAACACAAACCAGCTCCTGCTTGGTGTACCCCACCCACAAACTTAAATAATGTAGTTGTCAGGGCTGACAAGGTCTGCCTGCTGTAGCATTTCTGTGTTTTATAGGAAGTTTAACCAGGGGTGTTATTTTAAGAGATGAGCAAATGGGGAAACCCCATGGCATAGCCAATAAATATGAACTTTAGGTGCAATGGAGCACTCATAAATATGATTCAGAACAAGGGGATTCATTGTTTCTCCCGACCCCTTTTAGCTGTTCCTCTGATCTCAGCCTCTCTGTGTGCGTCATGGCAGCCCTTATCCTTTAACCTGTGGTTTTTAAAAGCTAGGTTCTAAGTTATTTATGGCTGCAAATGCTAGTAGCCTGTCTGTGTACTCCCTGCACACACATACTGAAGGGTGGGGGGAGCTGCATTTTATTTTGCAAGGATGAAAAGTTTTGCCTGGGGAGCCAAGTGCCTGTGGAGGTTGAGGTAGCTGGTCTGTCACAAGGGATAGAGAAGAAAAGCACTCACTTTTCCTTCAAGGCTTACTGAGAGAAGAAACCCATACCTGGACTCATTTTCCCTTTCATTTGTACATTTTCTGTCTTTACCACGTTCTTTGCCCTTTCTCTGCATGCACCTTCTTCTCCCTACCATGATGAACTTTCATTTTTGTAACTGGTGTGGGAAATGCTCTCATTGCTGCAACATCACACTCTGTGTGAGGAACAGAGGAGCAGGACTAAATCTTCCCGTAATACCATTTCCTGCAGAGTCTGTTTCTCTGTTGTGAATCTTTCCCATGCCCAGCAGGTCTGTATCCAGCCCCCCATATTGGCTGTTATGTACTGGGAAGAAGAGGGATGTCTTCTCTGTAAAGCCTGGCCTGTGCTTTGCCATTTTCCTCTCATGCCTGCTCTCATTCCTTCCCACTCCATTTCCCGCACTGTCGCCTAGTCTCACCACTTCTCAGCCTTTAATCCTTTCTCCAGCCAAATGCCACTGACATAAAACTAAAGTTCAGTGACCCTGCCTAGACGGTAGGGGTTAGAGACAAGGGAAAGGACAAGAAGGAGAGGATAGAGAAAAGTGTGGGAAATAATTATAAAGTCTGGTAGCAGCCAGAGCCCTCCTGAAACCCTGGGGAGCCTTTCTTTAGCTGGAGGCTGCAATTGGCACTTCATAAACTGTTCATTCTCAGCTATGTGGAAACACCAGACGACACCTAGAATGATCAGACTGCAATCAATCAATTTTCTGCAAAAGTATATTAGTTTGTATGCCTATGAAAGCAAACTGAAAGGAACCACTATGGCTAAAAAGAGAAGAAAAAGGAACTGCCCCTGGCATAATTACCTCCATAACTCAGGCAGTAAGCAGGCAGGTAGCCATGGCAAAATTCTTTGCATAATTTAACATTCAGAGAAAATAATAACAGGAGCAATATGTGTGGGAGATCACAGAGATGCCAAAGTTCTCCTGATATCTATGCAAACAACCCAGAGTTTAGGGAACGAACCAAGAGGCTCTCCATCCAGTCCATGACCAGGTTCCTCCCCTAATGCCCTCCACATAGAGGTGTCTCCGCAAGCCTCCCTCTTTCTCTTTCATGGCTAGCTAGAGTGACTGCAAGATTGTGTTTGCCTGGGAAAATATGCATTGTACAATACATACAATCCCCACAACCCCACCCAAAGTCTGTGTTTAGTCTGGAAAGGAGCACTTACTAAAGGGGAAGCGGAAATGGGTCAGCCATTCTTCCCAATGGGAAAAAATATTATTAATAATATATATTTTTATATATCCATACATATATATAGCTTTTCACCATGCACGTCTAACCATCTGCTAAATCAGTTTCTCTTCAGTTATCTGCAATTTCTTTCAAACCTGTCGGCAAGGAAAGTCAGACAGTTTTATACTCCAGTTAATGGAGAGCTTGACATTTTTTTGGCTGGGTAGATACAATAATTTACTTGGATTTAAAGTGTTAACTTTGGCAAAAAATTTAATTGACAGTTATAAAAACATTATTTTGTTAGATGATATTTATGGATCACACACAAACCTATTTTGAGGTAGAGCTATATAGTTCATAAGATTCATGTAACCTGAGAGATTTCAAAGGAAATATAAAATATTTCAATATAAAAAAACAAACGTAGTGTAATTCCAAAAAGTAATATGGAGAATATTTCTTGCTCAAAATCAAAATCAAACTCTAACAACCTGCTCTGTCATCACACAAAAATCAGTTAAAGCAGCCTAATGATTTGTAAGGATTGCATGAGGATTTTAGGGTGTGTCATTCTGTTGGTAAAGTCTTTTTGTTCTAGAAATAAAGTTATTTTGCAAAAAGCTGTTATAATATTTAATTTGAGCGTAGAAAATTATTTCAAAATTAATAGTTGTTTCTAATGTCTGAATACATCTCTAAGTCACAAGAAATTCATTCCACTCACTGATTGGGTGGCAAAATTTTATTAAGGGAAAAAACGTCTTAGGATTTCAAGATGCCAAGTTATGTCTACTTTGGAAGAAGGTTAAATGAGACCCGTTTGATCAAATTTGCTTTAAATTTTATGTAAAAGAGTGAAAAATGATATCTTATTGACTTCAGGTTTCTATTCCAAAAACACTTCATAAATGTTTTCTTGTTTTTTTCTCAATATTGGGTCAATTTCAAAATTAAAGACTTGGACTCTGTTATTTAACAAATTTTTGCTCTGTAACAGCTTCTCTTGGTTCCAGGCAAGACAATAGTGGTATTTCCATCACATCAGTTAATGCTGTGTCAATATTTTCATTAGAAGCCTGCATTTTATGGACTAAAACTGTACGACAGCCAAAGAAATTCACGTACGGTTAAAATTAAGACAGCAACATCTGAAATCCTGTGGAAAACGAAGAAAGAAAATGTGCTCATTTCTCAGCTTTGAGGAGAGAAGTTAATGATCCTGGGGCCTTTTGGTGTGTATCCGTCTAACCCAGCTCCCCTTCCACAGCTCCTGGCATTTTATAGCTTAGCACTCCATATCCCTCACTGCTGATATGTTAGCCGTGAGTGTATCCTTGTAGAAACGGAATTAGTTTAATTTAAGAAATGAGCTACTATATACGTTCAAGGTCTGATTGCAGTCAGGAATCCTTTCTGTTCCGTGTGCCACAAAAATATATTGGTACAGGTATTTGGTGTGGATTGATATACTATAGGTTTCTCAAAGTAGCTGTATAAACGTCGTTCTATGCCATGTTAGCATTCTCCAATGTACACACAATGGGCTGTAAATCTTTTGAAATTATGTATTTTCTTAGTGATTCAGGTTTTAAAAAAGAATATGAACTGTAAGAAAGTGTACAAACTTGGGGTAGAGAAGATGAAGAAATATGAAATGTCCTCTGTTCCTCAGAGGAACAAAATTTCTGTTGATTTCAGTGACTGATTTAACAACTGAACACAGCACGTGTGGCTTAAGGATTATTATAAGATTGTAGAATCACATTGTGTGTGAAGAAGAAAAGCTGTCCTTTGGGGGCATACCAGTTACTTTAAAAGATCTCAATAAAATCATATCCTATGAGCACGTGTAGGTCAGGGTCACAAATTTTATTGTGATCTTCACATTCAAGCTTTTTGAAACCAATTTTATATGCTAAGAAAGAAGACATAATGGAAAACAATTAAATTTATATATATTAATCCCCTATTTTATAGAAGGTTCATATCAATTAACAGGAAAATATGAAGAAAGCAAACAGACTTGCTTATCTAATGAAACAATCTGCTTGGGGAAAAATTAACAGATCTGTTGCAAGCAAATGAAAATACAGGCCATTTGAATTGCATGAGAAGGAACACTTAAGTATAGTGGATTTAATGATCACTTTGATGACAATGGAAAAATCAATATTTGAAATGTTTAAATGTAATTTACAAAAATGCTGCTTTCTTTCAAGCCTCAGTCACATACATATTGTTCTCTTAAATCCCCCTCTTTCAGTGAGAGGTGAAGAGTGGGAACACTAACATTTATCTTAAAAAAAGTCTTTCCCTAACTAAATTTTGAGTGAGCAAAGAAATGAGTAGGACTACATGAGTGTTATTTGTCTGTTCTCTGAGGAACAGGGTATCCTATACATGTCATTTTGGGAGACCAGCCAAAAAGAAGATGCCAGAACTCTAAACAGTTAGGGCTTTACAATAATATAATAAATTATAATAACAGGATAAAAACACCCAGTGAGGAAAACAAAGTTCTGAATCTGTAGGTGATATAATCAGATCTTTGAAAACCCCAGTGTGTTTAGTGGAGGATTTATTCTTCGACTGCTGGACCAAACCCAGTTAACTCCTCTGTTACACTCATCAATATTTGTGGAGAGTTGCCAACATACACAGTCTTATATAAAACACAGGACAAGACGTAGTCTCTGTCTTGTATTTTTCAAGAAAGAAAGATGTGGAAATTCTGATATTAATACCAGTAGAAAGAGCAGGTGTTTACAATTTTACCTTCAGGACAAGTAAATGCATTCTTATTTTTCTCTCTGGTTGCTTGACAGAATTATGATTGCAGTTCCCTTGATGATTATTTTTTTTTAAGTGAGGTATTTGCAACTTTGCCGGATTGATTTTTTTAATTAAAATTAACATATGTTTCAATTTTTATTCTTTAATATAAAATTATTTGCCCTTGTCTTTTTTACTTTACTTTTTAACCTATTCAGTCTTTTCAATTTTATGCTTAATTATTCGTATCCAACATCTCAACTACATATTTCTTGTTTTAATATATATGTCTTAAATTGTTATAACTGGCTACAACTGTATTAAAAAGTTTCAATTTAAAATATTATGATGATTAATAGAGTTTTATAATTACACGTTCTGTAATTGTGTGCAAGAATGGACATGGTGAATACTATTTTCAGAGTAGATTAATTTGATGCAAGTTGACTGAGGCTTCAACTGTAAAACAAGTTGAGTTATTACTGTGCTGCATCAGCATTTATTGATTTTAAAGTACAGCATTAGCATTCACTTATCACTGCATATTTTTCCCCATTCTACATTAAAAGAGCTTGCCCTCATCTGTCACAATCTTAGACTGCATAAATCATATAAAATGGTTACTTGTTTCCATGATTTATTTCAATTTTATGTTAATTATACTGAAACATAGGATTGTTTAATAAAAATGTTGAAACTAATCTATATTGGTCATCAATATTTTTTACGCATGTTACACAGTATTGGGTGTTGTGTGTGATAAACCACAACACCCAACATGCATGGAAAGGCATTTAAAGTGAATTAGGATTTAGACTAACTTAGAGCTGAGACACATTTTAATTTTGCAGATGCTGAATGAAACCCAACATTTACGTGGTATTTTCTTGTAAGCTAATTGTGTTTATTAATCACAATCACTAGAAAAATACAGCATCTCATCCCCAGTTTTCACGGTTTACAAACATAAAATGCACTTTAGCTTCTCGGAATTACTTTCTTAAGGCAACATTGGCTTCCCAACAAAATGAGACAAATATTAGATACTTCCCACCCAAGGTAAGACAGTCAGTGGAAACTTGCATTCTTCCAGAGAGGGTTTGTGCCTGAGGAAGTGACAACAGGATCAGCCCAGGACATATCTGACACTGAGCCTTCAAAGACTTCTACTTATTCACTGCAAGAAGTCCTCTTGAAATCAAAGGCATTTCATGAAATCAAAGGCTAGGTCCCAGGTAAATAATCCTCAGGGCTGGTGACTGAATGGCCTGTGACATATTTTCAGAGGGTATTTCTCAGGACACACAAAGAAAATTTTTGCATGATCAGTGCCTTGGTTAATGCTGAGGAGATCAGAGCACTCTCTATTTTCCTGTATAATGTTGCCATTTTAAATTCAGCTGACTCCAGATGCTCTGGGTAAATCGAGTAATCAATTTTAACTTAAAAGTAATACATGGGAAATATGTAACTGTTTCTTAAGGAACACATTTCAAAAACCAGATTCCATTTTTTCCTAGCCTGCTATTTCAGGAGCAAGAGAAACAAGCAAATCTATTTAGAGGTGTGAACATATGTTACTCTTAAGGAAAAAGATCTCAGAATTGAACACCCCCTTATCTGCCAAATAATTAATTAAAAACAATTTTATTGTTATGAAAACTGAACTCTAGAGTGTCACTCTCTTAGAAACCTCTGTTATTGAGGATTTTAGTGTTTTCAAATGTTTTTAATACTGCAGCAAGGATTAAAGATCTGGAAGACATAAAAGGTACAGAATGTGTGTGATAATCTGAAAGTAGTTTGGAACATGTGTCATTGTACAGAAAGTGTTATCATCAGATTTTTTACCAGCTTATTGAGAAACTTCAAGTTTTCAATGAAATTTCTTGCTAGTCATGTCAAATGAGAAGGATTTTTTTAGCCAAATTCATGAGTCTTGCAGCATTTAAAGTACTTATAAAAATAGTAAATGCATTTCGTGAATTATTTGCAGCTTTCTAAATGAGACTTAAGTTGCATTTTAGTAAAGAACTCCGTAACTGCTTTTTTAACTTCACTGTAGCTGGTAAGCATGTTTTCTAAACTCAGAAGCCAATTTAATCTAGTTTAATCAGGTTTTCTGTCTGTATTGATATAATTTTCAAAAGCATTGTTTGCTTGAATGTTTCTGGTGTTTAATACTCTACTTGCTATTCAATTTATTTACGACACAGAAAATAAGAAGCATTGCAGACTCTGAGCACTATGGCAGTATAATAAAACACAGTCTGTGGTTATTAAATAGAAATAACAAAGAAACAGCAACAGATTATTTAAAATCCAGCCATTCAGCTGAAAAGATAATAAAACTCTGACTTCTACCAACAGAAAAAAACCCTACTAAATAACCTAAGTTTTTTTTTAATGTATTCACTTTTCCCTTTTCATAACTTTCTAGGCTTTAAAATATTAACAACCAATGTTTGTTCATGTGTGAGTTTTAAGGAAAACAGTAGGGGAAATAACTGAGCAATAGGGATAAGCGTTTGATATTTTGAGATTTAAAGAAAAAAAGGAGTTAGTTGGCCTAAGGCTAGAATTTTCATTACATCAATGAAAGAAAGAAAACAGAAGCCAGCAGAGGCGAGTTATAGAAACTGACTTTATATAAACAGTGAGAAAAATCTTTTTCCATGGCCACCTACAATGTAGCTGCTTTACCATCAGCACGATTTTTCTGTCGCCAGTGGCAGAGCAGCCCGGGCCCGATCCTGCCATTTTAGAACAGGTTACAGTCTGGCTGAGAAGTTTACCCCTCACAAGACCCAGCTAACAGTTTGTCAGAGAGAGTAGAAACAAAAAAATTTGCCACATACCTAAATTGACAAAGCTCATGACCATGTCAGCATCATTCAGAAAGTTGGTGTCGTGCAGGCTGGCTAAGGGAGGATTCTGTGTGGTCAGGGGGGTCATGCGAGATAATTGCATTCTCCGCGAATATCCATTTGGAGAGGCAGGGTATCCTTTCCGTATCCCTCTGCTCTCCCCTGCCATTGATCCCTTTAGTGAATAATCCAGCTCCTCAGTATTCTCTTCATTTGTCATGGCATTATACAGGTCCAGCATGAAGAGGGGTGCAGAAGAAGCCTGCTTTCCTGGTGAAAATGGTCTGGGTCTGTGAGGTAAACCCAGGATAGAGAGAATCTCTCTCTGAATCTCCCTTCTCTCATGGTTCCGCAGCCTCCTGTAAATAAAACTTGAATGGACATGATTGTCTCCTAAACCTCCCTGTGCTTGACCCACCAGAACCCAGCAATTCCAGAGCAAGCCCACGAAAGCTTTGAGTGCAGTTAGGTTCATCTTTGAAAAGAAAAAGAACAAGGAAAAAAAAATCTTTTCTCCTACTTGTTCTGAGTTCCTAAGAGGTCTGCTTTCCCAGTAGCTGAAAAACAAAATTTACCTATTCTTCATGTCAATGTCATCTCTAAACGTAACATCTTTGGTGATTGCTCTCCCCCCACCCTGTTTAAATATTATGGAATGTGTCAGGTTGCAGTTATTTCTAAGAAAGCTGAAATTCAGGCTTCCAATTTTCCACTGTTATCGGTTTTTCTGCATTTATGGAGCAGAAGAGCAGTATTTTGTCAGATGACCTAGGCATTCCTATATAAACCTTAGATAACCCGGTCTTTGGTGGGGAGCTGTATTAGCAAGAGCTGGTCTTCTGACACATTGTAGTTCCCAGAGTTATCTTCCCTTGTTATTCTGAGTTCTTCGTACACCTTGCGCTCTTCCCAAGATAAAATCCTGAGTCACAGATTTGTCTTGATCTGTACCTTGGTGGTGTAAGACATATTTGTCCAGCAGCCTGGTGATAACTTTAACATCTTTTGAATCGCTTGAGTGTAAAGTAACTCTAAAGCATGTACTAATCAAATTAATGTGTTGCCATGAATTTACTTGCAAAAAATAACCTTCTGTAAATCCATTCAACTCTTTTCAGCTTCTGAACTGTTATTTCCAGTGTAGCAGGCACAAATATAACAGCTCTCTTCAAGAGAGATCTAAAGACTAATGTAAGCACAACCCTGCTGGGAAAGAAGAGGCTTCTCATTGTAATTTGAAACGGGTATAGCAAAAAAGTCCTTAACCCTTCTCTTGCCAGACAGAGCTTTAAACCTCTCCCCCCCTCTCCAATTTACAGCAATATACCTAATTCTGGCTATTGGATGTTTCGTTCCTTACAGCATGCAGAGTCAATTTTAACTGCAACAATTTTGGAATATATAGATAGCTAAAGGCATTGCGTAATACAGAAGCTCTTGTGAGTCTTATGAATTTATGGTTTAGGAAACTTCAATAAGAAACTCTCATAACAGACTAAAATAGCATCTCACTAATCCAAGAAATGTTTGTGTTTTAGATAAGTTTAGCAAACAGAGGTGACCTTTTTAATAATTTCTCTAGGAAATTTTGTCAGCGAGGCTTGATTCACTCTTTTCTATAAATGTTGGGAATGCAATCTGAACGAAAACAAATTTATTCAGCAAGCAAGATTTCAAACTGTGCACAGCCAATGTTGTAATTATGGTTATAGACACAACTTTCATAAACTGCAATTTGCAATGATAATTTATTCAAAGTACATTTTTACCCATAAATCGCTATACTACATTTCCCAGTAAATGTCAAAAGCTAAGATTTAATCCCACAGCCTGCTATTAACTGGAGAAGGAAACAGCTTAACTGAAGAAATAAAAATATTAAATAGATTTTAAAGCTTCTACTCGTGAAGTTAAGGTCCAGTTTAGAAATTTTTGACTGCTACTAGCTGGTGTTTTCATCCACTAAAACAAAATCAACAAGTTAAATTTTATTCTGCTCAGACTATTGGTGGTCATTTTCCTTGCTGGTGTAATTTGCCCTTAGTCTTGAGGAGATTTTCCCTTGATGAAGGGGAGAAAAAAGGGATGAAAAAGATCTTTTCTCAACATGACCCTGTGGAAAAAAACAAGTATATAAAATCCATCTCATCAGGTTTTCCTTTACGTGACACCTACTCAGCAAATCACACAGTTCTTGAGTAAACTTGGGAGTGTGACAGCAAGTATAGTCACACCCTAAGAAGCAAGGAACAATTTATCTACTATTTTAAGCACAAATGAGCTTTTCTCATATTTGTGAGTCCTAGTCTATATTTACAATCTAGTCCAGCCATCATTAAAATACAGCTGAATCTCTCTGGTAAATCACCACATGTAATGAAACAATGATTCTCCCAAGGAAGGATTTATCTCATGCTAAACCAGCTGAATTAACACTAAAATTATGAAACTGTTTAGCAAAAGTCTTGTTCTTCTCAGCATAAGAGCAATCACAATCAGCATATGTTTTCTTTCCTCACTGAGGTTCTCCCTCAAAAACCATTTGTTGTAAGAAAAGTATTATTGCCTGTTTTTTCTTTTCTTTGACTTACCCTGCTCAGACAGTTGCAATGATACATGAGACTTACCATAGATTTATATTTTTTTAATTTGGCCACCACATATCCTGCAAAAAGGTTTCTTCCTCTTTTCCAGCAATGTATTTCCTTGTCCCCCCAAGCATTCATAAAAGCCGGTGGATTGATTACTCAGAGGATTTAAGTCCTCAGCCCATCAGAATTTCCAGCAATAGACACTTCCTATATTATCCCACTAGAGTGCCTGGAGTTCCACATTTAGTTAAAATTTTTGCATTAAAAAAAAGCCAAAAATGCCCTCAAGTTTGAGGATGCTTTTATGAGGTAAACATCTTTCGAGACAGACACTGAATAGCACATATAAACTGGTAATTATATGTTTGATGAAAAGAGCTCCTGTTATTTTTTCAGGGAGCCACAACTAAACAAGTAACATAAAAACAAAATATTTATTTGCATTAACCTATGAGGCATTAAATGTTCTTGGTTGGAATACAAAAATTAGAAGTTTTGATTAATATAAATACAATGTCATTTTCTCTAAACCTATGTTTCATAAACAATCATTGTTAGTCTGAGTTTCTTACACAGGGCAGAGACAGCTCTGAAACTGAAAGTCTTTGCTAGAGACATGAAAGGTATCTGTAGAAGCTGATAGATTCCATTTTGTATTTCCAATATTAAACAATGTACTTCTAAAGAATAAATGCCATGTGCAATTCCAGCATGTCAAGATACACATGGATAGATCTTCTTTCTTCCCTGGATGCTCAGCCTAGTAGCAACACAAGAAAACACCTGACCAGCCCTTATCCAGGCCTTTAAAAACAAAAGACAGACTAAAATTGCTCCAGACTGAGCTCCCATTAGGGGTAGATATCTCGCAGAGAAGCACATAGCCAGTGGTGCACCTGGAGAGCAGGGTCTCAGCAGCAGGAAAGCAGCAGAGCACTGTGCAGGCACCCCTGGCAGCATGAGATAGGAAGCAGCTGCATGAATTTCTTAAACAATGTGGCATGTATGCACATGATGAGTGAATTCAGAGCTCATTACGTTTGTATTAATCTAAACAATGTTAGAGAAACTATCATAAGGGAAGTAATGAAACCTGGAAATCCAGATCTTGCCAATCTCCAATTCCAATGGATCACCATTCACTGTAATGGCGAAAAGATTGGTGGTGGAAAAAAAAAGGTGAAAAAAAGCTACCGAGTAGGTCACTGTAATCATTGAAGGTGCAAGTGTTTTTGTGGGCAATTCCCACTACGCAAAAATATACAAAAATCAGCGGATGGCTACTGAGTGCAGATTCCCTCTGGCTCCCAATACCACATCAGCTGAGGGTGATTCCCCACAGCAAGGATTCTCTGCAACCATCTGACAAAATAAACTAAAATATAGATCCTTTTCAAGACATTTGTAGTCTAAATCATAAACCCATGCATGCACACTGAATGATTGTGCTGGCTCTTTCCCTTCTTAATGACCAGCTAAATTTGGCATTCAGATCAATATTATGCATAAACAGATGATCCAGCATTAAAAATGTTTAAGCCTGTCCTTGTTATCTCTCTGCATGGCTATTTTTGCAAAAATTATATGGAGAAAGACTTTTACAAAAAGCTCTCATGAGGGCAGGAGAATAATTAGTGGTTAAAACTACACATTCCCCAGCAAAAAGAAAGCAAGTAATCCAGACTCTTCCTGGGGCAAAAACGTGACACTGACACCACAGTTTGTCAAACTTTATATTACCTGTATCCAAGCTGGATTTACAGTGGTATGGACTGCATGAGGTGTACATTTTAGCCTTTTTACATAAATATGCATATGTCTGTATGTTCCAAATGTCCAATCAACAAAACCCGTATGATAGCTTCCTCTTAGATTTTTATTTTATTTTATTGAATTACATGTTGTATGGAAATTCTATTCTTGCCCTACTAATGTAGGAAAGAAACACAAATATATCTTTCTCAATCAGTGAAAGATGTGTCTCCTAATGCAAAGTGAATTTAATTTGTAATGGACACAGTGTGAAATTCGGTAGAATTAGCTGCAGAAACTGGCAGTTGAGACATAAGTGTGATGCTTGTAAATGTTGCATATTGATATAAACTCCTTTTATTCATGGTATTATTTATTTATAGAGAGAGTATTTTCATTTTATGCTACAGGAAGAGGAGTGCATTGCAAAATAACACTTACTGTGTGGAAGTGTTCAATACTTAGATTATAGTGTTATTTATTCAGTTACCAACCAGTTTCCTTTAGCAAAAGAACTTTTCATCCAGGTTTAAAAAAGCTCAGGCAAAATCACAAATCAGCCTAGAAGGTAAACACTTTTTTAGAGAAGGAACTCCAGCTTAAAGTATAATAATCTGTGAAGATTTTTTCTATTCATAGTACATGCGCAATGTTGTAAAACTTACAGTACAGAATACTTTGCAGCATTGAAATTACACTTTTCTTTAACATTAAGAAAACTGAGAAAAACAGTTTTGCAATCTGCCTGAGGACTTTTTTTTGAAACTTACTGTGCTCAAGGACTGGGGNATAATATGATCTAGCACCACAGTGCTATCATTTGTGTAATTCAAAAACCCAAAGAGATCCCAGAAATCCCCTTTTGTTTACAATAAGGAAAGAAGGAGAGAGAGAGAAAGAGANAAGAAAGAAAGAAAGAAAGAAAGAAAGAAAGAAAGAAAGAAAGAAAGAAAGAAAGAAAGAAAGAAAGAAAGAAAGAAAGAAAGAAAGAAAGAAAGAAAGAAAGAAAGAAAGAAAGAAAGAAAGAAAGAAAGAAAGAAAGAAAGAAAGAAAGAAAGAAAGAAAGAAAGAAAGAAAGAAAGAAAGAAAGAAAGAAAGAAAGAAAGAAAGAAAAAGAAATGCACTGGGGTGAATACAAAACTCTAGGAAAAGAGTAACATTTGTAAGTAGCAAAGCACTTTTAAAGAAGATTATTCTTGGCTCAGCTTGTAGAAGGGTTTTATTGTGCCCCAGCTGCAGACTGGTACTTGCTGGTCTCCTTGTCCTCTAGCTGCACCACAGCCAGGAGTATCTTGTGCTGTTCCCAGGCTGGCTGCAGCACTTTTTCAAGAAATCTCTTCCACCTCCTGCTGGAGGTCATTTTGTTTTCAGCTGCATACATATAGAAATTAATTGCTAAACAGATGGTTTCTAGATAGCTGTACTGCACTATTGTTCATATTGTGAAATACTCTACCTATCTAAATATAGGAATTATTTCTTCCCTTTAGCATTTAGCTACTATGTTCCACAGCCATGGCTTTAGCACCTCTACTGGCAATGAGATGATGCAGCAGTCTCTTAATCTCTAAGTTGGTTCTGTGGATTTTATACCTTTTTCCCCGGCTTCGTTTTATATACACTCTCCTTTTCTTTCCTATATTTTCTCCCATTACGCCTCTACATTTAGTCTGCCACTTGGATATGCTGCATCTGATCCCACATGGACGTTCTTTACAGCTTTTTAAATTTTAAATATTTTCCCCCTACCATCTCCATTTTCACATTTCTTCTTTCCCTCCCCACATATCTGTAGACAGATGTTATTTTCTTCTTTTAAAATTACTTCCTTTGTTTAGCAAAGTTTCCCCTTTAGTAAGAGATCAGCTGGCCTCTCAGGCAGTAAAAAAGGAACTGCTGCTCCAGTACTTTCAATTGAAAGTAAGCACTACCATGAATCATGCAGTCCTTGAGAGACTTGTAATCTCTTTCTGTTGGAGGAAGACTGTGAAGAAAAAAGACGATCATGGGAGAACTGCTAGAGTACGCACACCCTAAAATCTTTGCTATGTGCTAGCTGATCTTTCTACATAGAATCATAGAATCATTTAGGTAGGGAAAGACCTCTAAGCTCATCAAGTCCAACCATTAATCCAGCACTGCCAAGTCCACCACTAAAGCATGTACTGTATCTACATGTCTTTTAATACCTCCAGGGATGGTGTCTCAACCACTTCTCTGGGACAACTTGTTTCAATGATTGACAGTCCCTTTTGTGAATAAATTTTTTTATCTAAACTTCTCCTGACACAATTTGAGGCCATTTCCTCTTGTCCTGTTTTTTGTCATCTGGGAGAAGAGATCAACCTTCACCTGGCTACAACCTCCTTTCAGGTAGTTGTAGAGAGCAACAAGGTTCCCACTGAGCCCTCTTTTCTCTAGGCTAAACAGCTCCAGGTCCCTCAGCTGCTTCTCGTAAGACTTGTGCTCCAGAGCCTTCACCAGCTTTGTTTCTCTTCCCTGGACATGCTCAGCAGCTCAATGTTATTCTTGAAGTGAGGGACCCAAAACTGAGCACAGTATTTGAGGTGTGGCTTCACCAGTGCTGAGTACAGAGGGACAATCACTGCCTTGGTCCTGCTGGCCACACTATTACTGATACAAGCCAGGTTGCCACTGGTTTCTTAGCCACCTGGTCACACTCCTGGCTCCTGTTCAGTGGCTGTCAGCCACCAGCAACCCCACAGCTTTTCTGCCAGGCAACTTTCCAGCCACTCTGACCCCAGCCTGTAGCACTGCCTGGAATTGGCATGGCCAAAGTTCAGGACCTGGGACTTCACCTTATTGAACATCATACTACCGGCCTTGGTCCATCAATCTATCTCCAAGTCCTTTCCCACCCTCCAGCAGATCAATGCTCCTGCCCAACTTGGTGTCATCTTCAAACTGACTGAGGGTGCCCTTGATCCCCTTGTTCAGGTCATTGATAAAGATATTAAGCAGGACTGGTCCTTGGGACCCCCACTAATGTCTGGCCACAAACTGGATGTGGATCAATACCACTCTCTGGGCCCAGCCATCCATACAGTTTTTAATCTAGCAAGAAGTGCACCTATGCAAGCTGTGGGCTGCCAGGTTTTCCCGGAGAATGACATGGGAAACAGTAGTAAAGGCTTTACTGATATCCAGGTGGACAACATCCATAGCCATTCCCTCGTCCACTATGTGGGTCACATAAAAGAAGATCAGGTTGGGCAAGCAGGACCTGCATTTTGTGAACTCATGCTGGCTGGTTGTCCTGCACATGCTGTGTGATTCTGTGAAGATGATCTGCTCCATTACCTTCCCTGGCACCGAGGTCAGGCTGAGAGGCTGGACCCTCCTTCTGACCCTTCTTGAAGATGGACATCATATTTGCTAATTTCCAGTCAGCTGAAACCTCCCTGGTTAGGCAGAACTGCTAGTAAATGATGGAAATTGTTTGGTGAGCACTTTTGCCATTCCTCGTTTCCATTGGGTGAATCCCATCTGTCCCCATGGACTTGTGTGTGTCTAAGTGGTGGAACAGGTACTGAACATTTCCCCTTGCATTATGGGGGCTTCATTCTGCTCCCCATCCCTGTCTTCCAGCTCAGAGGCTGGTACCCAGGGAACAACTGGTCTTGCTATTAAAGACTGAGGCAAAGAGGGTAGGAAGTACCTCAGCCTTTCCCTCATCCTTTGTCACTCTGTTTCCCTCCACATCCAGTCAAAGATAGAGATTCTTCTTAGCCCTCCTTTAGTTGCTAATATATTTATAGGAACATTTTTATGTCCAGATTAAGTTCTAGTTGGGCTTTGGCCCTTTTAATTTTCTCCTTGCATACCTTCATGACATCATCGCAGTCTTCCTGAGTTGCCAGCTCCTTCTTTCCAAGGGAAAAAAAAACAAAAAACACCTCTCTGTTCAGCTAGGCCAGCTTTCTTCCCCACCAGCTCATCTTTTGGCACATGGGGGTGGCCTGCTTCTGTGCCTTTAAGATTTCCTTCTTGAACTGTATCCATCCTTCCTGGACTCCTTTATCCTTCAGATCTGCCTCCCAGGGAACTCTGCCAACTGGTCTCCTAAACTGGCCAAAGTTTGTCCTACAGAAGTCCAAAGGGGTAGTTCTGATGACCCCCATGACATGGATTTTTTCAGGTGTGGGAATCCACCGAGGAGGCAGCCTAGACCCAGCTGAGAAATTGGCAACAACCCAGCTGCAAAATGCAGTAAGCATTTCACACAATGGGATTTTCAGGAAAACAGACAACATCATACTCAGCTAGGTTTCAACACTATGGTACCAGAGATTTTGCAAATTGTTTAGTAATATTAGCAACTAGTGTTCTCCTTGCACCGTTTCCATACTAGCTCAGCCAGAAAGAGCATTATTTGTATCCTGTGTGTTTATACTAAATTATCATCATGAGAACCCTAAAGGTAGTAGTAAGCTAGCAGCATTGAGACCAGCAGGTATATGAACGCATCATGGAAGCTACTTAAACTCACCAGAGTTGAGTCTATTATAACCCAAGACAAGAAAAGTCTGTTTTCCTGAATTTCTCTCATTTGACCATACTCTCTTCTAGCACGCAATGCCTTGATCTTGCAAAATGATTACACTTGGCCACAGCTGATGAAATTTATTTAATCAACAAAGGGGAGTCATTGCCAGTATTTATTACAGCAGTTTATTCAAGCCAGAATTTGATAAGTTGGCAAGGCAAAAAAACAAAGTGAAAAGCCAGTTTATGCTGCTGGTCTAGAAAACCCATTTGTTTCCCTCAGAGTCTTTTATGGTGATTGAAAAAAGAAATACTGGAGAAAGTATATACCTAAAATCTGCAGTAAATTTGCACTAACATCTCTATGTTGAAGCTGAAAGATTACTGTAGCTGCTAGACTTGCCTTTATGTAGCCAGAGATCTGAAAACATGATCTGCATGATGTTAGAGTAATCCATGTCTCTTCTAAAATAGGCTTTTGCAAGACGAGCGTAATTTACATTGCAGCCTTAGCACCTGAAACTGCATTTTAATCTCAACATGGAAGATACACATGAGAAGTCCTTTGTTTCTGCTTCTTTGCCTTTACTATTTTCAGTGTTTGCTTCTTAGCATTTAGACCTCTAAATTGGAAAAAATGGTATTTCCTGAAGGAATACCATTCCTTCAGTTAAGTCATGCAAATTATAAGACAGCTACAGATTCTGACTGAGACTACAGAAGTCTTTTCCTTTGGAAAGTGGATCCATAATGATATTTTCATAGGTTTTGCCGTTTGCTGTTCAGTACTACTCATCAAAAAATATATTTGCCTCTCTAGAAACACAGCATTGAATCATAAAAACAAATTTTGTTCATTATTAGTTTAGATTAAAATGAAACACATCAGAAACGTACTTCTGCACAGCACAATCACACAGGTGTACCTTCTTATGGCAGTTTCTCAGAGCAGATGCCCAATATTTTCCGTGCTCATTTTTTCATCTTTTTCACTTTTTGGTGAGATAGCGTACACTGAGACAAATTAATGAGAATTTTCTCTGACTTTTGGGCAGATGTTTTCTGTGTGCTTCCATGAGCATTGCTAGAAGGAGCAGATGCAATTGGCTGCCAGGAAAGCTTCCATCTTTGAGATGCTGTTGCATCCAGCTCTGACCACATCTTCCTCTGGCATCAGAAGAAGACTGGAAAGGGAAGAAACATTTTGCAATGATTTTTTTCCGAGGCCCAAGGTTAACTAAGTTCTCATTTCTTCATTGTAATTCAAAGCTAATCAGTCTTCACTATTTCTGTAAAGAACTGTGAAGTTTGTTTTCCTATAATTGTGAACTTTCAAAGAACTGAAATTCTCTGCTTTTAAGCAATGAATGATCCTCTTGAAGCAGACGAAAAAAAGGAAAATATATTTATACTACAGAATGGCCAGAAAGCTTCAAAATCATAAAACTTCTGGTTTATTTAGTGCTCCTCTTAAAAAAAATGCAAAACATAAAGAAGAACAAACAGATTATTTGCATTAAAAAAATAAAAATAAACTAAACTTTTCAGTCTAAGAATTTCTTTTCCAAGTTACAATCTGAAATCTTGTTTTATGGCTACATTATAAATTGCTTAAAAATGGGGTTTATAATGGAAATGGTGACAAACTTAACTATGGCAGCACTAGCAGGCGCCAGCATAATTACAGTCTTCTCAAAACATAACTTATTACAGGCTTCACAGCAGAGCCAGTATTTTGTATTTTAATTAAGAAACCTGGATTTTGTTTGTAATAATTGACTGTTATGCCGCCCCTCTTGCCAGGACCCTCTTGTAAAAGAGACTCTTGCCTCTAGTAGTCTTTCTTTGTTAAATATTTTAAATACATTTTATATTTTTGACTGGAAGATTGCATGCATTTTATAGGTCATTATTAACTGTCTTTTGTTGACTTCAGTTGTTCTATATTTTTTAATGGAGATTTTTGTTTCACAGTGTGAACAGGAACGGTTTACAGTTTAGGTCTTTCAGAAGTATAATATTATTACATCTGTCTTATCTACATTAATCTGCAGCACACAGGCTTTCCATAAGAAAGCATGTGCTTTGGTGATGCTATCCTAATGTCCTAGACAGGCACTACAAATCTTGTTACCCAGAGATACCAAAATACTTAGGCTGCCTCTGTGCTGTCCTGACAAGGGTATCATGTCATCGTGTGGCATCTCTGCTGAGATGCTACAGAGAATTTCAGTTCCTGGCACCAAGCTGTATTTCCTACTTGCATACAAGCTCCTTTTATGTTGCTGAAATAAAAAAATGGGTGCACACTAGCCTGAGAAATATCAACTGTTTGTCAGCAGTGGGGGGAGAACCAGTCAGGCAGTGAGGTGATGCCACATGGGTTGCTGTCACCTCTCAGCACTGCCATCCCTCGGCGACCACCCCCAGCCATGCTGCCCTGCTTTGCCCTCGCCCTTTCCCTCTGCAGCAGTTGTTGCTACAAACATCCTCCCTCCGTTCTCTGGCTTTGCCTCTTTCTCGACTTCTCTCAGTTGTTCTTCATGTTGCAGGAGTGTGTGTCTTCCACAGCCAAGAGTGACAAATGGCATTAGATCTTTGCATGCATGGTCCACAAGCGCCAGGTATCTAATTTGGACAGGGAAACTGTGGAAGTAATTAGATATTCAGAGAATGACCTTGATATGCACAAAATTGAGTAGGTCACATCAGCATATGTGTAACTTACCGTGCTGTAATTTGACTGGCATATGTACAAACAAAATTTATAGAAGCATTTAGCATTTTTATCCAAAAGTATGAATTGAAATTTAATATTAATTGAAGCAGTTCAGGACAAACAGAATATTTTTCTCAAATTATTAATTTTTCTTCAATGTCTGACTGGCTCTGAGTACAGCAAAAATTGTTCACAGCCTCTTTCTCTCTATTTGGCCTTGGAACAACACTGTTCTAACAAGCACTATTCAGTCATTTTCCCCCAGGACTATCTACCAACTGGAGAGATTATCAAAGTTAATTATGTCACTTCCTTTCTTTTCTCCAACACACTTCCAGACTAAGAAATGACAAAAAGGAGTCAGCCTTACCAGCAGATCTCTCTTTGCTTCCTCCTACAGAAGTTTGCCTCCTGCCAAGAGGAACTTCAAGAAGTCTTTGCTGCCTTTGGATCTTCCAAATGGAGCACAGGGAAAAGAGTATAGGAGGTAATACACCATTACATGGTATGGAAGGGGAAAAAAAGCTAGAAAAAAGTGGCATTGTCTTGTGATTTTCTTTTGAGTCCTGAAACAATTATCAGTATTACATTACAAAAGACTTACAATTGCGGCCAAACAGATGAACGAAAATGGAAATTTTTTTTTTGTTTTTATTTTGTGTCCTTGGAGAATAAATCCAAAGTGAAGACAAAGTGAAGGGAGAAATAGACAGCAAGAAAACTGATAGAAAATGTGCAGAAATTATACCACAGGTCTCTTCCAAATACCTGTATTTGAAGTTTCAAATAATTAAAATACTATTCTTCACCAGTTATTTATTCGGTGACATTGACTTCAACTGTGTGAGGAAAAAAGATTGGAAAATATGCTTCAGTGATAACACTTAGTCAGAAAAACTGATGAACAAGCAATAATCTGTGGGATGACTAGAAAGGCTGGAGTCTGAGCCTAGAAAGCCCACATCTCGCCAAGGTCCAGTGAGGTCCCTAGGAACAGCAAAATCTGTTCAATGCAGTGGTGGATCATTTTCTGGATGCTGACTTGCACTCTGCTTTTAATCATGAAACAGAGGGAAGCTCTTAAGGTGAGATTTCAAGCAAGTTCTAATCAGCTGATGCTATGTGAGGGAGCACCTTTGTGAGGGAGCACCTTTTTTCAGGTTGTCCACGGGGAGAGGCACCCAGCACCTCCCAAGGAGGGTTGTGGAGCTGAGAGCAAGGAATCAGGGTTGAGTACAACCACCAGGATTTAGAAAAGCCAGTAGATTTGAGGACTGCTTATGAAGAATTATTGCAGTAGGTGCTGCTGTAGGTTCAGTTCCATAATTTTTTCTCTGCTTTGGTTATATGTTAAAACACCTCCAAATACAGATCGAGCAATATTTCATCATGCAAAAAAAATGAGGGGAACCAATAAACAGACTGTGTGTGACAATGAAAAAGGAAAAAAAAACCTCAGCCCCATCATCTGACTCTTTTATCCAAACTGAGTGGACTGATTGCCTTGACATCATGTTTATCAATTCCACATGTTTTCTGAGGTTTTAGGCCTTTTTCTGATTCCTAGAAAAGGATGCCTACAGAGGTGAAAACAGAAACAAGTAGAGTTTATCTCCTAGGAGCATGTATTTGACTGCAGCACTTGTTATTTTACACTACAGAAAGGAAGTTAATAAGGCCTTTTAAAAGCAGAATAAAAGGTCAAAATTAAAAACCCCATGTATTTCAGAAATAAAACTTACAGAAAAGGAGATGTGTCAGAAAAAGAAAACAGAGTATAATTCTGTTTTGTGTGGTCAAGAGACTGAAGTCCTTGAACACAAACAGTTTAAAGCATCTTTCAATGTGAATCTGAGTTATTGTCAAGATGTAGGCTACTCAAGCAGAAAAGAGAGATAATCAAAAATACTATTAGGAGTGATTGTTAGAAAATCCAAATTAGATATCAGTTCTACAAGAATGATATACAAATAGGGGACCAATGAAGCTAAATCTCTGCCACCAGATATCAATAACAGAAAAAAAGTAATAAGCAGAATAAAATACTAAGGGTTTTTATTGAAAATATATTACTATTTTTTACAGGATTTGTCAAAACAGAACTTCCTATACAAAATGTACGAGAGCTAAGAGCAAAAGCTTAATTTTGTTTACGCCCCAGGAAATCTTTTCTGTGCAATGTCATGTGTAAGTGGATTGGTCATTAAATCTGAGAGTTAAACAGGAGCGGAGCAACAGGATTATGTGCTATCACTAGCTATTGTCAATACGTGTTCAGGTTCTGCAGTCATCTTCCATTTGTTCTCCTAATGCAGTGTGGAGCATGACTACTTCTCAGCTGGAATTGTTCTGGCAAGTTCTGTCATAACATTGGAATGGTAGGAAATGTTGGCCAAATCATGCAGGCTTTAGTCAGGCAGTGCACCTAATTAAGTCAGTGGGAGATTTTCCCTTCATGTGAACTGTGGAAGTAGGCCTGTTTTCTTTATTAACTCACAGAACATGTTTCCCATCTTTTTATTTTTTTTTTTTGTGTGTGTGTGTAGTACTGGAGGATGGTATGAACACTGCCTGGCTGTTTAATGGGATAACTATCCTGTCCACAATTACCAATTCTGCCCAGCATAGAGGTGATATAAAATACAAAGGCGTGTGTTACAGCACACATGCAAACTCATTCTAACTAGCAGTAAAAGGTACTCCGGCCCCATTCCAGCAGACCACTCAATCATATGCTTATCAGCTGAAAGGATAACTCAAATACTCCAAATTATGATCATGGTTTTATGCCCTGTTGCATCACACCCAGAATGTTTGCACCATTAGCATGGATTAACATTAACCAGAGACTGAAAGAGATGAAATGGGAGAGAGAGATTTAGAGCAAACTGACATTCCAAGCACTGCAACACACAACTGCAATATTTTAATCCTACTAATACTTCTCAAACGGCTTTGTACAACCACCTGCTTAACAGATGAGATCTCTGATTAGAAACTTAAGTCTCTCATCTTCAAGAGTACTAATTTTTAAAAAAAAAATAACCTTGTTTTTAAGTCATCCCAAACCATTCCACTTGCATTGAAGTTGGTGTCATCAATACTTCAGTTTCCTGAGCTGCATACTGAGAATGTCCTGAGGTCTTTCCTTTTTCTGAAAATATTTGTCATACCTACTGTGGATGACACAACATCCATAAAGTCAGGAACATTTGCTGTCGCATGAGGCAGCCCCAGCTGCCTGTGGGTGATGACCAAGTGAGTTTACCAATAGCACTACTGATCAGATCCCAGTCTAGCACAGCTTCTTTTCCACAGCTACGTGCACTTTGTGAATTACAGTCTTGCCCTACTTTTACCCATAAGACCTGCTTGTAATGAAATAATATTCAAAGTCTGAGACATATTTGTATGATAAAGTAGTAAAAAAATGAGTGCATTGTATGGATTATATAAAATAAGTTGATTTTTAGTCATTGTATTATTCGATAAAATGCAGTAAAAGGAATGCATCAAGCCAGATAACTTCAGGCATTAAGACTTAAAAGACGGTGGCTACACAGTTACATTTGCACAAATGCATACACAACAAGACTCAATGGAAAATACTTCAAAAATTATTTAGAATGGGAGAAAATCAGAAGTCTTTTAAAAGCAAAAGTAGGAGAGCAAAAAAGGGGAGGGATTTCAAGCACACCTAAATGAGAAGATAATGTTGTATGGAAATTTTTTCACTGTAGCTCAAGAAAATACAGAGAAGTGTAAATAATTATTAAGTACAAGTTTCTCAGGGGAAAAAAATAAATCAGAACTGATGGTTTAGATCAAAGCTTTGTGGTTGCCATCATTCTGCAAATCATCATTAGGTTAAAAACCAATACATATTTTACACCCTTGAAAAAAAATACCAAGTCTCCACTCTAACTTTTAATGGTAGTATGAGGCAGATATTAATGAGAGTGGTTCACTCCCATCCTCACTAGACATATTTATCAAAAGAACCAAGAGTAAAAGCAAAGATATCCACACATAATTAACTCCATAAACGAGAAGTGAAAAAATAGCAGTTGGCTTTTACATGACATTTATACTTGTGAGTGAAGTTTGCACAGGCACTATCATTTACATTTCTTATTTCACCTCCCATTTACAGCAACGTGAACTACCTGCCATTTTTTTTAGGTTATTACTAGCTGGATAAAACAATCTATAAATTGTCCATTACTTACATGTCCTCTTATTTCCCAGAGAGGTGGCCTGAACAACTGGAAACTGATCTCTGTTATTTTTCATCTTAAGTTCACCATTACAGTACTGAATTTGGTTTGACAGAAACAACCTTGCTCCCTGTTGGTACTATTAGGAAGCTTTGTAGGACAGACAGCAATTTGTCATTGGGCCACCATCTCTCTGGAGGTGGCTGGAGTTCATATCCATCCTCTCTAATGGCAAGCACTGCATGAGCTCCAAATTATGATCGTCATAAGGCTATGCTCTTCACAGTCAAAAGAAAGAAATGGGTCTAACCAGGATATATTTCATGCCTCCAGCATCCCCATCCTTCTCAAGACATACAAGCCACTAGAATTCTGTAGTCTGTAATTCTTCTCAAAGGACAACACTACTCGGCAAACACTCCAGCTTTTCTGTTTAACAGGAACACAGTGTATGAATGATTACATTAAAAAACCCAGTTGTGCATGGATTTCTATCATCTGTTTTTTTCATAAATATAGAGAAAAGGGAAATATACCATGTCAACAACCTGTAGTAGTAGAAAGCATCTATCTGACTTTACCCGACACATCCAGATGTAATTTTCAACACATGTGCCATTTATTGTTCACTGTACAAGTATCAATGCATCCGAGCTAAAATAACAGTGCTACACTTACAAACTGGATCTGTCTAGAAGACAGGATAATACTGAAAATTAACAATGTCTCATAGAAGTCACTGACATTTTCATTAAGTTAATTGAGAAAACTACTTACTAAATATTGCAATGCAATATTAAACCTAATGCATCAGATATCTAAAATCTATAAATAATGAATTTTGAATCTGTCAGAGTATGGTTTAAATATATTATATGATAAATATAATTCATTGCCACTCATAAATTTTCTTCAACAATCTTAATCCTTCTTGCTGGTTTATGCTAGAGTAATATATGGCAACCACTGCGGTTTCACTTTGAGATTGGTTTTTATAATAATAGAATTCACGTTTTTGGAGAAACACAGATTTACAATCAAGGAGACAGCTATATGACAATTTTGATGGAGAAGCTGGTCATACTGTGGGTATATTTAATAAAGGAATAAATCAAACATAAAAATAATTCTCTGAGGAAACTTACTTCATTTGACAGGAGAAATAAAGGTTCACCAGTAACCATAGTGAGTTCATATTATTGCCATTGTTTTTATAAGTTGTTGCCATGACTTTTTTGACTTTTGGGCTAGATTGGACTTAAAACACAACAGATGGCTACAATTATGTGTCTGTAACTCTTTTTTAGAATAACTAAACAGAGCACAATAAAATAAACAGGCTTATATTCCAAAGAGACTCTCACAGTTTAAGAGAGCTATACATGGTTATTAAAAAAAAAAATCCAAAACATTCTAGAGTCTCTATACAATAGCAATAAAGCATAAATTAGAAGTTAGTTTCACTATGTTCTCTATTCCATAGGCACGTGATTCATATCTATAATCTAACTCCTTTGACTAGGAATTTCAGGAATAAAATGAAATTGAATAGAATATAATTTTGTGATTATTTGGAGTTCAAGCATGCATTCCTTTCAATGGCACAGGTTCCCCTGAATTTTGTTTCAATAGGAAGGCTGTTTGTAGGGTAGGTTTTAAGTAAGTACAACTCAATTTCAGTATTTATTATCTAGAATAAGTATTGAAAAAGATTTTGGACCAATTGCTTTCTAAAAAGAAATTTGTTTAGTTAGCCGATGATACTTCAATTTGTGTATCAGTGGACTTAGTGAAGGGGAAAAAGAGAATTTAGTAAGGGGATGGAAAACTGAATGGAAAGGAAGAAAGACTAAACAACACCCCGCTGAATCAACAACACAACATCATTGTGCCTTTAATGCTGTTATGTGACAGACCACTTTAACACAAGGTACTTTGAAAAGTATAAATGGCCTCAACTATTGCAAAAAGCAGAGGATATCTGAATATCAGAACTTTGTAGCATTTGAACTTTCTAATGTTGTTCTTTGTTATTTTATTTTTTAAATTAAGCAGTTAATTTCTTCTCTATAACTTTTCAGCTATTAAGGTATTTCTAATCATAGATTTTAGACACATGTAGGTTACTTAAGACCTCGGGTATTACTAACAGTGTCTTGGTCATGCTCTGCCTGTGTTGGCCAGCAAAGGAACACTCACGGTCCAGAATGAGCCTTTCTTCTCCTGTCATACTCCAAGCTAGTAAGTCCAATCCATAAAGCACATTCCCACAGTTCTGTTTCCCATCTATTACTGAGACAGAAACTAGGGGTTTTTTAAGAAATCACTGCAATCTCTTCAGTGACTACATGGCCATACCTGCAAGATTTATATGTCAAACTTCATATGAAGTTTTGCAAGTTCAAGTCAACAGCTTTGCCCTCATCAACAGCATAGCTTAGCTAAACTTCATGACCTGTGTATCCTGTACACAGATGCAGAGTAACAATTACTTGGATAGGTCAGTCTCAAGCATCTGTACTCTCTTCATGTAATCTTCTACTTCTCCTAAGAAAAGAAACTGTAACTTGCCCAAGAGGGGTATCGTGGTGGTCTGGATCTCTTAATGGTGCAACGTCTTCATTTCTGCGAGTTTGTGTTACTCTGAACTCATCCCTGAACACATTTAGAACATTTTCAAAACCATCCAGAGAGCTCTGAATGGATCACACTGGAGAGTTTTTGACATGATGGTGGCAGCACACTCAAGATCAAGACAGTTTGTAGAAAAATTCCTCCTTATCTCAAAAGATAGGAAAGCAATTTCTTGATTTCAGTCCTGCTGACTCAACAGTTCTGATTGATTTTTCTCATCTTTTATTTCTCTTTCCTGCTGTACACAGTTTCCATGGGACACTTTCTGCTTTGAAAAATGACATTTTTCACTACTTATCAAGAGTGAAGTGAATTTTTAAAGTAAGGAATTATCTAAACTGTGAAAGCAAAGGTGACAAGCACGAGAAACTTAGACAGCGTAATAAAAGCATGATAAATCACAAGACACAAACAAGATGTCCTGTCTGGGAAAGCCCTCCAACATATGCTAGCCTTTAAACACACGCAGAAATTCACTGAGGGCAATTCCTCTTAAGGACTTTATTGGATCCAGGATAAGTTGTAGAACACAGTAAGTAACAAAAAAGGGCAACAGACATGTCATATATGTCAAGATTTATTTATACATATTTACCAAAACTTTGTATACAAAACAAGGTAATTCTGCCTTCATGGTGTCCACAACTCATTATTATGTTGATACCAAGCTCATATTTGCTGTAGTGCTTTAGTTTTAGTCAGAGTAAAATTCTTGGCAAATCTAAACATAGACAATTTATTCAGTCTGGCTATAAATCTATTCAAAAATGCTCAGAAAAATGGGAAGAAAAAATTAGCTGTACTACCAACATTTGATTCAGAATTGTCATGGAAAACTGCACAGGGCAAGAGTCAATAGTACTGTTTAAGGTTGGGTAGATCAACACTGATTGATTAAGCTTAATCACCAATAACCATTTTAAATCTATAATTTGACTGTCATGTTGTCAGTATGATTCATATAAAAGGTTTTGCTGAAGGATATTCACATACATTGTACAGAGTCAGTTTCTGCAATTGATATTCCTTGAATGATGAAGAAGTATCGCTTTTGCTTAGTTAGGTTCATTTTTCAGTTTAATACCGATTTCTAATGTATCAAACATGTTTGTTCCTTACTTCAACAGTTCCTTTAAAGTCTTCTCTTCATTTTAACTCTGGCTGGTTAAATGTTTCCTAGGAATCTTTATAAGCAGTTGAGGACTACATGAAAAAACACTGAGGATGCCACATGAAAAGGAAAACTCTACTTCAGTTCCTTCAAACCAAATTCCATCAGCTTGCGTTAAAATCATGAACTCACCACTTTCTTTATGAGAGTAAAACTGACACTTGTGAACCCAGACAGACTCCAGAAGTTTCAGTTTATAAGATCTGATGAAGGATGAAACAACAAAGTCTTAGTTTTGTTTAATAGGTGAAGAGATAGGACCATACCAAAGTGTAAATGGGAATTTCCAGGTTGGTGCAAAGAATCTTAGTTCAGTCTTGCCGTACTGTTTATATGAGACTTCTTTCTCCTACAAGAAAACTGATGGGGGAGTTTTCTACAACTTGCTCAAACACTTCATGGAAAGGAGATTAGTTTGGCTTTAATTTAGCCAACTAAATTGAGTGTTATTACTGGAAACAGCTCTAAGCTTTTCAATTCCCCTAATGAGGTCCAAACTTCTATGGATGCTATCACCTGAGACTACTGTAATATTTTATTTGGATTTAAATCTTTAACTTGGCAGCACTGCTGTGTCTCCGTGGACACCTCTCATTTTAGTTTTATATTCTCCCAGGTGGTTGATTACTTATCCCCGTAACAGGATTCCTTTTCATATCGAGGAAGTTCTGACCTCCATTCTAGCACTGTACTGAAATTTTAGCAGACACAGGATGTTGCTTTTGTTTGCTATGTTTTGGTATCAAGGCCAAACAACCCATTTTATTGGATTTATTTGACAGATTTTTCAAGGCACCTTAATTTGCTGAGCTTCTTTGATTCTTAATGTCGCTTGGAACTAATCTCTTCTGCTAACATGAAAGCAAACTAAGAGCCAAGATTTTTATGGGGGACAGGAAACGTATATTTAAAGGAGTGCTGTGTTATCTTTTGCAGCAACAACAAAGGGAATATAGACCCAAATATACCCCCAAGTGACACATTTGATTTTTTTAACTCGTTTCAAGTGTAATTCTTCTTGGAATATTTATATGGTATCAGAAAGAGCATTAAAACCTGCATAGAACCACAATCACAGTCCGCTAACCTGCCCAGAACCGTAGCAGATACCTGATCAGTTGGGAGTGTCAGCAGAAGAAGCTATTTCACAGAAGGAATTTCCCTTTGTTTAACACTTGCCCTTTGTTTTATATTTACAAATGGAAAACTATAAAAAAATCACCCAGACAATCTTTTCAACAAAGTTATTTATATACATTAAAGCAGCTTTTCCTACACAAGAAAGGCTATTTCTAGACATTGATACCATTCTGTGTGACAGACTCCACTGAAAAAGTTCCTTGCAGCAATGTAGAGAGTAATAGAGTTATACTATTCAGAGAATCTTCTTCCATTTTAGGAATAAAATATGTTCATTTCACCTGATTAGTCTCTATGAGCTGTTGCGGTCAAGTTGATTTCTACAGTGCTGTTAAGATATTGATTGATTGATACAATAATTGTTTCCTGAGATACATGATTTTTGAAATAGTAGATCTGAAAAGGTTAGCTGAGAAGGCAAGGTTGACCTCACTTAAATGTAATTAATGGAAAGCAAATTGCTTCTACAAGAGACATGAGAAAAAAAAGGAAAACAGATTTGACAATTATTTATATTTTCTGCCTGATAAAAGGATGAAGAAATTACAGAAAAATCCAAAATTAAGGGCAATTTCCAATAAGTTACAAAATAATTTGCCTGTATTAGCATATCATTTCAGGAGTTTGAAGTAATACAATGAACATCCTCAAACTACACAATAGAGGGAAGGGCTTCCTTTAATAAACCATTTGAATTTCCTTCTTCCATATGCAGGACTTTATAAGTTCTGAGTCAGTGTTAGAGTAGTTTTCTCTGACTTCATTCTGCATGAGACAATTCTTACAAGAATATGATCTTCTCGGCCTCACAACAAGCTAGACAGAAAACAGCATAGTTAAATACCAGCAGCATATCGCTGTCTTGTCTTTTGGTAACTGTTTCCGTTCATCTAAATAAATCTTTAAACCTTTATCTTAACAGAATAAGAGACTTCTTCCATTCTTAAGGATATGTGGTAGTTTAGGAATTCTTAAGGAATAAAGCATTCTTATTCAAGATGGACCAGAATACTCCAAGGAAACTGCCATTTTCAGAAACTGAAGACAGGATTGTCAGTAAGCTGCAGGAGCTACTCTGGGGACTGCCTGATGCCAAAAGTACTGAGATGCCTTTGGGTACTGTCATGATGTCTCCTCTGTCAAGCACAACATTGTACCTGAAACCAAATAATGCTAAGAATATGTAGTCTTTTATGCTCAGCCAGCACAATTTTCCTTCTGCAGAACTGCATATCTGGTTCTTTCACTGGAATCACTGGATCAGATTCATCCAGATTAAATATATATATATATATATATATATATATATAAACTGGGCTACCCCACCCACTGGCAGGAGATTTTGAAAGGCAGAGCATGTATTATGCCTAAGAAAGCCTATTCTAGGAGCAGCATGCAGTGGCTGACAGATGTAGACATCTGAAATGGGGAGTGATGAATCCAGACTGCTTCTTTCCCATCTCTGACCACAGTCCCATGGACAGAGGGTAGCATGCTCATTCATGATGTGGGGGTGCTGTGTGTCCTCTCTGGCAAACCTGTGAAGCATAAGTATGCTCCCTGGAGACATTCATCCAGGAAAACAAGGGAGATTATACAGCCTGTGTGCGAGAAAGATTTTGCAAAGGCCTGTAACAGATTTTCCCATGCTTAGCAAAGGTCATATTCTGACTCTAAAATGCTTTTCCTTGCCCATTCTTTCTCAGGATAATTTCAAATCCTAACTCCAGAGCACAAGGCAACAAGAGTCATTCAAAGAAAGATCCCAGACTTTATTTTATTTTTAAAAAACATGGAACAAATAACTCATTTTCCCCAGGCTTTCCTGGAAATGGCTGAACCTTC
Source organism: Campylorhamphus procurvoides (assembly GCA_013396655.1). Classification (NCBI taxonomy): domain Eukaryota; kingdom Metazoa; phylum Chordata; class Aves; order Passeriformes; family Dendrocolaptidae; genus Campylorhamphus; species Campylorhamphus procurvoides. The sequence continues at coordinate 912,839 of WBMV01008446.1, forward strand.
TTAGCCAAAAATTTCCAAAAAGTTCAGCCTGAGGCACAGCCAGGATATAAAATACTACCCTGAAAAAGTGTTACCGTTCAGAAAATCATAAGGGGCTGAAAAATGAGGGATATAACAGGCAATATTAAAAACATGGGTGATTCAACTAGTCTCAATAATAAATAATTTACGTAACATGTAGGAGGACAAGTTAAGTAACTATCAGCTAATTACAGCAAACCATAGTCCAAGTGTTTTGGAAACTTTCTACTGATACTCAGCAGTTCATCTGTTCCTTGGATATAAAACAATAAGTTTTGCTAGAATTAAGATCTTTGACACCCATTTGTTTCCCACTGACCATTTCAGTGTACATTCTATCACCCTCAGCCTGAGAAGTAACTAGGTTTTTCAGTATTTCCAGCCTGCAGAAGTATTGAAGCCAAACCTGTATGGAAAACATTCACAGTAAGTGCTTGCATTAGCAAACACAGAGTTTGCCTGATGCTGAGGGTCAGACTCAATAATCCTTGTGAGTCCTTCCAACTCAGCATATTCTGTGAGAAAAACACTTTGGGAAAAACAAGTCAAAGCATAGATACATATTTAAATACATGCACACATGGAAGAGAGAAGGAGATTTCCATGTATATGCGAAATGTGTACTTGCTGCATTACTCACTGAAGATTCCAGCTGCGGGAGCTGCAAATGTTCTAGGAAGAGCTGGCAAAGCAAGGGTTACTGCCTTGTTACAGTGTTGTACCCAAACCATATTAAACTGAATATCCATGCAAATGTTAGTGAAAACTATTACAGGATTAAAAACTTGCCAATTCATTATGCTCTGTATTGACAAAGCACTTAAAATACATATAGTATATTATATATACAGGCGCAAAACATGATACACATTATAATGGAAACATTGTAACAATAACTTTTGCATCAGTTTCACTGCACTCTCACAGCTTCTTTTGGATAAGTAGGCTTTTCTATACAGAAATTTCTATAAGCCTTTCTGATTTCAATTCCACATAAGTGAGAAGAGAATGTTGCAATCAAACCATTGCAACTTAAATTTACTATTTGGAGAGAGAGAGAGAGAGCAGGGCTGTATATTCAGAGGAATCTGGATAATATATGACCAGAAAAACTTTATTAAAAGTGTCTGGACTTGTGGGGAAAACCTAGTGTTTAAGTACAGGAATTCTGTATTTTGTTTAATATTGTTAAATATTCTGGTCCAAAGTATTTTCTGCCATCTAGTGGGAAAAGCACCTAACAGGCTGCCTTGAGAAATGCTGCTTTCCTGATGCTGATAAGCCACAGATAAATACTTGCACTGACTGGAAAAGCAAGTGTAACTGCTTTAGCAAAAAAATAGGCTCACTTCTGAAATCTTCTTCAATATAAGTATTGACCCAGAAAATTTGTCATTAATACTGCGTCGTATAAATGAAAAATTTAAACATGGGATGTGTCTATTACCATAACTGTATGTCCTGAATTACTTCAGGGTATGATTAGAGTTAAGCATATCAGGTACATACCAAGGACCAAAGTGCCACAATATCACGCAATCTGAAGGATGAAAGCAAAATAGGAGCTTCAGCTTCAACTAAAATCCTGAGATGGTTTGCTGTCAAAATCCAAAGGACTAAAACTCAGTGTATCTATATACTGGTTAACACCTCTCTCAAGTAATTGTACACTGTTTTCAAAAATCCTCTGGTTTTTTTATATTATTACACCCAGTATGTGCAACTTAAAAAAAATAAATAAAATTTACTCCAGTATACAATGAGATGAAAATTTTACATTTAGTCCAAACCAAATGACAAGACATCACATCTATAGCATAGCTATAGTTTTCCTCTTAGTTGGGCTTCACAGAATCACAGAATCAATGACATAGGCAAAGACCTCTAACGCCATCGAGTACGAACTATGACCGAACGGCACCATGTCAACTAGACCATGGTACTAAATGCCAGTCCTGTCAAGGAGGTTGTTTTGTTTCACATTCAAGTATGAAGAATCACAGTTCAGACCTATCCAAACTGGATATTTTATTACTCATTGTGCCACTGACTAGATGGGTATTATTTCTCTAAAATCCCTGACTGACACCACGACTGGACCAAATTCTGACCACAGGGCTTGATGCACAGGATGAAGGTGTGAGAGACCTTGGTGTCACAGCAGCAACCATTAGAAAAGGGTTTGTGTGGTGGGTTGGTCCCGGCACTCTGATAAGCTCACACAGAGCCACATGCTTATTCCCCCAACCCTATGTGACCAGGATGGAAAGAGGACAAACAACAGTGAGAAAACTCATGGGTTGAGATGAAGACAGGGCAGTCAATTATCAGGCGTTGTTCTGGGTAAAACAGAGTCAACAAGGGGAACTTAATGTCAGTTAAAATAAACATTTAATAACTGATTCAGATATTGGGGGGGAAATGCAAACATCAAAGTACAGAAAGGGAAAAAGCCCCATCCCTCATCCTGTCTCAGGCTCAGCTCCTCTTCAGGCGCCTCTCCTCCCCTCATCTGGTCCTCATGTCACTCCTTCCCTCCAGTTCTTTCTCCACCTTTCTTGTTCTTGCCACAGGTCCATTCAGTCCCTTAGTGGAGGTGATGGGTGGTACAGAGGATAAGGTTTAGTGAATAGCGGTTCCTCTCTGCTAATCCCTCCTTCTTTTAATTTTCCTGTGCTCTGCTGTGTCCCCTCCACGGGCTGTGCCGTGTCTGCCAGGGTGTACCTCCTACTTCTCTGACCCTGCGTTCCGTCTATTATCTTTTCCTTCATTCCCTCCTCCTCCTCTCTCCTGTCCAACCCATCAATCTCTTCCCCTCTGTGTCCCACAGTGGTTTTGTCCCTTTATAAATATATTTCCCTTGGCTATGAGCTTGGCTGTACCCCGGTGGGTGGGTTGGGGCCGGCTGTGCCTGGCACGGATATCCCTGGTGTCCCACACAGAGCCCCCTGCAGCCCTCGCTGCTGCCAGAGCCTGGCTACAGGTAGGGGTTTAGAGGAGCTGACTAATATTAATCTGGGTTTTAATTAGCTATCTTTTATAGTATTGAAAGTAGCAGTAAAGGAAATCATATATCCTATGTGGGAAGGTTATTTATTACAGTACAAATAAAATTAATCCTAGCATAAGGCTAACCATGCATGTGTATGTAGTACTATTTGTTTTCCTTCCCGGGGGTCCCTAGTAACTAAAAGCATCAGGGAAATATTTGTTTACTGTTCCTGTCTGGCTCAAAGCCACGTTTCTCCAAGGGACACAATGGTTTAAGCATTTATTCTAAATCTTGCAAACAAATGTAAAAACAGCAACAACAAATCATATATACTGGCTGAACTAATTTCTACTGGATGATAAAATATCCGTGCCTTGGGTATGACAGCAGTATCCAGCTCTCTCCTTTGTGACCATCTTGTCAACTCTCTAATCCTGAAACTGGGACAAGAAAAACAACTGAAACTCTCTTTTCTGAACTTTTGTCTTTCAGTCCCTTTATTCTACACAGCTGTTCCTTCCAGGAATAATTCTGTTTCAGATGGCCATGTAGGGGTGGAGGCAAGCAGATTTAGTGGACAAAGTGCACACCAGAAAATTACTTGAGTTACCTTGAAACGTTCAGATGAGGATTACCCAACTGTTCTGCATGCCAAGGGGAGAAAAGAGAAGAAATAAACTGTTCTATATTCACTCCTGAACTTCACTTCATATATTCTTCTTAAGAGAAAATGATCATGAGGAAAAGGAAGGGACATCCAAAGTTGCATTAGCTTATGTTTCAAAGTTGCCATCTTCTCAAGTCACACAGGAAGGTACATTTTCCACTAAGGAGCTTCTTGAGCAATTTATAAGTACTGTCATTTACAGATGTAACATTATAGAAAACACCCAATTTGTTAGTGAACCTCAAACCTACGGACTTGTTCAGAGCATACCTAAAGGCAAAGGTCAACACAGAAATATTTGGGAGATTCATCTGGCATGTGAATACCTGCTACAGATGGTACAGCTCATGCTTGATTTACAGCAGAGACTTAACTGACAATTATTAGTATTTTCTGGTTTCCCTCGAAAAAAAATCCTAGACATTAGCTACCTAAGCAGCTGATCTGAATTAGGATTTTAACTCCAGAAGAAGAAATATAGATGAGGAGAGCTCTAGATCTGGCATTAGCATCGTAGATTAGGAACAGCACTCTAATATTAAAGTTATTTAAAGGTATAGTTAAAGGTATACATAAAGGTATATGAGTTTACAGCTGAAACTGCTAGGAACACACAAAAGGGAATATAATTTTAGCAAAGCCTATGGGGAAAGTACTATTCTTTTTAATATGATCAGGTTCATTAAGACTTTTATTTGGTTAAAAATCCAAACACAAATGAACTGAAGTACCTTGCCAATCAAGGCTAATTACGAATTTTTGACAGAGAATTATAAATAGTTACTATTCACAGATAACATAATGAAGGGAGGAGATTAAAACATTTCTGCCTCTGAAAACTATGTAGAAACAAAATTATAATAACAATAACAAAAAAAGAGAGACTGAAATAATAGAAACGACTAGTTTTTTCCATGATCTGAAGTTTTTTCAATTTATGCAACATATTTCTAGATTAACATGTCACTTTGATTTTCTATTCCCCTGAGAACATTGTTAAATGTGTTTCAATCATGTCTGATATGTTGCAAAGCTTCATAAGATAAGACTTTTAAAATATATTAAAATTGACCAAGAAGAAAAGGGTGGAAACATATCAAGATTTCACAGCTTCCAGCCTTAGCTTCTGTCCCAGATAAAAAGGTAGTTGAGTGAGAAGACAGTTTATGCCTTGATTTACTTCTTATGATTCCATGGGTGTACTGGAAAAATACAGAAAATATAGAAATTATCATGTGATCATAGAATTAGAGATGGTGTTGCAAATCATCCTGATGAAGCAGAGATAAAGGTCTATACTTGGTCTTAAAACGGACATTTTTTCTATATTCTTTTGCCTAATCAAACAGCTTTAATTTTTCTCACTTATAATTAAAGAACTCCGAGTTGTACCAAGTTTTCTTCCTTATTTTTGCCTGACTCACCAGCAATCAGTGCAAAACATAATTTAATAAGGATAAGATAAAGATGTCCTAGTAAGATGGGAATCTGGGTTACATCAGGAGGTGCAAAAATTCACTGTCATCCCACACTTGTGCAACCATGTTTTTATATTCTCATACACAGCAGGGACTAGCTTCCCTTGAAGTATTAATTATCCCAAAAGAGAATGTAGAAAAATCAAAGCATCTCTAGCTTTCTGCAGCATGTGCCAAAACATTTCTTTGTGTTGAAAATTGCTGTCTTTTTAAGGGCCAGCTTTATACTGCGAGTTCCAACCTGACTACAGAAAGTAATTTCAGGGTAAATAATAGGAAGAATTTTAAAATGCAATTCACTGGAAGTTTACTTTAGACAATTATTTTTTTTTCTAAAGAGACTGTAATAACTATTTTGTAGTTTTTATTTGTGCAGTTCTTACTCTAGCTTATACATAGCAAATAGTAATTACCACTATAAGCAATAGCATAAACTGACCTTTAAGTTCCACAAGAGTCATACTGAACAAGAGCTGGTCATAACTGTATTTTTAATTACATTCACATTTTAATTACCATTTAATCAAACAAATGTCTTTTACAATACTGCCCACATCCTCTTAAGCAATCAGTGTAATTTTTTTTTTATATACAACCTTACCAAAAAGGTCACAACAAAAGTAAGCCATTAAGTTATCACAGATAAGTCTGGAAGTAATTATGTAAAGCCAAACAAATCCTGACAGATGAATTAAACAAATCAAAGTTCATTGTTAGAAGAACTAGAGCCTGACCCAGTAACCTCATGTGTTTGTTCCTCAGATTCCATGAGAAGAGAAAAAGAGGTCCTCAGAAACCCAAGATAAGAAAGGTTAGTATTAAACATGTTTATTAGCCTGGCAGTCTTTCATGACCAAGTAGAGCCAGACCCCATTGTACTAGATATTGTGGAGGCACAAAGCAGCAAGTATAGTGCCATTGAGAGAAAGTCACTCAACCAGTTTGCCTTAAATTTATCCACACTAGATATCAACTGTTAAAAAAAAAGAAACTTTTAAAAAATTCATTACAATAATAATTAAGAAAATTCTTTACATGGAAATTCAGAAACAAACCCAAAATTATTCTTATGAGTCCCTTCCAGCTCAAAATATTCAGTGATTCTGTGATTGCTCCATTTCTCATCAGACTGGATGAGATTGGAGATTGGGTTTAGACTGGGTTGGAGGGTTGTGAGTTTTTTGTTTGCTTTTAATACTCTTTAGAATTTTATTTTCACTTCAGAAAAATGTACGTTTTTAAGCAAGCCATCTTTCTTTTTTATTTTTTTTTCAGATTGCTTGTATTTTAAGTAAGAAAATCATTTCATGATGCCTGCCATTTGACAGATGTGATTTTTGAGGAGCCAGCTTTACTAGCTTTCATAATACCATGATCACCATTGATCAATGCTTATGGAAGATCAGAAGCCATATACTAAAGAGCTAATACAAACTCAGAGTTGCTTATTATGAGACCAAATGAAAGTCACTATTCAAAATCTGCTGTTTAATCAAACTAGAAAATAGGACTCAAACCCTTACCTACTTTAAATCAGTGAAACATCCCTTGAAATCTGTCTGGAATGAAGGTCTGCTTTTCATATTTCTAAACTTCCCTTTGCACAAGGTACAAGCAGTAAGAATGCAGCATCTCAGTGCAGTGCCTGCCTTACTAATATAAGCACAATTTATTTTTGTAGGATTACGTTCAATTTCTTCTCTTAGCTTAGAGATAAGATAGATATTTCAGTCACACAACAAACCAATAGTACCTACATGTAAGTAGACTCTGTAGCAATTTAAATGTATTATTTCCATGGGATGAATTCACAGATGTTCAGAAAAACTTTAAAAGCAATTGCATTGAAAAGTACCACAGGTTTTAGTTCATTAAGGTCAATAAGTTGATTTCAGGAAATTAGTAGCAAATGATGGAAGATTTTCTGTCCAAGGACATTAGATTTTAAATGGTAAAACTAACATATTCAAAATTTTGTACACCAGATGGCAATGTATTCTTAAAAATGGCTAAATGAATGGTTTCATGGAGATCATTAGTCCATTTCTGCTTATTGCTAACTACTTTAACCTGTCACTGGAAATAAGACCAACCCAGATGACATTGAGCCAACTGCTCTGATGTACAGATTCCACCTGACTCTTCAACTGATACTCTCAGCAAAGACATTTCTAAAGGTTGGAATTTCCACTTCCTATTTTAAAGGGCAGTTTTTACTATTATATACTTCAATTGATTAAGTTGAGATTTCAGGTTTATATGAGTAGTTGTATTGTAGGAACTTTTTTATTTCAGAATTTCTAAAACAGTCTGATAAAAAAGGATTCTCAGAACAAAAAGCTGTAGTAAAAGAGAATTAGTGTTCAGATTCAAGTTAGTAAGTCTACAGGCGTTCATCTGACAACATTCAGCCTTGTACTAATCCTTGTCATCTCTAAAGAGTTGTCAAAGAAAGGTACCAAGCAATATTTAACAGGAGAGGTAAAGGTGTATGTGAAACCCTAAAAATCCTCTTATATGTAAAAAAAAATAAATTAAAAATCTTGAAATTATTTATTTGATTTTTCTTCATATCAGTAACACAGTTAACAGTTTAAGCACACTGGTGTGTGGTTTGTGTGGTGATTGGGTGCTTTACAGTCCTGTAAAGAGAAGTTTAATCCTAAAAATCAGTTGAAGTATTTAGCAGACTACCCTAATAACTAAAACTGTTTCTCACAGAAATTCCATTTTTTCATCTCTATGCAGTGAATTGTCTTTAGCATTATTCTTCCTGTGATGAAGAAAACTGAAGTGAGTCTTCAGACATAGGGATGAGAACTCCACCATTCCCCACAAAAAGAAATCCAAACAAATGTTTCTTCCAGCAACTGAAGTTTCACCATCTCCAGACACAAACATTTCCTTTACAGTTCATGTGATCTTTGTTTTTCAGTAGCAGGGACTTAATGTATCTTGAGATATTGAGGGCAGTTTGAAGCTTTTTTCCAGAGTCTTGATTTCAGATCTCAGTTTTCTGCAGTAATGGCTGGGAAACTGCCTAATGGTGTCTTTCAAGGGCCCTATATGGTGTCTTTCAAGGGCCCTATATTAGCCAGGCAGCTGGAAACTAGTATTAATCCTGCTTATCATAACAGCTCTGTTTCACTGAAATTACAGGTTCCTGTCTTTCACTTTTTACTGTCTCCACCCAGCTAGACCATAGCAGCCCTGCTTGCCACAGATTTGTAGTCTGTCCCATATCAGACTCCCATTCCAGGAGAAAACAGAAGTCCTGCTTTTTCCTTAGGGGATCACTGCTCATCTTATGTCTTAGGTGTTATTCTGATTCATAGCACATCCAATGCTTTCACTGAAGAACTGCAGGTCTCATTGTCTTCCTAATTTATACCACAGTTATGGGCTTAACTCCTATTTCTGATTGCTGAGGGATGCATTGCTTTCTCGCTATTTTAGATCCACCTAAAATTACACCTTTTCTAAAAAGAAAGACTTTGCAGGGCACTATGTCCAAAAATTCTTCTTCTGCTTATGAATGCAATGGAAAACTGTAGCCATGTTTATTTCTCTTTTCTTTTGAAACCAAAATCATGGGGGTGTGCATGAAGTTAGGAGCAGAGCATCTCTCTGGGCTTTGTGGAACAAGATAGAAAAGGCCCTCTGAGGCTATCAAAGATTTTGGGTGACACAAATTTCCTCCTGAAACTGTTTTACTAGTAATAAGTATCTCTCTTATATCTGTGAGTGTAAACTTACCTCTTTTTCAAAGTCCCTGAGAAATATATATACCCTGAAGGTAAATAGTCATGGTTACAGAGGAAAAAAATTAGGTAACTAAATCCATTGCAGAGAGTTGTGAGCCTTTCTCCTACTTGGAAGATTATACAATGAACAAATCTTCTCCCAGAAAAAAAAAAAAATCGAAATCTCACCAACAACTGAAATACTTTCCATTTGGATTTGGTTTGAAAGTGTCCAAATATATGAAATACAAGCTTTGTGGCTGAAGTGTCCCCACAGCAGTGCCCATAGAGATGTGAACACCACCAATTTTGGGTAACTTCCCATTTTGTTGTGGGGTTTTGTTCGCCAGGATGCTCACACTTTCTACAAGCTATCTTGCTCCCAACATGCCTTTACATGCTGATGAACCAACCCCCCTTGCTCCTCAAGGGCTTTGTGGCAGCATACAAGTCAGTCTAGGAACACTGCAATAGATTGCAGGGATGGGATCTCAGCAGTTCTTTCTTTGTGAAATAGTTCTAGGTCATGTGAAACTACAAGAAATAAAATAACAGTAGAAACAATTCTGCTAAGTATGACAAGGTACCTTTCAAAATATATCAGGTACCCTTCAAATGCAATCATTTTGAGACTAATCTAAATCAGGATTGATTATGTCTTTAAAATCATGTTCCTTTCAGAGGTAGTCCATTCCAGGAGTAAGACACCAGGAACTATTGTCAATGTCATGATGTACCTTGCTCAAGTCATGACACATTTGTAGAAGGAGCAGGTTAGAAAACAACACATAGTTTTAAAATTGAAAGCTATGCACAAAGATGCTCAGTACTTAAAACCAAACAAAACCCTGAAAATCCCCAAGCAAACTTTCTTTTTAAAGGCATGTTCATTTTCTTCCATATTTGCATATGTTAAAGTATATTAACATATTTTTCTTTCTTACTGTTTCTCTCTCAAAATATCACTCTGTTATCAAAAAGTTGGGCACTGAAACTGAGATGTGTGAGATGCCATCTCAGTTTTGCTAACACAAGTGCTGATTAGTCCTCCTTACTTTGGTCAATAAGTAAATAACTGAGTTTCACTGATATGAAAAAATATATCTTACAGTTATTGGCATAAAAGTGCATTTACAAAATAAATTTTATGTGCCTGGACAGTGGAAAATACATACAGGTTTCTGCTAACGTGTGCATATGTTGTCTATATGGATACAAGTTTTAAGCCTGTCCTGGACACTCACAAATATTTTCCAGTAAATCTTCTGTGTTATTTCACCCTCTCTGCTCTTCCTAAAACAGGGATTTTTTTATTTTTATTTAAAAGCTAGATATTTTTAAAGCATCGGTTATACATATTCGAGGACTATATTGTATCCTATTGTGAGTTGTAGTTCATCTATCCTGATTCCTCTGACCACTGTGTTTTAAAGATTTGTAAGCACAGTTCTGGTGCAAGCCAGGCTGTAAACAACTGTCTCATTGCTGAATATTTTACCAACAAGAAAATTGCTAGTCTTCTTTGAAGCAAAAGAAGAAAAACTTTCACTGGAAATGATTTTGTATGTGAAATGTAAGTTAAATAGTACTCACTGAATTATTGCACTCTGACCTCCTAAGTTTGCATGAATCATGGCAGTAGGTTCAACAGCTTGGAAAAACATCTTGAAGGAAGCAAAATTCCTCATTAACTGAATCCCACAGTCCATGTGAATGCTGTAATTTCCCTCTTTTTAATTTCCATACTATTCAGAGTTCCCTTAGCACCTGCAAAAGAGTTCACAACACTTCCCTGCAGCAAGAAAATTCACACCGCCTACAATTCTGAATAACCTTCTGGATAACCTTCAACAGTAGTGTGTCTCTTTGACATAGAAGTCAAATTTAAGCATTTCTCTTTGAAGACCTTTCTCTTAGTATTTTCTGTATGGGAAGACATAGAGACTACTCTTCTCTATCTTTGGGAGATGCCTACAACTTGACAACACAGATTGAGCAATAAGTCTCACCCTCAAAATATATTCTAGTAATATAAGAGTATGTTGCACTTCTGTGGCTTCAGCTGAAGATACTTTCACTGGTTAGTGGTTAGTCTTTGTCACCAGAGTATAAAGCAATAACTTGGTTTTCTTTACAAGTAGAGTTTCTTCAGGCACATTTTGTTTCTATTGATTGTTAAATATGTGTTAAATTTATTGAAAAATGAAAGATAAGAACACACTATAGTGCAACCAAGTATATCCCTATAACAATTTAATTCTAGTCTTCAAAACCCATGTGAAAAGAGTGACTGTTGTCTACAGTAATATTAGTTCTTGAACCTTCCTCTTAAAAAATGTGAAAGGATTGCTCTACAAATGCAAATTTGAACACTAAACATGTTGATATAATTCAAAATGATCTCACAGTGGTACAGAAAAGCAAACACTGAAGATCTATTTTTGTTCTAATCTTTTGGTACATTGCTGCCATGAATAAGAGGATCTGGATGCACAAAATTTTTCCTACCTTTCAGGCACTTGTTTCTTTAGTAATATTAGATTAGATTAGAGTTCCCTATATCCTTATTTTGCTGCAGAAGTAAAAAGCCTAAGTTCCAAGCAATCACAGTTTCATTTAAATCACTTTATCTGGGAAAACATTGATTAGCAAATAAATTGTATTGCTAGTAATAAAAGTATTGATCCTGCAGCTCAGGGTTGTGGTTTGACAATGACGTCCCTCAATGCAGCTGCTAGTTCTGAGCTCTTGGCCAGAAAAAAATGACCCTTATACAGTAAGTACATCATGTGGTTTAGACAACTATGTTATCTCTGTTGCAAACACAAATGTTTAGTGCATAATGTATTAACTGTACATTGTTAAACACAGAGCAGTAGAAACTTGCATCTTACCATGTATGGTAAATTGGAGTTTATATTTCAGTTCATTTGCAAAGTACGGGAAGAGGAAGGGTGTACAATAAACACTTGTCCACTTTGTTAAACATCATCAATAAATGACCCAGCAGTACAACTCCTATTTAAGGGCATAATGTTATTATGTACAGTTTCATGACAGAACAAAGTCAAATAAACCAGGGGCCACTACACACTTCTCTTGTCTCCAGTCACTCTTCTCACTGATGTCCACATACAACCACATTGGCCTACTGCTGGGAGCACCTATTGTCCAGGGTGTGATTGCTTCCAAGTGCAGTAAAGTAAGCAGTGTTATCACTCAGCAGAAAATGCACTTTGCCCATAATAAGTAATTAAGAGTCAACAAGAGGAAGTGCTTTTTCACACAACACATAATTATATTTTGGAACTCATTGCCACAGGATGTTGTTAAGGCCAAAAGCATAAATGGACTTAAAGAAGAGATTAGACAAATTCATGGAGAAATGGTCCACCAGTGACTATTAAAATATGATGGTCCAGATGCTGCCTCTAGCTCAGGAAATCCCTAAGCCATTGAATGCCAAAAGCTGAGGAGAGAGTAAGGGACATACAATAGCAAGACAAGGCTCGGTACTGGTGTGTTATTCTTGTATGGATACTTAGTAAAAAATAAAAAAGGACATATTATACTCTAAATCCAACCCCACCCACAAAGTTTTGATCTCAAGGTAAGCAGAAGTTAAGGAAATTTGACAAAGAGCTCATGAAGTTGGTGAAAATAGGCAAATCACAAAAAGAGAGATTTTTTAATGCCTCAAAGCTGCAGCATCAGCTAACCTTTTATTAAATATCTACCCAAGACAAATATGTAGGAGGTTCAACTGCACTGAAACTGTTCGCAGAGCTATTTGCTACTATAATTTATTAATAGTGCATAATTTATTAAAATTATTGCAAATGAATGAAAGCTGTAATGAAGTATAGTGAATATTTAATACTTGACACAGGAGAAACCCTAAGAAAAACCACCTAGGAAACAAATTTGTTTACATTTGGTAGCAAAAGTGAACTTGTTGCATTGCCATTCATTTGCAATCACATACTATAAAGTCACATCTGCACCAAATGTTCTACTCCCTCTCTTTGAACTCCTTTGAAAGGTTTGCTTGGTCTTTTTAAAGGAGTGTAAAAATGGTTTCAGACAAGTAATTCGAGATCTGTTTTGTTTCTTGTCAAGATTTCCTTCCACATTATTAAGAGAGCCTTGATATTTAGCTAAGTAAAATAATCATGTTGGAAAAAAATTAATGATTCTTTTGAAAAAAAACAGCTTCTTGGCAAAAAGGAAAGGAAATTAATAGAAGACAAAGGCTATAACTGACTTCCTTATAGAAACAAGCCTGCATGAATATCAACACTGATTCCTTATAGTCAGCACACATAATATGAATGATATTAACACTTTGTGTGTTGTACAGTATATATGGTAGAACACTACAGAGCAAACCATTTGAAAAACTCAGTGCTGACTTTTATCCAGCTAAACATCATCTTGGCATTCCTGAGAGAGCTAGAGAGTCTATAAAAGGCAGAAATAAAAATCTGTCTTGTTAGAAGTTATTGCCCTTTGGGGAAACCCTAAACCTGAACATGAAGCATCAGTATAGAAAGACTACAATGCTTGGCTGGGAAACAAGCATGCCTGTGGGATTGTTTTTTGGAATGACTCTGACTTCAGTGTATTTATTTCTGGATCTCAAAATTTCTAGCCAGTAATGGTCCAAACCCACACTTTCATCTTTTAATATTACATCAGAAGTGTTTTATATACTGCCCAAATTAAAGTACTATATAAATAGAAATAAATCAATAAGAGCACCCTGAAGACCAAACTTATTACAAAAGGCTCAATCCTAAAGCTTTTGCTTGTAGTCTCACCAAGTTCAATAAGGCAGTTGAGTATGTTTAAGTGTGAAGGCTCAGAACACCCTGGAGGAAATGAAGAGTGGATAATTGTTTCTAACATATTATTTATGTGTTGTGAGCCATTCCCAATTGTCTACAGGGATGTCACTAGTTCATGCTTTCAGACACAGAGAGGTAAGGAACCTGAATAATAAGCTGACATTCAGGGAATACAGTGCTAAGACTTTTTTGAGATAGCAAATATTTAATTTTTTTTATAAAGTAGTGAAAATTACATCTGCAATTGTCTATATCAGACAATCAATTTGTCAATAGAAAGGAAATTCTTTTGGTGGAAATGTAATCCTGAAACTTTTAGGAAAATAACTACTCCAGTTCCTAGAGGGCTCAGTGAGGGTATCACTGCCTGTTCAGAAGGCAGATTGCTGCAGGGGCTGTGGTCTCGTGCCGAGACAAGCTCCCTTGCCCACCTCTGCTGCAAAGCTTACATCTCCACCCAGCTTGTTAGAAGGAAATATTTGATTAATCTCAAGTCCATTCACTTCTTAATGTTCAGCAATGGCAGTACTTTGGGGAAACCTTGTTTGTCACCAAGATAAATATCCATTAAAATACTTCCATATCGTTTTATATTGATTTCAAAAGAATTTCTAGCTAAAGTAAAAGCTCATCAATTTCCAGTTCTCCAGCAATCATACAATTGCCTGATATAAGCCCATTGGAGTTTACTGGAGTCTTTCCAACTGCTCTAATGTATCTGGGGATGAAATAAATCAGCTGAACTGACTTGGTAGTAACACTGGGGCAGATTGCTTAGGACTCCAGATGAGCTTCCTGTCAGTTCCCACAGCTCTTCCCCCAAACAGCTCTCTAATTAGAAAACAGCAACAGCCATACTACACTGACTTTGGATAGGGTAATAAGGCTGTGACTACTGTGTGTACATGAGGAGTTGACGGCTTCCTTCTGATAAGTGTTTGAAAGACGGAAGGCAATTTTTTTCCCAGGAGCTGAGGTTATAGTATACATAAAGACATAGGAAGGAAACATCTAAGTTAGAATGTAAACCTGATTTACATGTTTCTCAGATATCTTTCTAAGATAAAGGGATACATTTTCATTCTTTTTCAGTAAAACAAGTGATTCGATTCACTTTTCCTCACACAGGCATCCAGTGCTATTTGGGATATGCAGAAATCATTGTGTGGTCTTGGAAGCAGATGAGTATTCTTCCTTTTGAAATAAATAATTTATTTAAGGTAATTTAATTCTGAAACTCAAAGAACAAATGTCAGAGTAAACTTTAGGTAATTAACACTATCATAAATAGGTAGTCTCATCATAAGTACCATTAATTTAATAGAGACACTCCTGATAGACATATTGGAGAAAAGGTGAAGTGTCGGCCAACTCTACTTTCCATCATACTAATGCTGAAGCTGAAAGAGAATTTCAGCAGAGATGACTTCTCTCATTGCTGGGGTTACCTGGACAAGTAGGTAATTAAATTTTCCCAAGTTGTCTCTCTGTTCCCATAAAAACACAGATCAGGTAACACCTTCAACACCTACATTCTAGTTGCACCCCCAAGAAACCTTCAATTAATTACTGAGGGCTCAATTGAGGTAAAATCATCCAATGTACAGGTGGAGTGTGAATATGTGAATTACAAGGTAAATTCATCTGCACTAATAAGGAAAAAAATGTAAATTATGAAATTTTCTAGCCTAATGTACTCTATACAAATACTCAAGCCTCTATGTATACCCATTTACATCTGTAAAACTCCTTCAAAATGTTTCCAAACAAGAATAAATGCTACTGAATTTTAGGCTTCTAAAAGCTTGCATCCATTTTGTAAGGAAATGATTATTTTAATATATTTTATTAGTTTATTTCAACTGTACTTGCATTCATTTTTTCCTGTTTGCATCCTAGAGACTGACTTTAAATATATATTACAGAATATTGGTTGAAATAATGTATTAATTACAATTCCAAAGCCTTGAAATCCAATTATATATGACATTAAGCAATTAGAGAGCATCCAAAGGAGGGCCACAAGGATGGTGAAGGACCTTGAGGGGAAGCCACATGTGGAGTAGCTGAGGTCACTTGATCTGTTCAGCCTGAAGAAGAGGAGACTGAGGGGAGATCTCACTGTGGTCTTCAACATCCTCACAAGGGGCAGTGAAGGGGCAGGTACCAATCTCTTCACCCCTGTGACCAGTGACAGGATGCAAGGAAATGACAGGAAGCTGAGTCAGGAAAGGTTTAGGTTATGTATCAGGAAAAGGTTTTTCATCCAAAGGATAGTGGAGCACTGGAACAGGCTTCTCTGGAAAGTGGCACAGCACCAAATCTGTCCTGTCTGAGTTCAAGAAACATTTAGACAATGCTCTCAGGTCCATGATGTGATTCTTGGGGTGTCACGTGCAGGGCCAGGTGTTGGACTTGGATGATCCTGATGGTTCCCTACCAACTCAGCATATTCATATTCTGTGATTCTGTATTTTCAAAGAAACAGGCCTGTCATCCCCTCAGCTTAAACTGAAGCACCTATCAGTATCACAAGCTGTAATCACTCTAAGTCATTGATCAATATTAATTTTACAGAATTTCTAAATAAATATGGCATCTAGATTTGAGGAAACCTTTTATTTATTTTTTTTAGGCAGCTTACAAAGCAAAATGAGAGTTTATTTTAAAAATACTCCTTGCATTATCTTAAGTCTGTTTCTGAACTAAACTATGTGAAATCAAAGAGACCTGGTCTTGCAAACTGACTTAAATCGGAAGACAAGAATTAATTTTACATAAGTACATACTGCCTTCATGATGATCCTTTATGTGCCCTTTGGACCATTGGATGTCTTTCCTCTCTACTGTCTCCAGCTCCACATGTCCTTGTGCCTGTCCAAGCATCTCTCCACCTCACACTAGGCACATCATGGACTTTTGCACAGACTGCATTTTAGACTTCTGGGGTCTGGGTTTTTTTTCCAGGAACTGTTTTCAGGCTGAGCTGAAAACCTCCAGTGAGGTTACCCAGCCACACATGCATGGGTGACAATATTGTGTAGTTCTGTGTTTGCACCCTCACCCTCAGATGTAGACCTTCACTCTAATTGTCAGGTGCTGGTCTGTGTCACCTCTCTCTGAGTGACAAACATTCTGACTTGCAAGAAATAAACCATTCCAAATGCTGTGCATGAGGGAACATGTTCCTCTCCAAAACAGATCTCAGATGTTTTCTAGCATGTGTGCTACTTTATTTCTAGATAATGTAGGAGGATGATGGAGAGATTCATACTGCTGACGAAGGTGTACAATAAATATGTTTGCCCCTGTGGGCACATATTCAAGGTCACAGTGTGATCCGATAGAGCATCATCTCGGTTTGCCAGAAAACTATTATATTGCAAAGGATCCTTGAAGCTTGGTAATTTTACAGTGTAGAAGAGTAGAAAATTACTATCTTACTCTTTACTTTATGGAAATAGGCAAAACCAGCTAGCACTTTTAGTTAAAATAAGCTTTTTTCTTTTTTTATTTCCATAAACATATGTACTCAGCTTCAGATTCCAGTTACACAGACCCATTCAAACAGCATATAAAACTAGAATAAAAGTCATACAAATCCACCAAATTCTGACTGAATCAAAGTACATTTTATAAAAATATTTTTCCCAAACTGTGAACTGTTCAAACTAAGGTTTGAACCAAGTCCAGTTTCCCAAATTCTTAAAACTTGGCCCCAACTTCATGGAACATGACCAAGAATCACCAAAAGATTGGCAAAACCTAGGGAACCTGGCTTAAGTATATAACAAGAGCCAAAGCCCAGAAAGGTTCACATTGGCAAAGTGTCAGTGTGTTTTAATGTCACTGAGACAGTGACTACTCTCCCCTCCACCATGCACTTATTTTTTTTTACCAGATTGTAACTTGCATAGACCTGAAAAATATCAATGGCAAAGGATTGCCGAATGTTGTCCTAAAAGAAGAAAAGCATTCATACTACAAAAATAGGGTTTATTGCAGTTATTACTTTGGTTACAAATGAAAGTGCCATGCTTGGAAATACAAGAAAACACAGCACATCTGGGATCTGAGTTACTTCTCTGTACATGGCACTTTTAATAGAAGTTCCAGTTCCACCAGTTCCCACAACTCCTTCTGCACACAGCTCTGATTATCAACAATGCTGTCTGCTGCAAATCAGGTGACTGGTATATCTTTGCTGCATGACACAAAGCAGCTGGACATAGAAACCTCATTTTCTGTAGGTGTGAACTCTGTTAATCAAGTACTTGCATTACTAACCTATTAGTCACTTAACAGGTCATGAAGAATAGTGTAGCTTTAGTAGTGACTGGGTCAGATATTGTCTAGAATATCTGGCGCTTTGTAATTATTAAATTAGAAAAAGCCCACATAGGTAAGTACACTGATTTTAGTCTAAAAAGGATGACAGAGTAATTTCAGAGTGTAAATTTAACCAGAATCTCTGAAGTTAAAGACATGCATTAGTCATGGAAATTGCAAGGCTAGGGATAGGTTGAGGAAAGTATGCATATAAGCATACTTTCCCTCTAATTTGGAAAAGGAAGAGAGTCACTGTCATTTTAGTGTGAGTTATTGTCATAAAGAGCATCTTCACCTTCACCATTCCATTATTATATATCCTTGCACATCTTTGAAAAAAGGTCTGAATTCATTTTAATGTGAGAAGAATTGTCATAGTCTTTTCAGTCTGGACAGAGATAACAAAGCCGAGATGTGCTGCAGGTCTATAAGAACATGAAATATGTGGAGAAATTGAATAGAGAAGCACTATGCACTGTTTTCCTTAGTATAATAATCAGGCAGTACCCCATTTATTTACCAGGCAGAAAGTTTAAAACAAACATAGGAAGTAATTTTTCACACATAATTAAACCTAATGTAAAATTAAACTGTGGAACTCATTATCAGAGGATGTTGTGGAGGTCAAAAGTCCAAAAGATTCCAAAAGGCATCAAAAAATTCTCATGGAGAATAGATCCATCAGAGGCTACATAGCACAACAGTTCAGATGAGACCCACAGTTCAGGAAGTGCACAACCACTGATTGTCATAAATGAACTAACTCCAGGGAAGTGAGCAGGTTTAGCATACTCTATTTCTATTAAGATTATATTAAGTGTCTGCTACTGGTCATTGCAAAATAACAGGCATGTTGGACAGATGATGTGATTCAATACGGCATTGCTTCTTTTTTGTGTATTAGTTATATGAATGAAAAGTAAATACGGAGTTATCGCTATTTTGACAGGTAGAATCTTGAATCAAATCAATTAAAAGACAATACATAGTGCAGAGTAATGATCAGATCCTTTCTGGAGCACCATGACTAGAAGAGTGCAGAGTCCCAATTTTCCTTTTAGTTAACAATTCGAGAGGGAAAACCTATGTTCCTTTTACGGTCTTCCAAAAAAGGACCTATGTCTTTCTCTACCTAATTCCACATAATCAGCTTCCAAAAGTATTGTATGTATTTTTCACTCTAGTAGTAAGAAGTTGACAAGTTTTCTATATCCTTATGGGCTGCATCACCTAAATTTTTTTTTAAAAGCAAGTTTTCTTCAAAGACCTTGATGACATTTATGCATGTTGGAAAAAACATAAAAAATGGAAGAAACAGACATTGTTGCATATTGCCATTAGTGCAGAGAGTGTTACAACTGCAAAACAGTATATTTATAACTACATGTAGAAAAAAGACAATGTACATGAGCTTAGAGCACATCATGTTAAAATACAGTCCAAGGTTAAAATAATATGTCTTAGTAAGGAAATTTCCAGTTCTCCTTACTATGTTTGCAGAAAGAACTGCTAAGTTTTAATATCAGGGAGAAAAGTAAGTTTCCACAGTCAACGGCCATAGCAACAAGTAACAAGATGCATTTTGGTAGCCAACACATGTGGTAGTTCTATTAGATTGGAGGTTTCAAGTAAGAATCACCAAAGATCAGCTGCACACAGGAGCTGTTTAATTTTGTGTCAGATACATGTACTTTTTTCCAACTCAACAAACTGCAAGTAATTTGGCTAAAAATTAGATGATTCCTGGCAATGTTGAGTGCTCGGAAGAACATATGCTAAGTAACTTTCTAGTTTGTTTTGCCCTCAATTTATTTAAAATAGAAAAAAATAAAAGAGGGGGGAAAAAAGTGGAAAATATCAAGGGTTCGAATACATTAGAATACATCGAATACATATGTTACAGTTTAAATAATCTTCAGTATTAGCTAATCACCAATTCTGATGAGTGAGGTTATTTACACGTTCTGAGGACTTGTATGTCTATAACTGTGTTCTGAGATCACCTTTTGATTTTGACAGGCTTATGACATTGTCTTGCTCCTTCACGGTTAATTTGGAATATTCTATGATAGAATGACACTATGATGTAAATTCTTCCAAATCAGGTAGGATTCACTTTGGCAAATAATTAGAGATATTAAAAGAAAGCCAAAGCCTTTTGCTGCATGTCACTAGTAAAGGGTTTTCAGAAGCAGATCTGAGTATTTTCATTTGATGTCCTGATCTGCTAACAGCAAAGCTAAAGCAGAAGGGAACTAGCTGTACGGAACTCAATGCAACCAAGAGCATAATTGGTTCAACCAGCATCAAATATGAGAATGCTCTAATTGAGTTTGTTCAAGCCCATAAAATGCAGATGTTTGTAGCAGACAAAATACCCCAAGGCTGTTCTGTTGCGCGTTTTGTACAGGAATGTATGGTGTGTATGAAACCCTTCCAGTATATTTATTACTTGCCCATGGCTAAGCTTAGTCTAGCCCTTCCTATTTTCCTCTTCTCCTCTCCCTCAAGAGTACCGTAGCTAGAAAACTAGATTTGTGTGAAGGAACTGTGCCCTCCAATGATGCAAAAGGTCAATGAAGTGAAGCTTTCCCAGTCTATCATTTCTGTTACTTCTGCTTTGATTGGTGATGAGTGGGTTTAATAACATTTTTAAAATCAGGTCTTTTGTTCCTGTCCTTAACTGTTGCTTCTGGGTATCTTTTACGTTTCGGTGTCTGGCCCATTCTACATCATGTCTTTCACATATCCAGTATTCCAGACTCTTCATCAAATTACAGGAATCTATACAACATCTATAAAAAAAAATAAAATTGGAGGACAAAATATTAACATAAAATAAAAGCCTCTGCCATCACATAAAATAGGAAGCATTGTCCATCACTAAAGGGTGCTAAAAAAATGCTGAACTTCTGGATCAGCAACTTGATCTAACTTCAAAGTTGGCTTTAAATTCCAGTTGGCCCCTCTTTGAGCAGAGACACCAGATTACTTCCAGTCGTCCTTTCTAATCCAAACTGTTCAATGTTTCTCTGTCCTGCAAGTTAATCCTGGCTGCTAGCATACACTAGACTTCCCAAATGACAGAATTATAATAACCACTTATTTATATGCATTTTCATAATCACTATCTTGCAGAAACATACTCTAGGCTCCAATGAGCATTTTTCTCTCTGCAACCATCTAAACAAAACCATGGGAAAAAGGAAAGTGAAGAGGTAGTGCAGAGGAGTTTCCTGTCAGTTACAGAACAGGAAAATGAAGATCACAATAATACACAAGGAGAAAGATGATGTGTCCTCAATGTTTCATTGCAGGCATCTCCTTGGCAGATTTTCCACTGCTTCTGTGAAAGCTGTGTTCAAACAGACATTCCAATAAATATAAGGATGTACTGATGCAGACTTTTGAAAAACTGGATCTTGCATTCACTCAAAGTCAGGAAGTAGAAGAAAATAAAAAAGTCCTTTGCAAGAGTTCCTAGTTGTTAGTAGGCCCTCTCAAGAACAGCGGGAGAGCTTGAGAAGGAAGTGGGCAGACCGAAATACAAGAAATATGTATTTGCCTGAAGTAGAAGAAGATCTGGAAGTGTGAAGTCTCTAAGTTATCTAGAGAATCTGAAGCAACTCCACCAGGAGAGAAGGAATGTGGCTGCTCCTCAGGCAGGAAATTCTGCTTGCTTAGTCCCAGCAGCCAAGGCCAATAACCGATTGCTATCTTAGTGACCTGCAAGGAACCTAACCTAATGATTTTTTTTTTTTAAAGTGCCCTAAGGCCTCTGCTTTTTCTTTGTAGTGAAGCTAACACATTTCAAAGAGCAGTGCTTCTGGGACTCAGTGCTGAGTAAACTGGAAGAATGATCTGTTGACTTGTGAAGTATCAGAAAGTGCCACTGTAAAGGACCCCAACTCCACTAACCGAAAAGCTGCCAGGGCTCATCTGAATCACAGACTACTCCACCACATTGCTGAGCCACATGTGGGCTGATGGCTCCTCTGGGACTAAAAGTAAACAGATCAGAAATCACGAGAGCCAGAGGTTCACATTATATTCTCCTCAACTCTTTCCTATGTATGAAAAGGTTAGACAATGACTGACCTCTTTTGGAGAATATGATATATACATGTGCTTTTGGGGATAGAAGGGCAAAATAAAAGCTGTTAGCAGAAGGAAGAGAAAATATATCCTGTTTATATACATACCTATTCTGGTAGCACTTTGGCTTCCTTTTCTATGCTTCAAAGGGACTGCTGTGTAGACATGGTGCAACACCCAAAAAGAAAGGAAAGAAACTTTTTGGAAACAATCATGCAAAACTCTTGGACAAATTTCAGTCATTGCGGGTTACTGATTAAAGTGGCATGAGAGTCAGGAAAAAAACAAAGGTGATTTGTCAAGTTGCTGAATATCTTACATACTAAGCTTTGCATCCAAAAGCAAAAAGCCCTAGCAAAATCTGGAAACCTTCATATTATCAAAATTATTACCTGATTAAAGTAACAGTGATTTATTGGATGTAGCATTAACAAGGATTTCACCTGTTCAGAAAGAAAATACAGTAGGAAGATGATTTAGGTATAACTCAGAAATATATGCATGTAGGACTTAGGGCAGAGGAAAATAACAACACACATGACAAGGACAGCAGTGATTGTCCATAGATACTTTAAAAAGTAACAAGTTGACAAAAGTTTTTGTGGGGGTAACAAGTGTAAACATCCAAAGTACAAGAGCTGGTACTCACGGGAGCTCTGAAAGAGAAAGGGGAAATTAACACTCCTATACTAATTAGCTAATGCTTTATTAATTTTCTCAGGCAAATGAGTTAGTGACTTTCCCAGACAACAAGGTCAGCTGGGATGGAGTTGGTAATGTCTAATCATATGAACTGTCTTGGTGTCTAAAATCTGGTGGCTATATGTGCATGGGTTGGTGAGAAAGTTTTTTTGGGAGTGTTTTCCCATCTGAACTATACTTGGCAATCATATGGGAGAACATCAGTCATCATGCCAGGGAGTTTTCCAGCTATTTACTGAAACAAAAATATTCATTGGCAGTATTTCACTTTCTAGTACAGATTTAGCCAGAGACAAGTATTCGTCTTGCCTGTTTTCAATATAATTCTAGTGTAGATGCTACATAGTAATCCTTAGTATGCAATAAATGAAAACAGGCATTTTTAGAAAGGATGTGATCTAGTCTAATTTGAACACTTACAAGAAAATGAGAAAAAAAATCACACCCTATTTCTCTCTTCTGAAAAGTTCAGATACAAATGTCTGCAACATTTATTTCTACATATGGTCATGTGAATTTGACATGGAGGGGAAACTATCAAATTGCAATGAGCAATTCTTGGGCACAAAAGGGAATGGCTGCTATACCGTTTTCCTAAAACAGGCGGAAGTGAGTAAAGTATTAGAAGCAAGAAGGTAATTCTTGTTAGGATGACCATGAAATTACCAAATCATCATTCATTGTATTGATTTCAGACTATTCCTGCAATTTAGCAATGCCATTTTGAATTGCAGCCATGTTCTCTCCAGCCTCTGCCAGTTGTCTTTCTTCTCAAAAAATCTTGTTCTTCTACATTGCCAAGTACACACTAAAATTTAGACAGGCACTACACCAAGGGAAGCTGATTTGACCTCACTGATATGCCGTCTTAAGAGCCAGCTACCAGAAACATTTTTTTTCCTCAAGGTCTCCGTAGAATTTTGTATCCATGCCACAGTCAACCACACTTCCTAATTTGTTCTTGACAGTCCCGTGTTGGGGAGACCGACAGCCTACACAAACAAATTGTGTCATAAATGATGTTTCCCTTTGTCCATTCTATCACTTGCTTTCAAGGAAGGATATTAAATTTCTTTAAGAAGATGTTTTATTGACAACCAATGATTTGGATTTTTATCAGGTTACTATTTTTTCAGCAAATAGGCCCCACTCAAACCGATTTTTCCTTCTATGTAAAACGCAATTTCTTTGCCTTCTGCCTGTTCTCAAGGATTCCTTGGCCCTCAACTTGTTCCCAAAGTAAGCTCTAAAGTCTCATATGATAATATACAAATTTATCTAAATATTCATTATCTGACTTTTTTACCTTTCGTGTCCCATATTCTTAATAACTTTACTCACAGTAAAACTCTGAATAAAACATTTAGTTTTAGCTAAACTTTCTATTCACCTATTTTCTTTTTTGTCTCTGGAGAATTTAAAATCTATTTGAATCTTTTTTCTGATCCTACACCTGTAAACTTTTGAAATTACACTTTCCCCCTTTTTAGAACATAGAAATATGCCTTTTCTTGCTTTCAGTGGGATGTTTTCAATTTTCCAGTTATTGAAGAATACTTTATATTTCTTGTATCTTACAATATTTCTCCTTTTTCTCGACACCAGTATATTATCTGGCATATCCTCAAAGCACAGAGGATACTCCTTATATTTAGAGATAAAACTGACATGCTTTAAATATATAATTTAAGATATTTTATGCTGCATAATGAAATACAGGAGAAATATGAAGGGTTTATTGTCTAAAGATGTTATCTGAGACATTCATAATGCATTTGACTTGGATGATTAAATTAATACCTTATAGTATATATGAACTATGTAACACAGAAGTCTCAAAATACACCATGAAGAAAATTTTGTTCAGTATTGTCATGCTTTCAACAGGTTTACATAACAAAGTATGGTTTGGGGAGGAAATAGAAAAAATACGAAATTTCAACAAAACAAGAAATGGCTGTATGACTGCCAAAATCTAGGAGAAAAAAAATCCATAAAAAGTAGCTATGGATTTTCCTGAGTAATTAGTAGGACAAAAATCAAAATGTAGCTACAAAAAAGTATAACATGCAGAGTGTACATTCAGTATCTTTATAGATTGGAAAAATTCCTCTTACCTTCCTCCAGATCTCATTATGCTTTAATATTATTGAGAATAATTAAAAAGGAGGACCCCACTAAAAAAGTAAAATAAGTGGCTAAAAAAAGGTTTATAGGCATGATAGGGAGTTTTTGAACAAATTAGGATCTTAGCAAAAGAAGAAAAAAAGTAAGCATAGATAAATAGCAGAAAAAAGAGAAAACAAAAATATTTCAAGTAAGAAAACAGTTAAATAACTAAATCAACATGTAACCAGAGGGGAAATGATAACCAGAGCAAGACAACAAAAATAATTAATAAGAATGCATCTAAGAATGAGCACTAGAATGTAGCGTGCCTGATTTCTCAAAGCTTCTCAGCAAGAGCCCTTGCTCAGCTGAAGAAAAGGAACTATCACGCACTAAGAGAAAAAAGGTCTTCTAGGAGATTAACAATTGATTAAAGACAGAAAACTAGGCAACAATAATAAATGGACTGGGATGGCAAGAATCTGCTCTCAGGCCTTTTTTGCTGCTCCATATTTTCAGAAGTTATGTTGAAAATGGAAAAAATAATGAGTTAACAACTGTTGCCAAGTTCACAGATGACACAGATGTACTCAGGATCATGAAATCTAGGTCTGGCTGAATAGGGCAATAAACAGTTTTCATAGAAAGAGTTACCAGGCAATTAAATTGCCTGAAGATGAAAGCCATTATCCAGTAAGTGAAAGCCTAGGGGAAAAAGAATTCCTAAGCACAGAGAGGTGTGTCTGAATTTCTTATTACATTTCAAAGGCTTCAGAGTTGTTTTGAGTATATTTGTGAAAACATTAACTCAAAACTCAGCCACAGTCAGAAGTCAAATGTTATTTGGAATTACTATGATAAAAGAATATACATCAGAAAACAGTAAACACAATACAGAAAACAGAAAACACTGCACTATGCTATTCAGAATACCATACAACTAGGAAAAGCTCAGGAGGCAATAAGAATGGTAGGGAAAGACTCCTACACAAAAGACCATTAAGAACTGAAAAGGAGGTGTCTCAGAAAGGATGTGGTAGCAAACTAGAAAATCATGAAGAGTATGGAAAAGCTGAGCAGTTAACTCATAGATTTTAGAAAAGATATATTCAGTGAGGAATACATATTCAGTTTGGAGAAGATATGGAAGATGGATGAGGGAATGAAACACTTGAGTGAGAAATGGGATGAAAGTAAATCAGCCTTTGTTTTTTTCATCATAGAAATTATATTTCATTGTCCTATATCCCTTGTTTTCTAAAAAAAAAAAAAAAAGGGGGAAAGAAAATAGCAACCCCCTCCAACTACTAAACCCAACTGGTTTTCATTTCATGTAGATTCTTTCTCACAATTAAATAGTAAGTAATTAAATATTTATGTATGGAATTTCTCAACTAGTTTTTTGTGCTATGCAATTTAACAAAAGTTTGGGCTGCAACAGAGAATAAGGCTTTGGGCCCTCTGACTGCCTTTTTTAATATCTCCCATTTGTATATACATACATATCTTGTTTATTTGACTGCAAAGCATTTATTGGCCTTGTTGTCTTCTTCCTCCCCCCCCCCCCCCCGCCCCTTTCCCCCTTTTTTNNTTTACTGCAAAAGCTTTGTTTGATTTTTCAGGAATGAAAAACCATACCCGAATGTGAAACAAAAGAAACATAACAATTTAAAGTTCCTTCATTATGGAATTGTAGGAGGAATTTTTTAGGGTGCCAATTATTAACCTTGAGGTAGAGCTTTCTGTCTTTTATGTGTATAGTAATTTAGGGACCTCATTTGGGCCCAAGCCCAATGCTGGAACTGGCCAAACCCACAAAACAACTAATTGAATGTTTCAGTCAAAAGCCTTGATCTGAAATCCCCCTTAGACAGCCACTACCGATGCAGAGAGCAGCCCAGACTCCGCGCTGCTGTACTTCCTCCTTTGAAGTTCCCCAAGTATTTAGATAGCAGTGACACTGCTTCTTAAAAACAGATGTGAAGTTGATCTGGTGCCTGAAATCAAGTCTTATCTTCACTATCCATGTAAGGGAATACCAAGAAGAAGGTTTTGGCACAAAACAGCCTTTCTGGCTCTATGACAGGGTCTGTGCCTGGCCCAGATACCTCCAACCATCTCAGGCGACCCTGGGAGGTGCCATGCTCTCAGACCTCTCCAGTCTGCCCCAGGAGTGGGGCAGAAACTCCCATTCTTCACTGCATCTGCTGTCAGTTCGAATTTGGGTTGTGTGGGAGGATGTACTGAGGCAGCAGTTTCATCCTGAAGGTTTCGGTGGGCTCAAGCATGCAGGGTAGTAGTAGCAGAGGATGTGCCAGAAGCCCTCTGAAACCAGCAGAGTGGAGAAACTCAGCATATGGCTCATTCCTTGGCCAGGTAGGGAGCCTGGGCTGGGTCGTCCCCTGCAGAAATTCTGCCATGACCCTTGTTCCAGGATTCCTGCTGCAGCCAGGTCTGCCACTCCCAGTCTCCTTCAAAGCACAGCAGCCCATCTATGAGGTCTGCAGTGGCACCCACCGTGCCCAGGCACTAGGGGAAACAGCAAGGAAGCAGCAAGGAGTTTCGGCCCTCTTGCCTTGAAGACACTCAAGCTCCCAGCCAAAACACCAAGACTACCCACGAATGCATTCACTTCTTGTTTAACTCCTGTTACCCTGTAAACTTCTGCACTAGTGTGGGAGCACAACATGGTGGTCTGACATTGAAGACAGGTAACTGCAAATAGTGCAGCTTGATTTGTTCAAAACCTGTTTCTGTAGGCAATGGGCATTTAGACGCGTAAACTTCTCTGGGGGCAACAGTAGCATTTCTATTTCCCCACACAACTTCTGGGTAGGTGCTCCACAGCCTGTACAGTTCTCTCACTCCTGCTACTTTCAGGAAAATCAAACCCTTCAGTCTCAAGCAGGAATCAAATGCTCTCACCCCTATTTTGGATGAGTGTTTTCAAACATAGCCCACTTTGTAAGAAAGGGAAATTACAATCATAGCAGTAGGCGTTAAGGGAAAATCTTCACACACCAAAGTTCAGATGTGGCTAATGGTATGGCCAATTTGCTCCCCTCCCCAGCACTGAGGGAGGTGTCTTCAGGGCTGATCCCTTCCTAAATCTTTCCCTCTCAGCTCACTCTCAGCTATTTACTAGTTTAGGAGCTACTCATTCACTGCATTGAGCACAGTAAGGGGAGGCAGAGATGAGGTCCAGTTCATCAAATAGCATTTTCAGGCAACATTATGAATGATTTTCATGGTACCAAAGTCACTTATATACTTATAATTCAAGTATATTTTATCTGAACATATTTTTAAACAGAATATCACGTTTTAGACCATGAAGAAATTTATCCCACAACCACATAGGTTGTGAACATTGCTGGGAGAAGGGGAAAGAACTCACAGGGAAAATTGCTCTCTAGGAAGTTGTTCCCAGCTTTATCTAGTAATGGCATCAAACAACTTTGCAGCTCCTTCAGACATCTAAATCACTAATGACACTTTTGTTTACCCATCCCATTTCTTTTTTTGCTATGACCTGCAACATTAA
Source organism: Campylorhamphus procurvoides (assembly GCA_013396655.1). NCBI lineage: Eukaryota > Metazoa > Chordata > Aves > Passeriformes > Dendrocolaptidae > Campylorhamphus > Campylorhamphus procurvoides. The sequence continues at coordinate 941,366 of WBMV01008446.1, forward strand.
GCCCAAGGCAGAGTGGGAAAGTAGAAGAGACGGTATTAAAATATACTACTAATAGATGCCTTGGGAACTTTTCTTTGTTTTAGAAATGCTGCAGTAAAGCAAATTTCCTCCTTTAGTTTCAAGTAACTTGTCAAAGGCAGATGTCCGCAATTTATCAAGAAAATTCTTCACAAAACACCCAAACAAGCATGTCTAGGCAGTCAATTTCCAGCTGCTGTTTCTAACCTTACTGATGCTTGGTTCTATCATACAGGGTCTTAGTTTTCTTTAAAAATTAGTATACAAATATGGTAAGAACCAAAAGGTGGTTCGAAGAAACAATCAGTTGTTTCTTTTGTATTCTTCAGTTACAATATTTGTTTCAGAAAACTCATCTGGAGCCCACTGAGGTCTGGTGAACCTGTGGCTCTGTTCTCCACCACTGAAATCCTGTTACTGAGCACCATGTGATTTGATTCCCTACGAATACAACAGCGACTGCTCTTCCCTCAGAAGAGTTTGCCCTAGTTGTTCTTTCAAAATAAAATTAATAAAAAAAATTGTAGCAAATAGTTAATATACAAAAATATGAAATCAGCCTCTCATGCTTAAGTCACAATTATTATCTCTGTAAAAGCTGGAAGCATTTGGAAATGTTTCTTTCCATTGCAGAATTATGTATTTATTTTTCTGTTACTGATCTGAGTAATCTCAACATTGGCCAGGCATTTAGCTTTATTGTTTTATTGTTTTGGTTGTTTTGTTGGGGGATTTTTTTTTTCCTTGAGGTTTGGGGAGTTTTTTTGGTGGGTTTTTTAGGGGTTGTTGTTGTTTGTTTTTTTTAATTGGCTTATCTTCATTGTCTGACTTGATATTTGAAAGAAAAATATCTTTTCAGGTAGAATATGATGCATATAATTAAATATTTTCACATTAAAAAAAGGCCTATTCATGGGTAGAACATAATTTGTTAGTGAAGGCCACATGATAATTTTTTTATAAAGGAAGTTTGACAAAGCTGTGATCAAACACTGCTTCATATGTACAGCTTATGGCAATATTTATACTACTAATTAGAAGGCCACAAATAAATAAAGCACTTACACATCTTGCTTGGAAGCGCACAAGTATTTCTAGGCCCAATAGATCCAATGAGTTCACTCATCTACTTACATGTGTGTATGTGGTTCACCAAATCAGTGATCCAATAAGTAATAAGAAAAGTAAGGAAAGGAACTCATTTCTGAGGCCTCACATATATGATAATTTAGCGAGAGCCTCTCACGCAAGCTGCACACAGGTATCTGCAAGCCAACATATGTACTACATACATATGGTATTTGGTTTATATGTGTATATATATATATACACAACACCTATGTAGATGTGCATATATGTGCATATATATACCATGTATATATATGTATATATAAATATATATATATATACACATATGTATACACATATATATCCAGACAGGTATGCAGGCAGGTGAATTGAGCCTCAGGTGAATGGAGTACACGGCTTTATGAACCTAAATGGATGTGAAAGACCTCCTGGACACCAAGCTGAGGCACTCCACAAACAAAAGAATTGCAAACCAGAGGTTAAGACTGACAGAAGTCAGACTGACAGAAGGACAGATTGACTGATGCAACTTGTAATGCAAATGTGAAAGTACAGAAATCTGTCACTTAACCTGGAATTTCTCTCACAGTCTTAAGGCAAGTGACTCCAGAGAGACACAGAAGAACTGTGGCAGGGGAAGGGAAGAAAATAACCCCTTGCTATTTTACGTACAGAGAAAATGAGCAGATGAGGTTGCCTGTCTTTGTTTTCATGTTTCAGCACAGCAAACGTGGTTGCTGACCATCAAGGATATGCTGGAACGACTCTCATAAACATAAAAGAATTCCCATAAGTATATTTGCTATAAAGTTAATTTCCATTTGTCAACACCCAGTGCCCAGTGCTCTCAGGGCACTTTAACAGATGACAACTATTTAAACATTTGTTTTAAACATTTAGATGGAGGAACATTTTGTTATGCATATATAAAGTTCTGCAGGATCCAAATATTTTTACTGGAAATTGAAATGTCACTTCTTCCAAACACAGTATTTCTTTCTTGGCATGTGGGCACAGCAGATGGAGTAAATGTGAGAAATGGCTGTAACACTGAGAAAAGGTGGTTCTCAATTTTGAAGAATTTGGAACTCATGTTAAGATTTTTCTGCTTGACTTCTTTGAAGTCAGTGGCACATAATACCATTAATGCATTCATTGCGTAATCTTGTAAGGAATAAATGTTCATATCATATGCATTGAGGCATAACAGAGTACTCTCCAACAACATGGTCCAGTGGAAGGTGTCCCTGCCCATGGCTGAAAGCCCCATCCAACCTAGCCTTGAACACTTCCAGGGACAAGGCATTCACAACTTTTCTGGGCAACTTGTTCCAGTGCCTCAACACTTACATTTTATTGCACATTTGTATTGCGATTATATTAGACTATATTATATTGCAAAATTATATTGCACCTAGTTATATCTCTAGCCAACTCCAACTTGTTTAATAAAAGAAACAGCCTCCATTTTTAAGCAGTAAAGGAAGGGATACAAAGTAAGGGGTTTGAGCTGCATTTGCTGTATGGACAACCAAATTCAAATAGGCAAGAATTTTATTCCTGAGACTGACTATTTTTACTACCACATTCTTCCAGCTCTGGTAACAGCTACAAAGTAGAAAAAAAGAACAAATAAAGTATCACAGTGTCATATAAAAGGAATGAATGACTATATTGTATTGTCCCCTTATACATTGGTGCTGAAGTAGATAGGCTACAGATGTGAGGAGAACAGAAGGAAAGAGAAAGAAAGCCATTAAAAATTATGACATTTCTACAGATCAAACTTTGCAGGAGAACATCATACAGATATTATCTGGCCTTTAAAACATAAAAAGCAAAAAAAATCCCAACTCCAAATGAAAACTGTACCTTCTGTTTCTTGGAGTTCACACTGTAAGAATATTAATTGTATGAAATTTATAATTTCAGTGGAATCTGTCTTTCTCATTTTAATATTGTCCTTACTGCCTTCCACTCTGCTTAAAAGCTGAGAGTTAATTTCTAAAAGAGATTATCTAGGCAGTAGATCTCTCTTCTATCATATCAATGCTTGTTCTATAATGATACTCCTATGCTACATGTAACTTGGAGAAGTGATGAGGAGGCTTCAGTTATTTTTTCTCCAGTTGACTCTGGTCAAATATATGTCTGGTCAGGACATGTATTTCTATACCAGGTTCCTAGCTAGATCACTGCACAGCACTCTCACAGATACAGAGCCTATATTGTTCCAGTTACATATATAAATAAAATAGTCCACAGGCACAAAGACAGACACTGTTTATTAGCTGTTTATAGTTTTTTCAATTAGTCTGTAAGGTCAACTAGTTTACTGACAACTCAAGTGAAAACTCTCTCTTCCACAAAGAGAACACTTGTTGAAGGCAAATCTGTCATAACTAAAGATTCTCCACATGTAGTCTTTCAAAGAATCATTCTTTGTTGCCAAAAACTTTTAACATCCCAAAATTCTTAGTTGTGATACACATTTTTCAGTTTACTGCTTTCTCCCTTTCTCTGTTATAGCTGGCAACTTAGTTCAGCTGCATTACTATCAGCAGCAATGTCCCTCAGCCTGTTGGGAATTCTCAATCTCTTGTGATTCTTATCATGCTGTAGGTACAATAAAGGGATACAGCTTGTGACAGACAGGAGCTGGAGCCTCCTTTCTAGGAGTTACCACAATGCTCATAGAAGTTATCCCACTCCCTTATCAAGCTTAGCTCCAAGTTATTTCCTGTCAGCTGATCACCAAGTATACATTAAATATTGGCTTACTCACCCTTCATCCAGCTTTTCATAAAAGATCTTACAGTGGTCAAGGCTATGCTATCAACTTCTCAACCAGTAAAATTTACCATAATGATTCACTAATGAGTTATTATCAAAGTATTACTCCAAACGTTCTCAAGCTTTTGCCAGTATGCATGTAATATAAAGGAATCCTTATGGCAGTGATGTCATTGTGAGGACAAATGGTATTAATCTACTTCCATTTTGAGAATTATAAAATTTGCCTTCTCATGGCAGACCCTGCCTGAGTTTATCCACTAAACAAGTGAGTTTTTCTATTTATTATCTACTACATCTACCTGTTAAAGAAACACTGATAGTAACTTCCAATAGCTGTTCACTTTTGCCATTTGGTCCTTTGTGGGTACCACCACTAGACAGCTATGTATGAGCTCAGTGGAATGTATGACAGTTGGCATATGGCTGGCACCTCCAAAAAACACTAGTATGCACCAAAGGTTTAATACATAATTTTGCAGTGATCTGTTTACAGTGAATACTAAACAGTAAATGAGTACTGAACTCTGTGTTTCTGTTAGCTTGATTAAGAAAACACTGCCCTTGAGAAAGCTCCTAGCTGCTGATTCCTGGGGGTAACAGATGCTCTGGCATAGGGGAAAAAAAGAAATCATAGGGGATTTTATGAATGCCTGTTCAGTCCCTTTCTTAGGAAGGCAAACCAACCCAGTTCTCCAGCACAGATGGCTTTGGATATTCAGTACAAGATTTATGTGACCACAACACACAAAGCCAGGTCCTTCTTCCTCAGTTCTACGTTTGTTTTTTGGGGTTTCTTTTTTCCTAAGAAGTATTGTGAAAGGATTTACTGTGTATATAAAAAAATCTCCTTAAACTTTCAAAATACAAACACTGTTAAGTGCTAGCATTTGCCTGCCAATTTCCAGAGCAGGAGTTAGATAATAATATCAGGGTGGGACAGTTACAATCCCTTGAATTCTCATCCAGAACTTTGGTCTCAGCTGCCAGAGGTTCCTGGTGCTCATCATTGACACATTCATTCTGAGCTTTCACTTCTGGGAGGTCTGTCACTTCGGACCAAAACTATACTTTCTCAGAAATTTTTTTGAGAAGGACAAGGAGAAGCACAGTTCATTCAATACATATTATCTTAGAATGAAGAAATAAAGTGAACAACCTCTCTCTTCTCTTTTATTTGCTACCCAGGCTACTGTACTGCTTAAGCTAATTTTTTCTTGAGGCTTCATCTTGGCTACATTAAAGGTAACATTCACTCCTACATCAGTAAAAACCTTGCATACCTTGAAGAATCATGCTAGATTAGTATGATTAGAGTACTTTTTTTCTCCATCTCTCAGGTAGCACTATGTTTTCAACAGTTCAATAATCTTATTGATTTGAAACAGTTTCTAGGCATTATTGCTTTTTTGCATTATATTTAATAAGTTATTTCAGTGTGTCCCAGAGACAGCATGAATCTTTTTCATGCTTTAAACAGGAAAATCAGAAAACAAATGAAACACACTTTGGAATTTATAAGCTTCCAACATGAGAAAGACATTTTGCAGGCATTATGCACATACAAGGACATAACCAAAGGCTAAATCTTCTGATGAATTCTCACCTACTATTCCCTTAAGTGGAATAACACTATATACTTTTACAAGCAGAAAATTAGGAAAAAGCAAAAGAAAATCAACACACCACACTTAAGTAGTTCTTTAAGCCTATGGCAGACAACTGAGCTTCCAACCCACCAATACACCTTCAGGAGAGCTAGCTGAGTGGCCAGACATCACTTCTGGAAGAGTATCTTCTAATGCTTGCATCTTTTGCCAAGGAAGAAAAGCATAAAGCAGACTAATACAATATATTGAAATGACACCAGAATATTCTTTTGATAGCAAAAAGCACTTCATGCAAATGTAGCAAATACTGAGAGGGGAGAGATGCTTGCAAATTAAAAATCAGGAATCACATAATAATGATTTCCCCATTGTAAAAATGGACTTAGATTCATCAAGATACATAGGTAATGTCCTCTATAAGAAAATCATCCTTAATAACAGAACAAAATAACCCACAAACTTTTTTATCTTACTTCAAATTTTAAATATTTCAATATCACTCCAGAAAGCAATAGTTATTAAAAGCATTTACTGTCTCTGCTGAATATGGATTAAGAGGTATTTTGGTATATCATCTATGTGTTCCTCCTACAGAAAAAAAAGTTGCAATATCTTTTCACAGGGATTTGATTCAATCTTTGTGAACTACCATGACAGATCCTGACAGTGTTTCTTTCCAGGACAGTCAGACGCAGTGATGAGAAATTCCATTTTAATGTACCTTGAGTTTTCTGAGAAATAAGATTCTCTAGTTTTAAAAATGCACAGCTAACAATTCTCAGCTCCTCCTCTAACAAGCTGACCAACTTTGAAATATACTGGCTACAGCTGATGCTGACAAAGATAACCTGGCTCCAAAGCAGTAACAGGACTGTGGTAGTTCAGTTCTTATAAGGATAGAAGGATGTGATGCCATCCATAGGGACCTGGACAAGCTCTAGAAGTGGGCCCATGGGACTCTCATAAGGTTTAACAGGACCAAGTGCAAGGTGCTGCACCTCGGTCAGGGTAACCCCGTGTCAATACAGGCTGGGGGATGGACAGAACGAGAGCAGCTTTCCCAAGGACTTGGGGGTGCTGGTAGATGAGAGGCTGGACATGACCCAGCAATGTGTACTTGCAGCACAGTAACCTAATTCTACCCTGGGCTTCATCAAAAGCAGCGTGGCCAGCAGGTTGAGGAAGGGGATTCTTCCCCACTATGCCACTCTTGTCAGACCCCACCTGGAGTGCTGCATCCAGCTCTGATCCAGAGGAGGGCTACCAAGATGATTAGAGGGATGGAGCACCTTTGCTGTGATGAAAGAGTGAGAGAATTGGGTTTGTTCAGCCTGGAAACAGCTCTGAGGTGACCTAATTGTGGTCTTTCAGTACCTGCAGGAAGTCTACAAGAATGACGGAGAGAGACTATTTACAAGGCCATGCAGTAACAAGATAAGGGGGAACAGGTTCAAACTGAAAAAGCATAGGCTTAGATTAGATGTTAGAATGAAATTGTTTACCGTGAGGGTGGTGAGGCACTGGGACAGGTTGACCAGAGAAACTGTGGATGCCCCATCCCTGGCAGTGTTCAAGGACAGGTTGCATGGAACTCTGAGAAATCTGGTCTAGTGGAAAGAGATGCTCCTGTCCATGGCAGGAGGCTGGAACTCGATGATCTTTAAGGTCCCTTCCAACTCAAGCCATTCTTAAACTCAAATTCTATGAGTTTATCCTTTCTATTTTTATTCGGAAGACTATGGTATCTTTCAGAGAATGATACATATACATATGTATATACTCACACAATACATATATACCTATATATGTATATATTCACCAAATAAACCTGCATATGTAGAAACCATCTGTGACATCTACTCTTCTACTAAATCATTATATATATATATATATATATAAAGACACATCACTCATGTATTTACTCCAAACTTCTCTAAGAAGATCATGATTCTCAGAGGCGAAAATTGCTAATCTCCATACAGCACTACAATTTCATTAAGAAATCCAGTTCCCACAGTAATACTTTGCAATTCTGCATCTTTATGCTCAAGTATATGTCTCAGTATCTGAGAGACAAAAACAATCAATGAGCATAGCAAAGTGGTAAATATTAAATCTATTTTATGCACACAGAGATATAAGCGTGCCCAGGTGGCTAAGAAGGCCAATGGCATCCTGGTCAGTATCAGGAATAGTGTGGCCAGCAGAAGGAGGGAAGTCATCCTTCCCCTGTACTCAGCACTGGTGAGGCCACATCTTGAGTACTGCGTTCACTGCAAGCACCCTTCCATGGGCCACAGCTCTGGGCAGGCTGCAGCCACCAGACACTGCTGGCATCTGTGATATTCCCTGCCCTGCTCCACAGGCACTCAGGAGCTCAGCAGAAAGATGCTGTTCCAAGAGAACTTCTCCAAATGGAAGAACACTGGAGAGGAAAAGCACGGCTGCCAGGTGGAACTATCATTCCATGTATTACAGGCATCACTCTTCTCTGCAAATTGCTCATCAAACTACCACCAGTTCTTTACAAAATNTATCTTTCAGAGAATGATACATATACATATGTATATACTCACACAATACATATATACCTATATATGTATATATTCACCAAATAAACCTGCATATGTAGAAACCATATGTGACATCTACTCTTCTACTAAATCATTATATATATATATATATATATATATATATATAAAGACACATCACTCATGTATATACTCCAAACTTCTCTAAGAAGATCATGATTCTCAGAGGCGAAAATTGCTAATCTCCATACAGCACTACAATTTCATTAAGAAATCCAGTTCCCACAGTAATACTTTGCAATTCTGCATCTTTATGCTCATGTATATGTCTCAGTATCTGAGAGACAAAAACAATCAATGAGCATAGCAAAGTGGTAAATATTAAATCTATTTTATGCACACAGAGATATAAGCGTGCCCAGGTGGCTAAGAAGGCCAATGGCATCCTGGTCAGTATCAGGAATAGTGTGGCCAGCAGAAGGAGGGAAGTCATCCTTCCCCTGTACTCAGCACTGGTGAGGCCACATCTTGAGTACTGCGTTCACTGCAAGCACCCTTCCATGGGCCACAGCTCTGGGCAGGCTGCAGCCACCAGACACTGCTGGCATCTGTGATATTCCCTGCCCTGCTCCACAGGCACTCAGGAGCTCAGCAGAAAGATGCTGTTCCAAGAGAACTTCTCCAAATGGAAGAACACTGGAGAGGAAAAGCACGGCTGCCAGGTGGAACTATCATTCCATGTATTACAGGCATCACTCTTCTCTGCAAATTGCTCATCAAACTACCACCAGTTCTTTACAAAATTTTATTTTACCTCGAATGTCAAGCATATTACCAGTCTCTGATAGTAACAGAAAAACAACACGTTAGAAAAACTAATTTATGAAGCATCAGTTAAGTTCAGTATAAGTCTCTGCCTTAATTTAAGAAATGGACATTAAATTGTCATGGGAACTGTGGCTTTGCTCTTTATGTAAAAGCAAGCAATACAACACATTAGCAAAGCTTACAATGAAAATTACATACAGCTGGCTTAAAATGGAAAAGGAAACAGCATAACAAACATTGCAAATGGTCAGCCACAAGCTAGACCTTTCTCCTTGTACACCTGCTTCTTCAATTTGGCAATGGAGTCCTTCATGAGAAACAGCAAAGGGTATATAAATTCAATACTTCATTATACTTCATTACACAGAACTGTTATATTGAGGTTGTGCAAACATTTTTTAATCTTTAATTTTGACAAATCATAGCTACAAGCCAGCTGTATCAGTCTTTTGTTCTTTTCTTCTTTTTTATTTTTAATGCTATTTTCATCTAAGTTGAATCACTCACGTGGAACCTCTAGTACCTGGCAGTACCATCTTCAGTAAAACCCTGGACCTTGAACCAGTAGTTCTACCCTTGCATTTCACCTTAGTTTTAAGCAGAGTTACATAGCAAAATAGGTGATATTTCTCCCATGATTATCCAGATATTTTACTTAATTTACAAGAATCTGATATATGCTTTCACTCACAGAACACCTGGAGCTATGACATATGAAATGTACACAAGCCTATGAGATTCACACACATATGAAGTCAAAGCCAGCCACATTCTTTCAAAATCAAATACTGTATATGTTGGCTGATGGGAAAAATTTCACAGTAATTTATACCAATGCCATTTAAGAACTAATCTTGCTCCCAGTGGTGTTTCCAGCAAATTGCAAAGGACTTCAGTGGTGAAAGAATGATAGGACACTAAATATCAAATATTATAGTTAATATTATTCCTATTGAAACTAATGATCTCTTTAAAAATAATTGATATTTAACCAGTGCAAGGTATAAAAAGAATCATTGGAGTTTTGGAGTTTCTTGTCTAAAGGAATGTATAACCTTTGGGATGATTACTTATAATGCTTATAATGTCAGAGGTACTTTTGTTCCTGCATATGGGATTAATGCTGGTCACCTTCCTGAGATTTGAAAGACCATGAAAAACAAGCACCATACCTATTCTTCTACATTATCATATCCCAAATTAATAATTTGGTCCTTTTCTAAATGGATCTCTCCCCACAATTACACTAAAACACAGTGATGGGTCACAAATTCCAGGTGGTCCAACTGGTCCTGGCATTCCTGGAGTGCCACGATCTCCATCTTTCCCAGGCTGCCCACGCTCTCCAGGACGTCCTTCCTTACTCATACCTGGCGGACCTTCAGGACCTTAATAGCACACATGCAACAAACAAATACATTGCTATTAAAATAAAACAAGAGTAAGTGCAAACCCCCATCCTCCATCCCCACACTTCGGTGAAGTATACAGACAAAGAAAATTTCATTTCCTGAAAAAGATGCTTCTTGTCACAAACTGCTTACATGGTTATAGACACACCACCTTATTAAGACTTTTTAAAAAGGACATGAAAAAACCACTTTAAATAAAAATAGTTTTTAAAGGAAAACATAAAAATCTGCTTTAGTACACTATGTTACGCTTTATCATATAATGTGGAACCACCACGGCATGAATCTGTCCCTGTATTTCTATTTATTTCTCTGGCTTTGGATCAGACCCTAATATCTCTTCCAAACACCCAACGTTGCAGTTTGCATGCATACACTAATGTTAGAAAGAATACTTTCCCTCACTAGGCAATGCTTACAAGTCACATAATCATATCAGGGCTCAATTTTCAGATAATGGTTGACTTCAGGATCCATCTATCAAGAAACACCAGCCTCAAGTACCAATTTCTGCAAGACCTGTCTTATATTAATTATATCTTATATTACAATTTATAAGGCATGCAGGAAGCGGGCATCAGCCCTAAAACATACATGGCAATTAAGATATGTATAGACTACCTAAGTTTTTCATGAATTATACATCAATATTTTTTCTAAACTACGATTTTTTTTAAATTCTTAGCATACACTGAGTCCGCACAGCTGAACCATCCCTCACCTGGAGGTCCCGGGGGGCCTTGAATCCCAGGAAGCCCAATTCCTTGATTGCCTTTTGCACCATTTTTCCCTGGCAGTCCTGTGAATTAGCAAACACAGGTATATCTTTGCATGCTATTTTCATCCAATGAACTAGGAAGTCAGCATTTGATAATATTTATTGAATAAAATTCCTAATATTCCAAAAGCAAATAAGGAGATGTAAACCAAGCATATTCTTGTAACCTGCACAGTGTGAAATTATCCTCATTTCTACTGAATTTAGAGCTGATGTAGCACTTGTTAAGCAGACAGCTACCATAGTAGATTATAGTAGATGACAGCAGAATAGATGATAGGCAATTAAGAAATTTGCTATCATTGCCTTCCAACTGGCGAAGTTTTTAAGAAGTTGCATGAAGGAACTGTAAATTATTCATCATAGTCCATGTGGAATACAGAATATATAGACAACCTTCTGCAACACATAGCAGTATTAATTCTTCACCAAAAAAAATACTGAGAGGATCAAAATATGAGCTCTTTTACACTAGTACAACCCAGTAAATTCAGTTTCTTCACAGAAACATATACCCATTTTTCCAACTCTTATGGAATAGCCAGACCTTTTAGTGCCTGCTCCAGAGGAAAACTGCACATTCTCCTATTGGAGATGAAATTATAAAGGCCCTACCAGCAAATCATTATTACATCCAAAATGAATTTGATGCAGTAGGCCACAGTTCATGTCACAAAGAAAGTAAAAATTTACCCAACATTTGTCTGCTTACCTGTGGCACATTACCAGTTAGCTGTACTTTATACAGCTTTCCTGATTATTTGGATGCTACCAGTAAACAAATTATGGACTTCACCCAGTCTCTTTCTCTAGTTCCAGACTATATATGCATACCTAACATAAAGTCTGCAAATACATCATGGAAATCAGTTGGAATGATTGGACAGCTGAGCTACCTAAAAGTATAAACCTTAGCTTGCTTAAAAAGAATCCTGGAACTTTAGGAAGATCATAAAGAAAGGAGTAAAAATCCGTTTGAGATAAGAAGAGCGAAAGGATGAAAGAATGAAGTCAGGAAATCAGGGACAGTCTAAAAGTTGTCACATGGCAAAAATCAGTGCAGATAGTAAGTAGTCAGTGAATAAATACTGTTTCTAAAAACAGAAACAAACTAGTTCAGAAGAAAAGAAACCATAAAACGTGGAAATGCATTGAAATCAATGTCTCAGCACATTTGATCTAAAAAAATAATCTAAACACAGCTGGAAACATTTACATGAGACTAAGAACTCTCTAAAAGGATCCGAATGGTTTAACTACAGTAGAATTGGAACACTGGCTGTCTTGTTGCATTGTATTTTCCCTTCTGTCATGGGTACTTCAAAAGAGGTGAAACACCCACACTGCACCACGTTCGTGATTACATTCTGTCATACAAGCCCAGCTATTCTCTTACTCCACCCTGCACTAATCCCTTTCAAAACTAGAAGTGGAAAACCACGTCATAAAGGCCATTAGCACCGTGACACACGCACACAGTACCTCTTGTCCCACGAGCCCCAGGGCGACCTGGGATGCCCATCAGCCCCGGAACGCCATCATTCCCTGGTAAACCAGGAAATCCTCTTGGGCCCTCAGGGCCTCTTGGCCCCGGTGGTCCTGGAAGTCCTGGGGGAGCACTTTGGGACTGACAATGGTTACAGTTTTGTAGTCTTCCACTCTGGAGGATGGCAGGCAACTGGGCTGAGACAATTCAAACAAAAAATTGCTTAGAGTGTTGTAAAAATAAAAGTATTTACCCTTAACTGCCAATACGAAATCTGTTTCCTCTCTTTAGAGAGTATGATACCTTTAGGAAGTAAGATGGCAAAGTATGGAACCTGTGGTGTGAAAATACATTTCCACACCTGTAGGAAAACAAGTGATAAATTGGCAATATGGAACTTGCTTTCAAGAAAGCATCCTTATAATTATCAGGAAACTTCTCTACCACTTCAAACAAGGAAAGAACAGTAAAGAGGCTTTCAAACTTACTTCTCAGTACATCTGAACACACCTGTCGAATAAATTCTTCCGAAAATTCTCGTGCCTGAATGAACAGAGAACAGTTAAAATAAGAGAGCGTGCGTTTCTTTGCAGTTTTTAAGGTACTCAAAATGACAAGTTTGAGATCCTCTACATACAGGTTTTCCATCTGATCCAGGTGGTCCTGGGGGTCCTCTATCTCCTGGCTGACCTCTGAGACCAGGAGGTCCAACCAAACCCTGGACACCAGATTCTCCTTTCTGCCCACTGATGCCTTGAATGCCTGGATCGCCTTTCTCACCTTTCTGGAATGAAAAATCAATGAAAAGCCAATGGTGTCTTCATAGTTCATTCGGAAGCTAGGTAACACCACACAAACATATTCTGAGAAAATCTTTATTGATGACCTTCATAAAATTAATATAATTTGTCATTGAAAATTTCATCAGACGTATTGAATTTTTCAGACCCTTTGGTAACTGTTTCAGATACAATTACCAAATATAACTAGAAATAAATAATCTTTTTTAACTTTAAGCAACTATTTTACTTACTAATTGCTATTTAAAAAATAGTATTCATTATTAACATATGGAAGGGATGGCTTTATTCACTCTTTCATGAGAATTAGAACTTTTTTTCAAAGTACATTAAATTGCTTAGTAGACTGGAAAAACTAGACGTGAAATTCTGGCATCACTGAAGTTCTTGGAAACTTACTGTAATAACCAAGCTCTTTACCCTATGTCTGTAGTATATAAGACAAAGGAAAAAATAGCTTGATTTGAGTTAGGAATTTTTTGGTCCTTTTGTTCATCTGATTGATAATAATTGTATTCCATTTGCTTCACTGGAAAAGGTTAAAATTATACTGGAAAATATGTTGATATATCTTTATCAAAGCAATGGTCCGTCTATGTATGGAATTACCTACTGCAATAGTTCATGTGGAACTCTTTCCCTGCTCTGAAGCCAACAAAACATCTGTACAATGTAATTTGGTATGTGCTCAAGATTAAAGTCAGTGTACTACGTTTGCTCCCTGGTGAGTTTTTTCCTTCCATTTTTGCACAGCTTCTGCATAACGTTATCAGTTGCTTTAAAATTTGCTTTTACCCTTTCCAACTATTTTGGATTAAATTGTGGGAACAGGACTATTATATATGACAAAACTTATTGAAACAAATAATAGAAGTTTAAGAATACTCATGCACACAGTCTTACATCATAGATGCATACGCATATATCACAGACTTACATTGAATTTTAAATTATGGTATTTATACTGTTTTGCATAATTTTCTATATTACTTATCAAAATTCTTCATATCAGAAAAATTCAAAGCTTCCTGGTTTGGTCCAGAATTCTCCACATGAATTACTACAAGGCAGCAAGCTGCAAATTCAGTATCAGATTATCCAGTTTTATGAAGAGTGCTAAAATCAGAAAGGTAGTTTATCCTCTTAAAAAAGAAACAGAAATGAGACAGGTATCAGTCTCAGCCTAAGAGAGATGCCAGGCATGACCTGAACAGCAGTACATACCTTCAAAAATTATAGACTAATTCAGAACTTTTCCCAAAGCTGTAATAGTATTTTATTTTCTTGATATTGGCATCTTGAATACTGTAGTCACAGTGAATTGATCCTCTTAGTTCCATCATGTATATTTGTACTTGTTCATTTCTATTACATAAGTACAACGGTGGGGTTTTTTTCATTTAACATGGTCAGCAAGGCTCAGAGATTAACACATGGAGCATATGTAGCTGCCTGTGGCTATACTAGAATATGAGTGCTGAGATCTGAAAATCATGCTATTCTTACAGCTAGGAGTTGTTTGGTTTTGGGTTTTTAAAAATTTTACTTTTACAGCTATGGACTAAGTTTACAAAAAGACAACTGACTTGCAAATTGATCTACTAAATGTGAAAGGGGCTAGAAAGCATTAAGAACCAGCGACTATTGGGAAAATGGCATCTACTGCAGAAAAACATTAGAGGCAAGATGCTGGTATAAAAACACCAGGACAAAACATTGGAAACATCAACAGAAACCGCCTGAAGAACTTGCCAAAAAGCAAATTACACTGCAATATATCTTGGTCTTTTAATGTTCAACCACATCCCATGTGTGGCCTTGTTTGTTGACCCTTGTTATTGGCAAAGAAAATTAAAAAAAGGAAAAGAGCTCAATAACTGCTGAGAATTACAGGCTGAAGAAACTTTTCATTGAGAATTCAGAGTCTAACAAAAACCATATTTTCTGAAAATAAAACATAAACTAATTTTATAGGTTTGATAAGTAATCACAATCACATCGTTATGCATTAATGTATAATGAGAAAAGTATTAAAATGAGTTTTCAGTAGAAAAATACTATCACCATGATTAAAATATTTAAAGAGGCTAGTTTAATATATACAAGGAATCTTTTACCAGTCCTGGCAATGATTTATAAAAGCACCCAGAAGCCAAACTGTAATTTAAGTATTTCATAGAACCACAGCATCATGTGAAACAGTTTATATTTTAAAATGCATAAAAATATTTAATTATCAGAATTGGGCTTTCACTTAATGTATCCAGCTATTGATATGCAACAATGATTTAATGAAAAGGGTTGAACAAAGAAATCTCTAAATAAATTCGAAGACTTAGATAATTAGTGTGTCCTCTGATTTAAATATTGAAATAAATTAAAAAAGTAACCAACAAAATCAGTCTTTTAAATACCAATTTTTAAACAACATGCAATACACAGATTAATTATTGGATGCTGCTGAATATATTTTGAATAGTCTTCTGCATTCTTATGAATATACTTTTATTTTTCAGTGAATTTATTTTTCATAGAATCTCTGGATTCTTTTTTCTTTAGTTATTCCCTTTCCTCAACCAGTTTTTTCTCTTTTATTTTTGTTGGTTTGTTTGTTGGCTTTTAAATTCTCTTGAAGTATACATTTGGCTTTAATTATTTAAAAAAATATTTCACCTAATGAAATATATATTTCATTATGTCTCAAATTAATATTCTTTTTCTTCTCTGATATATCTCAGTTAATTTCTCTTCTGTTGCTTATAGACACGTGAGAACAGAAGCAAGACTTAAATGCACATTTTACAGGTCACATAATTTGTAGAAACAAATGGAATCATTTTGTAATACTATATTTGTCATTACAAAAATACTCACCTCTCCTCGTTCTCCACTCAATCCTTCTACTCCCTTTAAGAAATAATATGATACAAAAATTTAAAAAGCAGGATCAGCTACATTACTTGAAATCCTTTCTTTTCAATAATTAATCACAAATGTCAATTTTTAAAGACTCTGCAATTACTATTGTACAAAAAATAAACTGCATATAATGATGAAAAATTTATATCATGGTGAATGAACACTTCACTAATACCTTTAAAATCATATACCAAGAGGATAAGTAGGGAATATGTCATACACAAATAAACATAATAGAGTTAGAGACAAAACCTTATTCACTTTACAAAAGACAAAGAAATAAAACTTGGTGTTCTAGCAAAAGGAAATTCCTGATTCTACCTGTTTAATACTGTCTTACTGGGCAGAAATTAATTTCAGAGCCTTTGAAATACAAACTCAGTGGGAAGCTAGACTTCGCATGCTGGCAAATTATTTCGGCGTTATGATGTCAAGACGGCAGTTCACTTTTCTGATGCACTCTTATGGGCAAGGGAATCTGTATGGTATCTTTAAGAAGTCTTGGAGTCTTGAGAAACCTTAGAAAGACCAAGTGTTGTCTACCAGAAGTATCTGAATGACTTATTTTTTTGGTTGCTGACCAAATAAGAAAAGCCTGGGAAACAATTTTAGACAGTCTGCATTACTTTTTCAGATTTCTCCAGAAAAAAGCAAGCAAGAAACAGCAATTCAGTTGCATCATCCTATCTGAAAAAAAATAATGTTTTCTTTTACTAGGACTATGTTTTACCTCATGATTAAAATAATAAATACATGGAAAAAATTATCCATTACTTGCAAAAAAGAAAAACCAGTAAGTTTAATTGTAAAATGTTAGAGTAGGAGATTACATTTGGTTAAAATCAATGATTGGTCTTTTAGTTTAATCTATTTCTTTTTAAAAAGAAAATCTGCTCAGCTTTAATACTGAGCTACTGTCAACCTACATATCCTTTAGAGTGTTAACTAACACACTGTCTAGATCCCCTGCCCACACTCCACGGGAATCAGCTCCTTCTGGCTAGACAGGCAGCTGTATCGATGTTGTCATTCTGAAAAAAAGCAACTGTGGCTTCCTTCCAAGTCTAGTTTTAGATATGTACCTCTAACAAATACTTCTCTGTTTAGACATGACATAGAGCATGCAGTTACAAGTATTTATAAATACTAACAGTTATTTTCTGTGGTATAACAAGACAGCCAACTATGACACAATCAGAATACACTGGCCTAGAGTTAAGGAGAAACAACTGCCATCTCACTGATTTGCAGATGAAACAGGAAACGCCTGTAATTTATGAGCACAGAAGATGTCAGTAACTCCCAGTACAGTCTAGCAGGTAATGAACTATATGAACGTGTAGCATGGTACATGCAAAATCTTAACATCTCAAGTATTACTCTTACAACCTTTACACAAAACCCACTGTGCTGTTATTTGCATTTTATATTATTTCTGGGTGTTTTGTAAAAATATAATTAAAGATTTAATACAATAATAAAAAAGAAATTAACTTTTTCCCAAGACAGAATATCCCAGAACCACAGAAACATGTAGGTTGGAAGTGACTTCCTTGGGTTCAACTTCCTTGCAGAAAAGATGCAACTTGGTCAACTCAACACACTGCCCAGACAGGTTTTGCCACAATGTCTGTGAGCAGCCTGCTCCAGTGTTTGAGCACTCTCAAAGCAAAAGTCAGGTTGGGATTTACTGCATTCCAACTCATGCGCATTTCCTGTCATCCTTCCAGTGTGCACAGCTGAGAGAAGTGTGGCTCCACCTTCTCTGTATGTGTTGTATTTGTTATTTTAAAAATACTAAGATTGTTTAAGTGGTCATTTATATAACTATGCAATCATGTTGTACATAAATATATTTCACCTGATGCAAAGACCTATGCATGTTGATGGAAGAAGTTTTAAGAAACAAATGTGAATCATGGCCTCGAACTAGGATCACTATGGCTCTCTTAATATAGGATCACTGCTTTAACAGTACCTGTAAGCCTGGATTTCCTTGTCTTCCTTTTTCTCCTTTCAGTCCCTTCAGAAAAGAAGCACATTCTCTTAAAACACCCATTTATCTGGTACATGGAATTAAACTATCAAAAATAACACAATGAATTAAACCCTAAAATCTCATCCTAACTAGGACAAATCAATCTGAAAAGTTATTCTTTGAGAGATCAGAACTGTGCAAAAGAATACAATTTCTACTCTGCACACAGAGGAACCAAGTCAGGATATGAGTAGTGACATGATACTCTTCTTTTTCTTGCAGGTGTTCCCATGATTTTATAAAAGAAGGAGGAAAATTCCACTTATTTTAGTAGAGTGGGTAGGCAGAGGCCAGGTGGTGTTACTTTGCCTGCGAGTGTTTTCTGTGATCTCATAGTGCCTGGGGCAGGCAGGGACAGAACCCACCCTGTGACAGTCCTGGGCATTGTCCCAGGCTCTGGGACAGCAGCACAACCTGCATCCCCAGGCCCACAATATTGCTAGGACCACACAGCTCTGTACCAAATGCCAATAGCCTGCTCAGGCCCTTAGGAACACAGCTGGAAATTCATACTGGGTATGCTGGGAAGATTTTCTTCAGGTAAAGTTACTGCTGCTATTCAAGCAAAGTGCCTGTGGAGCTTGATCTTAAAAAAAAAAAGTGTCTGAATTAATACCCAAGATTAGTATTAATCGTGCTGCCAGATCTCATTAGAAACAAAGTTGATATACCTGGATACCACTGTCACCTTGGTTTCCTTTGTCCCCCTGTAAAATATCAGAAGAAAAGTCTCCACTTAAACATGATTAATTTCAAAGACATGTAATTTGTGTTTTAATTTAACACAGTAATTACAAGAGAATCATCTAATAGCTTTTATTTATACCAAATGAAAGCAAATCACTTCATCCACCTTTACACAAACACTGAGAAAACTCCAGAAAGCTATACTATAAAAGGAATTTGTCATCAAAAGAACTATCAGAAAGAAAAAAAAATATTCACATACCAAGTAAAAAATTTAAAAATACAGCATAATGAGGTGGAAAATCTAGCAGGATTTTATCCACTCAGTGCATGGGAGTGGAGAGGATGTAAGCAGGGAGGGAGGCAGTGTTTCTCATGCGTTAAATTTCAGCTGAATGCTAACCACTAAATACGTTTGCCTTCATGCACAGACTGGAGTATAAGTAATTTCTGTAACACTTACTATAAACACATTACATGCAAAAGTTTTACACAACAATAAAAAGATTTTTTTAAGTGCAAACCCCTCTATATTTAAATTTAATTAAAAAATTTAAGGATTAAGTTCCACTTCTTTTGACTTACAGTAAGTAATTGTAGGGGGATTGGCAAGCAGACGGTGTAAATGACACTTAAAAGTCAGTTATCCAGGTTTATCAGTTTGACTGAACACCATCTAATTGCCAGAGAGAAACAGGCAGTGCTTGAAAATTATTCATTCCAATTAGCAATAGAAGTATAAAATATGTACTCCAAAAATGTGCCTATCTCTCTTCATTGATTGAAAAGGAAACATAAAATTATGGAAGACAGCTCTTTAAGTCTGACCTCTTAAATCCTTGTGACTCTCTTTGGACCGACATGAATCAAAATGTTGGGCCAAGAACATAGCAGCTCATGAGATAAAAGACATATCTATGGGGGATGTGAAAAACTTCATTTAATAAAATAAATAATAAGAATGGAGATTTTTGGCTTTGTTTTGTCAGTTTCGTTGTAAAAGCCAAACATCTGTGTATTTTGTGGTTTTCTGGAAAGAAACCTTAGCTAAATGCTAAACAGTAGTAAAGAGGAGATTTTCACCATGGCAATTTTCCTGATTGAAAATCTCAGAACATAAGACATTTATGCCAGTTGTATTTGGTATTTGTATTGTACTTGAATGTAAAATATTTGGTTGGTTTCAAGTTTTAAAATAATCTACAGCTAAAAGGCTTCACTTTTACTGTCAGATGCCCAAACTGCACTTTTCTTCCTGAATAACTCAAAAGTTTACCATACTTACCACATGTAACTCCAGTTAACTCGCATCTTCATATAAAATGAATGACTTTTGCAAAAGCTTCTTCAGTTACAATTTAGAGAAGTTTCATGAATTTTAATGAAATCACCTTTCATAAAATCAGTGTTATTGTCTTGGTACAGGTACCTTACATAACCCTTAGATAATGAAACTGAATATATAGTGATAATGAAACTGAATATATAGTGATAATGAAACTAATAAATTTATTGCTATGACACTGACTTCAGTCACTCTTCCACTGGGTTTCAGCACTTTTTGAAAGGCTCTAGGTAGGAAATCTTGGTTGTTCTGTGCTCTGGAAATCCCTATTTTGAAACTGGTCAAAAGACTAATTTTTCTACTTCTTATCTTGGAAAAATGTAACTCAGTGTCTATTATCTCATTTATCTGAGATAACCTCATCTAAATTTTGATTACTCTCTGGCCTCCATTGAACAGGGACTTACTTCAGTTGTCTAAACATAGGTATTTCAGATGCTCTAGGCAGTGCAAGCCAACTCCGTATAAGTGTCTACTGACATGTGAAGTACCCTAGAAGACATAACACATCTATACATGTCTGGCATATAGGATACTGGACATATAGGAAATCTGTGCCCTTCTGGAGCAGAAGCTGAAGACTACTGGAATACTTCTGTATGGCATTTTCATAATGTTCTTTCCTTATGAAAGTGAAATGCCTGGTTCATCTCTGTTTCTGTAATGCTGTATTAGGTCTGGCTGAGATGGAGTTCAATCTCCCCATAGCAGCCCCTGCAGTGCTGTGCTTTGCACTGGTGGCTAGAAAGGTGCTGGTAACACACCAGTGTTTTGGGTACTGCTGAGCACAGCTCCCACAGCATCAAGGCTGTATCTCCAAATCACCCCCTTCACCAGGAATCCCCAAATGGCCTTTCCTTTTGCTTTATTAAACTGCCTTTATCTTGACCCATGAATTTTTTCCCATCTTATTTTCTCAACACCCTATCCTGATGAAGTGGGGAGCGAAAGAGCACCTTGGTGGGCACCTGGCACCCAGCTGTCAACCCACCACAAATGCCTTCACATCGAGAGTTCACCCTTCAGAAGAAAATTTTCATGATGCACATATTATTGCTTTAAATGTGTCCAACTACTATCTAATAATAATTTATAAGAAAGCCACTTCCAATAAAAGATGCAATTAATGCAAAACTGGAAAAAATACTTACCTTTATACCCTGGGCACCAGGAATGCCTGGGTAGCCTGGTTCACCTGGAGCACCTGGTACTCCTAGTTCTCCCTGAGTAATACAATAGCTCTATGTCAGTGATGTGTTCTGTGTAAAAATATATATTGCATGTTTTCTCAAGGCCACATGATACACTTTGGCTATGATATTTTGAAATTTTATAACTGCAGATGACTGAAATGTCTGGAGAATTCTTGAAGAGATGTTACATACAGAGAAGCAACAAAAGGGATTTCTAATTCTTAACCTCAGTTTTTCAGTATCTACTTTTATTAATTTTAATACAGTTGATATTGATTTTTCAAAATTACACAAAAAATATGATCTGAAGTAAAGGCAATGTTTGCAGGTTTGAACTTAATGAAAACCTGACTTACATTCCCTAAAATCTAGTATAAAATTAGTAAGAATAAGTTGTCAAATTGATTCTGATGCAATTTAATGTTAACTACTGTTTTACTGTGAAACAAACTACACTGTAAAATAGTAAATAAATCCCTTTTTAAACTAGAATACTTCCAGAATCATATTTACCTTGGCTCCTGATGGTCCTGGTTTCCCCTGTATTCCTGGTTCACCTTTATCGCCCTGTATAACAATGTAAGAGTGTGGCTGATACATCATTATGCTTTGGCACATGTGGCAGGACTAGAAATGTAAACTGTTGAGAAACTGACTCTTAAAAACAGGCACAGGTAGTGACTGAAAGAAGGAAATTCCACTCCCTCACAGGAAGCCTGAAGGTGTAGTTTTCCCTCAGGAAAGATGAGATACTGATGACAAAATCTGGTTTGTCAGTCTCTACTCACCTGCCCCATCCCTGCCTGCCTCATTTCCCTTGCCCAGTCACATCATGTTTTTGCATACTGACTTCACATTTCCATCCTATTATTCAACAAAACTCTGAGAATCCTAGGATCTGTCCAAGGCAAAATATTTATGTTTTGGCTGTTACTGTAGCCTATGGAATTAGGCATATATTCCGCATGAGGATTTTCATTAAAATTAAAAGTTATTGACTACTTCATGATGCTCTTCTGTAAGAATGAGCTTATTAAGAATGATTCTCTGAGAACCAGCTTATATTCTGAGATAAATATACAAAAGCTTTTTTCACAAAAAATCACTATGTCATTTTTAGTCATTTCATAAGTATTTAATCTTCTTGACAGTATCAAACACTGACTACTTAAAAAATGCTACCTTCAGTATACAATTTTAAATAAATGCATACATTTGAATATAAAATAACATATGGGTGAAAATGGATCTAAATGTAAATACAAAGTTTGGGAAATGGATTCTATATTCTTAAGTATTCTCTAGGACAGACAATTCAGTGCTTATTGCCCAAAACTTATCTTGGATTAAATTAAAGGTTGCACTAACTAATCTGAATTTATAGTATCTATTTCAACTTCTGAGAGCATGGGTCAAGTTAGTTCTTGCTGTAGCTGCAGTACAATCAATAAAGTCACATCTTAAATAAATTTGGCTCCTTGGGTGGAAAAAACAGCATGTAACAGTATTTAACACAATTGAAACATAAATAAATGTAACACAGGAAGAAAGTTCAGATATATATGGAGAATTATCTGGCTCCCAACATTGCAGAACAATTTCCAGGAATGTGAAGCTGAAACCAAGTCTCATGACCATTTCTGCAATTATTCCAAACCTCATGGGCTGACAGGCACCAATTACTGAGTTGTATTAACCTCTCTTGAGACTAAACTATCAAAGAAGGTAATACAGGGAAAATCATACAGCTACTCACCAATATTCAATACATAATAAAAAAAATAGCTGCAAAATCCTGGCCTTTTTTCTTCTATAAAACAGTCATTTATCAAAGTCACATTAACACAAACACTTACCTTAGGCCCAGGAGCTCCAGGTAGACCAAGTGAGCCTTCTGGTCCCATCAAACCCTATTTAGTTATGAAAAAGGCAGAGACATTTCTGTTCTAAACTAGAGGAATAATGGCTTCAGTATAGCATCATTATTCTATTTCTATAATGAAACAAACAGGAAATACATTGTCTTTCATCACATTAGTGCACAGGCTATAGGTCTGATATAGTACAGTGGATTATTTAGACCTTCTATGGTCTAATGAAGGGCTAGTGTGCAATGAAAAACAACTCATACAGAAAAAAGAACAGTGCTGCCATGGAACACTCCTGAGACAAAAAACTCTGCAACTGAAAACATAGTCTGTAATACACCCTTAGCCATAACTGGAAGTAACACAAATGTTTCCTGGTTTACATTTAGAGTTTCCAAAATCAGCAAAAATATATGTGGCATTTCATAATTCTCTTTGTTCTTTCTGACCAAGTATCCCTCAAAGATTATCATGCCTTGACTACTTCTGCAAGCTCTGTGGAGATTTATCAGGAGCAGCTGACGTTGGGGGCCACGCCTTTGCATCTTCTGCAGAATATTCACGGTTGAACTGTTCATTCAAGAACCCAATAGCTTCTGCCATTTCCTATCACGACACCTCACCACATGTACAAAGTCAGAGCATTGCTAAAACATTCCTTTGGACTCCTCAAATGGAATCATGTTGATAAAGGCCTGTTTAGCTTTGTGCCATACATAAGAAAAGAGCCAAAGGGTATTAAATCATCAAAGGGCTGATGCTCTTCGTTTCTGTTTAAAGCTAGTCTTAAGATGCACGCTTCAATAAAAACAATATATTATTACTGTTTTACTTGGACTGGCATAAACACTCTGAAATACAATCTGCTATGAGTGTACTTAAGACAGCATAAAATAAAGGCATAGTAATACAGAAAGTCAAACAATTAAATAAAGCCTGGAAATCTAACTGGTCAGAGATTAAATTTTATCAATTACTGCAATTGATAATATTTTCAAAACCCATTGTTATTACTGTTATTTAACTTTTGCTTTCATATTAATCCAAACAACCACCTTCCATTTAGTACTAAATGATAGGAACAATTCACTCCCATGACATTATCTCAGACCTCTTTCAAAGGTTACAAGTAATCAAAACCAGATGTAATTTGTTACACAGATTACAACTCAGCTTTGAAAAAAAATAATAAAAAAATTCCCTTTTAGTTTATTTGCTAAAACTAAAATGTTGTCTTTATTTCTGCAAATAGAAGAGGAAATTCAGAATATCTGGAACAAGAAGTAGTTCTCCGTAGCCAGGGGTTTGAGGATTTTATCTGTTTTCTGGTATTTCACTTTTGCTTTAGTATTAAATGGAGATTAATACAGATTAACAACATATTAATTCAGGTTTCTTTGCTGCTATATGCTAAGAAAGTACTGGTCACCAGAATTTTCCCTCAATAAATACAGCAACTTACTCTTTAGGGCAGAGACACTGTGAATACAAATACACTACACCATGCACAAGACTACAACTTGAGTAACTTTGCTGCCAATGTTCCTCAGTCTAAGACTTTACCTCTCAGTCAATTGCAAAATCAAACTTCAATTTTTCTAAATTAATATCATAGACTGAATAATTTCCAACACTTTCCTGAACTCTAAAGACTAGATGTGTTTGTTCTTACACAGACAATCAGTCTTCTTAATGAAGACAATACAGCTGACTGAGTGTGATCTACTATTTGGTAACCAAAGGTTTACTATACCCTACACCACTTCCATAATTTTGGCATAGAATTACCAATTCCTCTCCAGCTGGATTAAAGTTTCTGAGGGCTGCCTACACTCATAACCTAAAAGACTGTGTATTCCCATTAACCATTTGTTTACAGACTGCATTTAGCACCAACTTTGTTACAAGACGACTAATAAATTATTCATTTGGTTTTGTAACCTAACCTTGACTATATTAATGCTGTCTTAATTCACTTGTACATCAGACCTGATTCTTCAGTTTTTCCATTTTTACTTACACAGAAAATTTTTTTATTAAAAGATTTTCATTTTCACTGTAAGGTTTAATTCAGTTTGGCTGCTTGAAATAAAATTTCATATTATCTATTGACCTCCTTACTTCTGAAATACAGCTCTCTTCATTGTGTGATCTTTTTTGCACTCTTTGAAGATTATCTTCCTTTTTCAAAAACCATTGTGAAATTACAATTTTCTTCTCCTCAGACTTCTGTTCTGTTCCCATTACTAACACATTAATCAGTAGATAAAAGCAACCACAAGTTTGGGGAGGTATTGTGGGTAGGGACAAGAAATGCGACTGGGGGATTTCTGGCTCCTTTCACATTGCAGCCTCAGGGTAACCCTTTGTTTCAAGTCATGTGACACGCTGAGAATCCCCCCTCTACCACATCCACACTAGATCACCTCTAGTTGACACCCACATTAGTTCTTGGATTGCAGAAGTGGTGCATGTTCATCAAAAATGTCCCTTATTCATTTTATCTTATACATAGTGGAAATACTATATGTACAGAATAGCTCTTTTTTAATATTAAATCAGCTACGTGTATATATCCACACTGGCCCGCAAACATATAGTAGAGAATGCAAATCAGAAAATACATTTAGTATAACCAAAGGTCATGCATATACCTCCAGGAAAGGGAGAAATAAAACCCAGTTGTCCTGGTTTCCTTTCTTGCACTTTCATTGCTAGGCTATATTTTATTTACTTAATTTAAAAAACAGGAAGACAACTACATGAAATCAGCATACTGCAAGAAGAAAACTTGCAGATGCAATATAAGAAAAGCTTGAGAACATAATCTGAAAACTATGTAGAATTAAAAGAGAACAGCATGTCCTGAATAAAAACGAAGAACAATGCAAGGACAAAAAATGTAGCATTACTCCCCTATTTTCCAGAGCTGACACTCTTTATATGGTGGGTAAATTAATGAATTGCTGTTGGCAATGTAATAGGGATAGTTATTTCTGAAGAAGAACTTGTAACTGAAAAATTTTCCCAAGGTATTAATAGACCATTCACAAGCTTTCCATCTGTTCTTTCTGGAACAAATATATTCAATGTGACTAATACAAGGAAAATCCCACTATCGTTTCTGGTTGAAATTCCCTGATGCTGAGTAACACATTCAAATATTCCATGCATCAATCTCCTATTTAATTTATCAGGTGACAAAAAAATACATTAAACAACTTGACAGGAAACAGGAATAAATGATTTTCAAGTTTATCCAGAACCAGATGTTATTTATCTAAATGAAATTTGAAGAAAACATGGTAGGTGAGTAAACTATATACATACACTTTGCAATCCCTCAAGGCTTTATTATAGCTGATGATACAGCCTTCTCCCTGGCATTTTGTTCAACTTTGCTCAGAAAGAAATAGAGAAAAACTTTCCAGCAATAGGCAATAAAAATGGTTAGAGGCACAGGTGAAAGAACAAATGTTCCTGTGCTAACTAGGTGTAGGGACATTTGAACTTCCAGATCAGGCAACATTTCACTCAAATTTGATCTGAACAACTGCAGTAACTGGTTGTCAAGGAAATCTGTTCTTTTCAAAGGAGGTGGCCAGAAAAGTCTGTTAAGTTTATGAGAAGAAAATTAACCTGTATACTTACTTTATGCATAAAAAGGTCTGAGAGCTGTAGCACAGTGGTCATGCCTGTGGCAGTCAGGAAAGAAAGAGATGCTGCTGCTGTGGATAGAGGGTAGGTGTATAGTGTACAGGGAATTCTGAAGGTACTGGATGACAGAGTAGCCCAGAATTTGTAAAATCCCAGACTGGTTTCAATCTTTCTCTCTAACATGAACTACATCAGTTTTAATGGATCATATATTTTACTAAGCAACTGTAAGCATCGAAAAAGAAATGAGTTCTTCAATTAAGAGAAGAGAAAAGAAAGAGAAGGAGAAAGGGGAGGGGAAGGAAGGGGANATATAAATGACCCTTAGTCTAGTAGTTACTTTCATACTCAGTTGATTCATTTGGCATGCAGCAACAAAAATGTTATGCACCAAGATGGTCAGACCACGCTAACCTTCATCCAAACAAGGATTCTCTTTAGACTGGGGAATAATGCAGTGGAATGTAAGGCCCGTATAACTGTGATATCAAGTTTGCCCGTATGTATTCTAGAAGATGGTAGCCTAAGCTAGAATGTTAGAGAAATTAATCAAGAAAGAGTATCAAAAAGTCCACCTCAAGTATCAAAAGACATTTGGCATCCTCTTTCTCCAAGGTGTCACCCACCAAACTGAGGCACAAGCCATAACAAGAAGTTGGGCAAACAATTCCTGGAGTCACTGAAAGCAGAAGAGAACAGTCCCTGAAAAGATTATTCCTGTCATCCAAGGAAAGGCAGATACTGACAGTAGGATGGCCTTAGCGGTGTGACACTAGTGATGACTGAGGAATGAACATCAAGCCCATCTCAGAGACTCACTGACTATCCTGCATTTGACCTTGCAGGTGTAATTATGGATTTCTTTTACAGAATGAGCCCTCTCCTTTTCTATTTTTAACTCTACAAAGAGACATCTGAAGCCCCTTTGTGTTTTGAAAAGGATTAAATCCAGCCTAACAGCTGGATGTCAATAGAAAGTTCACTACTGATGAAGATTTTCATGGGGAAAAACCTTGAAAATAGATAGAATAAATAAGTCATGAGACAGGCAAGCAATGAAACCTAACAATACAACCTCTTAAAAATCACCAAAATCCAAGAACCTCTTGCCAAAAAATCAAGAGGCTTTTTTTTTCTCTCACAGCAGAAAAGTAGGGGGGAAAAAAAACCAAAAAAACAAAAACAAACACAAAGAAAACCGCCACAAAAAACAAACAAACAAACCCCTCACACGCAGAACCAAGAGTTCACAGCTTTCAGTCACAACTTCCACACTTCAAATATGTAACTGACTAAAAACTTCTTTTTGCCATAGCCTTGTCTTTAGCACAGATAGAAGGAATATTGTGACTTCTAACCACGGCTTCCCTACTTAGGAGTAGTATGGTAAGTCCCACTTGTATCTACAATGCAGGCATCACTGCCTAAGCTTCTCAGTCTCTTCTTCCATTTCATGAATGCAATCTGCTTAATTTTTCTGAAGCTCTCTCCAGAGCACTTCCTTCTTGTTATTATTCAAATTCCTCAGTTTTGTTCAGATAATTTCACTTACTATTTCCTTTTACTCTCCATTTCAGACAGAATTAATTAGCTAGAGAATTATTACTCTGAGACCAATTTTTGTGAAACGTGTTTATACATTAATCTCCCACCTATCAAAGCAATGCTATCAAAGCACTTCCAGGAATCTGATACTTTTTTTCAATTCAGATATTAGAAAACTGACCAGCAATTAAAATCACAGACAGAGTTTGACTCGGTGAATATATATCTTCAAATGCATTCTCCAAGCTAAAGAAAATAAGCAGTATCTTACAATTTCCCATATAAACATGTTTAGCCCTGTAATAGTGGTACAGAAATGCTGAAATAATTAAATATTTTCTGTGAACTGCTTTGATGGCTTCCTGAGGAACCGAAATTTATTCTACTTGGACTGGGCATGGACAAGCCCATATATATAACTGGCACAACATATAATGAATCTCAAGATAAGTCAGTAAGTAAAATAAGCAAGTGATCTTTCCATTCTTGTCATACATTACAACATTTATATACGCCATTCAGCTGCAAACCAAGAAATGTTATCTATTTCTTCCTTTGACAAGTGATACTAATTCTGTAGACTCAATACAACTGAATTAAATCTCTTATACAACCATATGGCTCAATACCCCAAGAAAAACCCCAAATTTTTAGGAGGTGAAAGCCTTTCAGTCATTGTCCATAGAGATAATAGCATCAGTCTTAATTCCATGTGTAATTCTCTACAGTATTTACTTTATTCTAGCAATAATAGTCTATATTGATCTGCTTGAGGCTGAATATAGGGTTAAAAATAGGTTCTTTAATTAAAAAATCATAGTTAACAGCTTACTTATTATGGTAAACCATGTATCTCTCAGTAAAGTCAGAAGTATTTTAGTCAGGAAAAAAGAGAAAATGACTCAAGCACAAAAGGCAAACTGCAAAAAGGCATGTTAACAGTGAGAATGATTAGTAATGGAACTATATAAACACGGTTTTCTCAACAGACGAGATAGTTACTTTTTTAAGGCAGCATATGTTCACCCAATGATGAAATTCCTATTAATTTAGGAAAGATCTCTAACTAGTTTTAAGCAGGTGTCCCTTTTGCCTTTAAAATTTCCACTTTTAAAGTCTATATACACTTTCACCAATTTTTTTGCTACTGTGATTTCTAAAGGACTATAAAGAACACAGAAATCATCCTACTCAGACAGTAACAAAGATGTGGTGAACTGGACTGTTCAGAAAAGAATTGATTATTTTCGGTTTCAAAAAGTCTGTCAAAAAAACACCATTGCAAAAACATCCTGAAATTCATCTTCTAAATCCATTACACACTATGAGAATATTTAAGTTAGTATTAACTTTCCAAATAAATTTACTTCAGTATTTTCAAAGTAATTTCAAAATTAATTAATTCAGAGGCTAAATTCAGACTAATGTGTTTGCTCTATTTATCAAATGTGCAGTCAGTAAATCATCAATTTTCAACACAAATGGCTTAGTCTGATCAAATTTTCCAACTTGAAAATGCAAGGTTGCTCCTGCATTTGCCATCACTCATTTGTTTATGACAACAATGACAAACCAGAATCATCTGTTCATAATAACACAATTTTGCATACTTACAGTATCTCCTGGTGACCCTTTTGCTCCTGGTTGACCTGGTGGTCCAATTTCACCCTGGTTTTTAGGGAAAGAGAAGAATTTTGTGATCAATGTATGCACATTTAAAATTTAGTACATATATTCTTTAATTATGCAGGTTTAGTTAGCTAAGATTATTTCTCAAAGTATTATGACATTGGTTTTGTTAGTTTTAAGATATTAATTCCTTCTGGAATAGCTGAAATAAAACCTAATGATTTTCAAATATGCCATAAATAATTTGGAGCATGTATTCATTCTTTTGTATTTGATGTCACAAATCCCCACTAGTAAACTCTCTCCTGAGATCAGATTGAACCCTTACTTGGAATGGATAACATACATACAGGTACAGGTTTTAACTACATTTTGAACAATTAATAATACCTTTTGTCCTTTGGCTCCTTGATTTCCAGGGATTCCAGGAATTCCCTGGGAAGGGAAAAACCTTTTAAATATATGGCATAGTTTCATAAGAAAACAGGTTTTGTCCTCATAAGTTTAGCATTTGCCAAAATGGGCAGAAACAGAAAATTAAAAACACAAAAAAATCCACCAAAAAACCCAATCCACACCCCAAAAAAACCCCAAAACAAAAACCCAACCACCAAAGAACTTGAGCGAGAAGAGCTTCAGCTGCAAACATGAAAATTATTTAATCTGGGGATACAATGAAACACTGATGTTCAGTCACTCTCCAGGGCTTTCCTTCCAGGAGTATCTGTCTGCCACTGGGCAGGCTCACATGCTCCTGCTTGCCCAAACACCCTGACTGACAGGGGGAAAGAAACCACTTTTCATTACCTGTAAGATTTCCCGTATAAGTTAAAGCAAAATCCCTGTTCAGTAGGACCATCAGTATGACAAATCATATTTTCTTATCTAAAATACAGTGACTATAAAGGGAGAGCTATAGTTGTATTTGAGGTACACTACAGCTTCCACTTCCACAAGTACTTGAAGATCTCTGCCATTTTCCTAAGCATCATTGCTCATTCTATAGTATATCTCACATTTTTCTCACTGTGATCATTTAATTGAACATAATTCAGCTTTAAAACAAAACTCCATATATGCTTCAAATTGTAATCTATATTCAGTTAGTCTGGTTTTTCTCTCAAGTAGAAAGATTCAGCTTTTTTGAACAGACACTGTTCTTACTTGTACTGTCATTAATCTGCAGCAAGAATTTGGTTTAAAGACTTTGCATTATTATCTAATATTGAAAATAATAAGTTTCAGTAAAGACAAGAGGACTATTCTAAACACCACCAAAACAAATGCATTCTATGGAAAAAAAATATAGCATGAATTTAACAATCAGAAATTTACTGACAGTTTCCATATGGTTACATCTGTGCAGAAGATACTTCCATTGTTTTGCAATTTAAACCCACTTCTAGTCAATAATGACACCATCAAGCACAAACAGCTCATTGTTCAATGGCACCTGAGCTAACAATGACATCTTGAGCATTGTACAGGTCATCAAAATTCCAATGTACCTATCATTAAAAAAAGAGATCAAATAATGTAATGAAAAGAACTTGCAAATAATACCTCACTCTGAGACTTCTTCTCACATTGTGTAACATAGCTCTTCTTGATTAACTTTTGTCCAAAACCCTCTTAAGTCTTTTGCACAAATAAAGAAATGAGAAATTGAGCGTATTTGTCATCACATTTAGGAACTTCCAGACCCGTCCATGAGTTCTCAGTGCAATTATTTACAATAACATTTAATACTGTAATTATTTATTTCTGTAGCTGTAAAATATAAAACCAAATTATGTGTATCTGTACCTGTAATACAAAACAGTATTTCATAAATGCCGATAAAAACTCCCACCATGCAGCAACCTTTCTGTCCTGAAAGGATGTACCAAAGCTTTCCATGGTTACATTTCTATGCAATTCAGAGGGCTGACAGAAGACAGTTCCACATACTTATCCAACACAGCAAATGATTTAGTATTACATAAGCATGTCCAGAAGAAGAAACACAATGTTTTGCTGAGCTGTGTTGATCTTTCTTTGTTAAAATAATTTGCTGGTACAAGACATTTAACTTTATTTCGGTGACAAAGATAAAACTCAGAGAACAATAACTGTAAAACTAAGTCATATTTCCTTTCTTCTCTTCCCTTTCTTCCCCTTCTGACTGAGGCTGCACTACTGAAGTATAGAGAACCTAGGCTCCTATTTCCATGGGACCTGGTTCAGACCCTTAAAATTCTCTTATGGTTCACTGACATTCACTCAATTAAGAATGAATCTATCACTTATGCAGATGTAAGTGAATCCCAGAGTACATGTGGTGATTTTCAATTACTCTCCACAGGCCAGTTGGCACAAAATGAGGAGAATGCAGTGGCTAATTTGGTCATAAAGAATGAGTATTTCCCAGAAGAATTATTTTTCTGTGTAGCTTCTATGGTTCAGAAATTATAAAGACTAATTTCTGTAGGATCAGCTACAGAATGTCTAAAAAATTAAGCTTGGTTTCCTTCTGATGATTTATCCCAATCTATCACATTCTTTTACATGGATAATCTCTGGTTATGCCAATTAGAGTTATCTGCACTTTCCCAGAAGACAAAGTTAAAAAGTAGTTTAGATATCATGAGTTTTTTGCCCAACTTCTAGGTCAAAAGCCAAACCAAGCTTTGGAAACGAGTCTTGTTCTGAAACAGAGATTTCATATGCAGTACAAATGCTCAGAATCTGAGCATTCTTTTGGTCCACCATGAGTAATAAGGCACTTTTAACAGGAAGTCATGTTTAACAGGGTGACATAATGCTAACTAAACTGTCAAGGAAACCTTACTTTCATTATGGAAAAAATATATTCTTACTTTAAAGTATGCTGTAAAGCAACTACTTTTACTTCACTTGTAAGATAAAAATGTCATTTTTTTGAAGAATATATTGCAACTCAAATTATCACAAATGCCTGTGTTTAATCAAAACTTAATATGAAACATATTTATCATGCACTTTTTCTGCCATTAAAGGAAAAACAATGTTTGGAACTGCTACAAATGGGAAAACTGCCACTAACTGCGAGTAACAGAATCGATGCTATGGAATAATTCATGATTCATTGGCCTACAGAAAAAAAATTGCCTTTGGGGATGCCCTTTGCAAAGCTGTCAAGCAATATTTTGTTCATATGAAATAAGAAAAGGGGTTATAATTCTAAATTTTCCTTTCCCTGTCTTTCAAAAAAATGCATGTTAAATGGCTTGTGTTTATCATATATGCAGCTATAATACCAAGAAAACATAACATTACATTTTTAGCCAAAATAGCCAAAAATCAAAGCATCTACTGTGCTTTATCAATTTCTGCCTTTATATGAGTTGGATTATCTTTTTATTTCCAAATCAGTAAACTTGGTCCCCTTTTACATCAAACTCCATGTAAGGTTTATCCAGTATTTTTTCATATTTAAAAATTAAGTTATTTGCAAACACTGCCTTAGTTCTTTTCAGCATTATGAATCCAACTTTATCAATTACCTTTACTTCATTTAAATGCCTTCCTCCTTTATCAGAAATTCTCCCTTAAATCGGAAGCCTTCCCTGACCCCATAAAAGCCTGTAATATTATTTGTTATGTTCATCTTAACCAGCAATGCTATAATCACATGAAATTTAAAGTCAGAAAGAGACCCTAGCAAATCTAATTCCTTGGTTTAAAATCATGCCTATTCTAAAGATTCTCAATGGCAGTTTTATCACACATTTGTTTTGTGCCTAAAAACTAATATGATCATGTATTAGTCTGGCAGCTAACCAAGATTTTTTATTTACTGAGACACTGCTATCCTTACCCTTTATTCAGCCTCCTTTGCTTGTTTAATTATTTATCTTCCACCCTGTGTCACCTATGTGTACCCAGTAGCCTATCAGCTTTCTAAGCTCTGGTTACAGACATGGGGAGGATTTCCAGGGTATCCCCAGGACCTAAAGTGACATTTGAATGCCATATAGCTAATCAAAATCATCTCTGGTGGCACTGAAGGTGCTGTGGGATAGCATATCTACCCTTTGAAAAAGATATCACTCTGCTCTGAAAACCATGTTGTGCATGTCAGATGCTGCAGTTGCCCTTACACAACTCCAATGGTTCGTGGTGCCAATGCCTAGGCAACCAAATCCCGCACACTTTGATGTCCACCTGGCTGTCTCAAGCTTCACTGCAGAATGAATCTCATCATCATATGCAACTAAATCCGTGGATGCAGTCTTCCTCAGTAGCACAGTCTTCCTCAGTGGAAGTCCCACACACCACTGGGGCTTCAGAACACCCAAAAATATGAATTTGTTACTGTTGTGATGGCAAGCTTCAATTATGACACTTATAAAATTCTGAATAAATATCCTATTTTATCCCAATTTGAATAAATCTTCCATTTTTTGACAATGTCTGGCAGACAGAATGGATTTAACTGTAAGAGGAACATGGTTTCACAGTCCTTGGAAAATTTTTCTTGTAGCTTTCTTTAATCATGAGGTGTCTATTTTTGTTTTGGATTATATTAAACAGCTGGTTTTCTTCCATGCAGTCCCATAAAAAATCCATTAGGGAAATTGCCTGAGGCCTTGTACACAGATCAACTAGGTGTAAGCACTTTCAGTGAAGAAACAAGCTACAGTTCTCAAAATTTTTCCCACATTTTCTAGCTAGTATCATGGATTATTTGCATCCTCTTCCTGTTGAATTTTATGCTTGCAAACAGTAGAAGAAATCATGTGTAAAAACTTTTACCAGAACAAAACTATTTTACTCTTTAAGTGACTATTTATTAGCTTATTCTATTTGTTTTCTGCTACTGTCTCTAATAGTCTCCATCTCTTCAAGTGTCTCGTAGGACAGCACAGAAGTAATAAAATTCTATCTCTGAAAGATGCAAAGTTAGAGTATTTCCAAAAGCTCTTCTGTTATGAGTGAGCTGTTTGCAGTTAATTCCACAAGCAGATGTAGAGAACATAATTATCTTTTTATCTTATTTTCTTCTGATAAAAAATAGCTTTTCTAGTGATTATGCGTTCTCTGAATTATGTTTAAATCAAATGGCTCCTTTTATTCTGAAAAATCTTCAATTCTGATTCTGGGAAGACACTAAAGGACATCACATGAATTACAGCAATAGAAAAAGATTCACAAAAGACATCTATCTAGTCACATGTTCCCATGATCCCTTTAAACACCTGAAAAATAAAACTGTTTATTGTATTACTGATCCTTACTTGACAAAGCATACTTGACAATGCATGAGAGATTTACTGAAGGCATGCAAAAAAAGAGGAAGTCAAGCCATAATTTGGATGAAAGTACAACAGTCAAAATACTTTATGAAAGATTACAGCAAATCCTTGATAATCCTAATAGAATGAAAGATACAAACCAAATTTGGATAAGGTATAAAACTTTCTACTGGGTCAAGTAGCAAAATATAAGGAAAAGAAATTCAATGAAGCTCCATCTGCTACTACTGAGTAGCTGGAATTGATGGGAGGGGGGGAAAAAAAAGAGGCTAAATACAAAGAAGCATTCCCACAGACATAATGACTATCCACCAGACCAGCATAGCAGTTTTAAATTAAATTCAGGAAAGGAAAAAGCATTACAAAGATCTCTGCAGTTATAAGACCAGCGTTTTCAAACACTTTTTTTGGCAAATCAGTTATTAGAAATAGAACACACATATCAAACGTGGAACAGAGTGACCCCTACTGTGTTGCCAACAACACAGACCTTGGAAAACTGTAATTTGAAAGCTGGAAACACTAATAGAAAATGAAAACTGTGTATATCTTGTCACAGGCTGGAATTGGTGTCACTGTTCCTTGTAAACAACCTACAGTATGATATTGTCAAATCTTCATGGATCCAAAGGTGGGCAGACAAAATTGGAGCTCCCCGTCCTGCAGGTGAGATCACAATGCCCTTCCTCTGCCTACCATGCTGGTACCAGCTTAGAGACTGTGAAAACCAACATCCAATCTGTCTATAAAGCTTACAGACTTCTAAAAGCTGACAAACTGAACCATGTCTGACACTTACATGTAAACACACTGATCCTCAACCAATTACATGCGTTCAAAATGCTTTAAAATTTCTCCACTACTTAAGTTATGGAGAAAAACTTATGACGGGTCACACCATTCTAGCACCTTTCACACATAAGAGAGGGGAGGCAGAGGATGGCAGAGCCTCCTCAAAGGGCACTGACTGCTCATCTGCTCTGTGCACCCAAAAATTTCTGTTCACACAGGTCACACGGATGCAGAAGGACACAATTTTCAGCCATATCCCTTTGCCGCAGGAAGGGAGGCAATAAGTTTAACAGCAAATCATGGCTTGTTTTTTTGTTTTTGGGGGTTTTTTCCCTTATGGTGCCTACCATGAAATTGGTCACAGGATGCAGCAAAAGAAAACAATAAAACTGCGTTCCAAAAAGGACTGTAAAATTCATAGACAATTAGTCCATTGCTAGCTATTAAGTACGATAGGCTAGCATGCATTTTTGACTAAGGAAGTCCCAAAAATTCTAACACACAGAATCTGGCAGTAAATAACAGGTAAAAAAGTTTTTCTACATATTTCTATCCATTCTCAGAGAAAAAGTCCTGTGATAATTCCTTTAGTCTGAGTCTGTTTGGCAGCCATTACTGTTTAAGAAATAGCTGAGAAAAGTTGGAGCAGAGATTGAGACCAAAACCTTTCAGAGCACAAAGAAAGAAAATAACACCTTGACTCACACAGCAATCACTAAGACTAAATTTAATCACTAAAACAAATTACTAAAGCAAAAATTAACTTTCACAATATGAGCAAAAGGTTGTGTCTTAAATGGTTTAAATAATGCCAGCAGAAACATTAGTTAAACCTTACAAATGGCTTTAAATTCACGCTGATTAAACCTCTGTTTAGGTTTTTGTTTTGTTATGGATGAGAAGCAGACTCTGACAAGACTTCCCATAGCTTCAATTCAAAGTAATTTTAATATGTAAGGATTAAGAAAATTAAAACACTAGCTGTACCAAATTTTCTAGCACTATATTTACTGGAGTGCCTGAGACTTAAATATCAGCTTCTCAATTCCGCATTTAAGCTCTTTGGGGACAGGAACTTCTTCACTCCTTCCTAAAGTGAGGTGATCCAACTGATCTCAGTTACAAAATAATCATCTTCTTTATAGCAAGACTAGTGAGAAGAAGTGGTTTCTCTGATTAAAGGATTTATGAGGCTCACAAATACTGCAGATCTCCTTTATTTAACCTCTCTGTATCTTTTCCTAACTCTGCACTACAAAGGATGTCACAGTCTATCTTGAACAACTGGCATGACCCTGCACAAGAATAATGCAATGCTATTGATCACAAAGGACACGTGGAAGAAGCATAACAAGTAACTACTTTGACAGCCCAACTACCACTTGAACACAAACCTAACAAAGAAGCTGTGTGTTTAGTTGCTTGCTTGTTTTTCTCATGCACATTTTCTGGAGAGATTCAATTCAACTAAATTTAATTAATCTAAAAATCCAAACTGTCTAACCCAGTCCAAACAAAAGGACAATTTCAGAAGAAAATTACCTCTTCTATTTGAGACAAGCATTTGATGACAGGATGAATAATCCTATGCAGATATTAGTTTCATATCAAAGAACGACCATATCAAATAGACTAAACATGTCTACTTGACTATATGAGATAGAATAAAAACCATTCTGGATAATTATCAGAATATAGACCATAGATCTGATGCCCAGATACAGCACTTAGAGCTCTGAAGGAGTTACAGCCACATTGCTTCATATCACCACCCTGAGCACAGCAGGCTGTAACTCAAACCTTCTGAGGACACAGGTACAAGAAGTGTTTTCCCTGGCTTCCCCCATGTTGAAGAAGAATGGTAACCAGCTAGAAAACTGGCTACACTGTTACTACTCTGTTGAGGTTGGATCAGAGGAAGTCAAACATCCTTTTGGTAAATTTCTTTCTACTTTGGGTTAAGGAACTTGCCATAAACATGTTGTGAAGCACAGAATAGAACAGCAATGTGCAAATGAAATCAACTGAATGAACAAATATTTATGTCTGCTACAGTCTAACTAAGCATCTTCTTCATTCATAGCCTGCTCTCTGTGTCTGGTTTCTAAGTACAGCAATCAGCTGAGGGAAGTTTCTGTTTAGTCTTCAGAGTCACTGGAAATTCCAGCCGATATATTTACTCAAGATGTAAATGAAAAATGCTGTTCAAATTAGTGTTCATAATGTATTAGGAAAGGAAGACAGAAATATTTAGTGGAAGTGTTAAAAGCATTCAGAAGTCTCTTTTGATTATGCTCTAGCATGAACATTAAGAGACATTCTTACAAAGGAGAGGGCACTTTCCTTAGAAACTTGAAACACCACATCCCTGCCCTCTACAGACCAGCATTTCAATATACCTGGGATTCACCTTTGAGTCATAATACTAAGATACAAATCACACTTTATACTACTCATATGTCAAAATGCAATGATACAATTGAGAGAGAATCAATATTGTGTGTGCCTAAAAATGAAATATGAAATTGTACTGTGAAGCATTAGCTCCTGTAGCATGATTGCCCATGACTGTGGAATTGCCAATGTACTGTTTAAAAAGTTTGGTCTGAATCTTGCATTTATACATCATAAATGGGCAGAAAAGTCCTACACATGTTCTGCTTTTATTCATCATAAGTTATAAACGTAGAGCTAAAACTTTATTGTCTAAAAAATATTTAAAGATTCAAAACAGTTCCATTTTGGAACATAGATTAATACAGAGCCAAAAAAATCCAGATCCATCTTGATTTTCCCTAGCTTGCTTCCGAGACCTCACACATTGAAAGACTGCAGTAAGCACACAGTGTTTAGTGACTTCTCATTTAGGACAAACATGGATCAATGCATTTTGCAGTATGACATGGTCTAACAGACATGACACTTTCTGTGTGATTGAACACAGCTGCTGAGCAACAATCTTGAAGAGAATGTTCAAAGAATGACAGACAAAAGCAATATAAAATGGGCATTCTTAGTTGTAATCTGGGAAACTAAATTAATATGTTCTAAGTCTTGCATTTGTGCATAAAAACCTATGGTTCAAATTACCATTTCTTGTTACTAAAAATACTTTAAATTCAATTAGTATATATACCCAAAGCTGAGGTATATGTGTCTGAAAAACATTTGAAAGCAGAAAATCAGCATAGACAAATACAAAAACATGAAAGCCAACATTGTTGCAACATATTTAAACACAAAGAGAAAAGAATATATTACATCTTGCTTGCTTTTAACTCCTTTTAAATCTACAAATGGGATGTTTAGTCTACTTTCTTCTTTACAAAAGAACTTGTGAGTTTTTTTCATTTTTTGCTCTTCCCAATAAACTAAAAAAAAATTTAATTCAATTATTTCAAATACTTTGTCATATTGTATTTTGGCTAAAAGGCGATGCATATATCTAAGTAATTCAGGCCAAAATCACATGATGACACCACTGCCCAAAAGGGACTGTTGGTACTCTGACCATCAGAAGTTCATTCAAATTCATAACTATTTCACCAAGCATATTTTTATTTTTTTTATCCCAGTCACAATCTTTCTGTTAAGAAATATAAAAAATCTATTCCATTAAAGATGTAATTTCTAATGGGTTATATATATTACTGAAAGATTTGACAGTGTCTTGACACGTTCCTTGAAAACTGTGGGAATTAAGAAGAAAACTAAGGCAGGAATAAAGGAGAGATGGTGCTGTTTCAAGATTAACCAGCAGATGTGAAACACTGTTTATTGGAAATATAAACACAAACTTTCCTGGCACTAAAAGGTCAGACACCAGCCCAACATACACCATATACCAAACATTCTCTCCAAGCCTCCCCTTCTACAGAAAAGCCTTTCTTGGCTATATGAAATCAGCACACAAGTTCAGGAATGCCCTAAGTATCATTATTGACATCAGGTGGATGCAAAAGTATGCAAATGAGTTCTTTTTTAAATATTATATGTCAAAGGAAGTGAATGTTAAGCACTTTAGTTATTTCAAGATCTTTAGTACTTATTCAATTCTTAGCAGGTGAACTAACCAATTATGTGCGCACACAGAGAGATGATATTGTTTTAATTCTTTAATTTAAGCCAATTCAGCAAACAATCACATTTTTAACTGATATTTCTGAGAAAATAAATTTCCAAAAAAGAATACAGAATCAAATCACAGTTGTGTAGATTTGTCCATTCAACTTCTCAAAAGTCTCCAGTCCAGTAATTTTTAAGAATGTCTTTTTTTTCAGTCCAAGCAGTAGTGTGTTAACTAATATACTTGAAAGGTACCTGTACAACACTTGCTCAAAGTAACATAAAACAACTCACCTGAAATGTTTTTCAATAATAATCAGTTACAGTAAACTGACCTCTTCCCACTTAAAAATATATTAAATGAAATATATAGCTATAATGTCTGAATACTAAAAAAAGTCTCTATAGAAAGGCCCACTGCAATATTAATACGAAGAAAACCTAGTTTCTGGTGCTAAGAAAGAAAGGTAGTGATGTTTGTAAGCATACTGCAGTCTCTGCAACTGACGTGAAAGCCACCAGTTTCCTAAATACACAAGCATGTAAATGGGCAAACATGTACTTTTGAGGAAAATTCCCATGGGAGAGGATATCTGATGTGCAATGTATACATCCATACCACCAACTTAATTCACTCTTAGTTTCAACCAGATCCCTAGACTCCATTTAAGCCAAGCTGAAAACATGACAGGTGAAGGCTGAAGCTACAGCATGAAGTGAGTATTATCATTCCCCCAGTGGGAAAAACACAGATGGAACAGTATGTGTCTTACCCTACAGACAGAATAAGTTTATACCAAAACACTTCATCTCGGAATTCAAGGTCACTTTCTAGTACAGATAACCAAGTATAATATCAAGCTTAAAGTCTCTACATGAAAATTTCCAATAAATACTGCAAATTATTTTAATGCATAGAAGAAATTAGACTCTTCAGAAGAGCTTGTGGTTTTGTGTACGAACAGGACTAATTAATTGGAATCAGTCATGGAATGTAAATAAATAATGACTACCACTAATTTTTTTCTTAGAAGATAATTAATGCAATCTTTAACAAAGCTGCACCTTCAAGTGCTCACTCTTACAGAACTACACTGTTTTAACAGACTTTTTTAACTTGTAAAAGATTAACAAATTATTAAGATACATTTAACAAATGGCAAGCATCTGTTTAGTGTAATACAGCTCAGCAAGTCAGTAGGGAGATTTTAAATTGGCACAATATATTGGCTAGAGGTATTTCTATGCTATGTTTACAAACCAGCTGCAATGGGGGAGGAATGCTGGCATCTAACTCCTATCAGCATATGAATTAGCAAGAAAAGTGCCAGGGTACCCATCAGAAGGTCACTACAGCATACAAGCAGAAAACAGGGCACTCTGAGCACCATGTATGACTATTTATAGCACACACCATTCATGACTGTAATAGGCTTACAACTAGAGCTCCTTCTGTATCTCCTTACAACTTTTAAGAAATTCCCTTTGTTAACACTGCACTTATAAAACAGTCTTAAAGCAAGGTGTGCCACCTCTTCTCTACTTGATTTTCCAAAGTTACAGAATCTAAAATGTTGTTAACTGAAAAAGAATTAAAAAATAACTTTTCCAACTCTCTGTAGACAAAACTAAACAAAAAAGATACTACAATTATAGAAAATTAATATAATTAATGTAATTGCATACTATGTGAGGAAAGAAATTCAAAAAACTAGAGATCATGATGAGCAGTCAGAAAGTGAGAATTAAATGGGAGAGTACTGTTAGCTTTACGACTTAGAAAAGCAGGCATTACTTTCCAACTTTGTCAGGTCAGTGGGTCCAAGTTTCTTACAGCATTTATTATGGCCCCAGTCCAGACTGGAATAAATGGGAATCATTCCATTGACTTCAATACACTTTGGATCAGCAACTATACTGTCATGTCTTATATAATTTTTGTCAACTGGGAATAATAAAATAACTCAGATTAACCTTCCTGAAATTATAGCAGTCTTTTGTTACCGCACCATTCTAATATTTACCTCCTTGACAGCAAGTAACTCTGCTGCAAATGTAGTATGGAATGGATCTAGTTAAAGTAACTTGTTAGTCAGAATGAAGATAACCCCAGGTTGCAAATAAAGCCTGCTAAAAATACAGACACCTAAAGTGAACCTAAAACTTATACTCAACAGGAAAACTCACATTCAGTCTAAAAAAAAAGTGTGTTTGAGCTTAAAGCAAGCACTACATAATTAACAAATGATCGCTGAAAGTATTGTGCAGTCAA
This sequence comes from Campylorhamphus procurvoides, assembly GCA_013396655.1. Classification (NCBI taxonomy): domain Eukaryota; kingdom Metazoa; phylum Chordata; class Aves; order Passeriformes; family Dendrocolaptidae; genus Campylorhamphus; species Campylorhamphus procurvoides. The sequence goes on from WBMV01008446.1 coordinate 983,997, forward strand.
AGCTGTCATCTCCCCTTCCTCAAGTGAGAACAAGACTAACAACATCTGTTATAGTAGCTCCAGCACTCAGAAAATCATCAGCAAGACTCTGGCCTGTCTACTTCAACAATTCAGAAATTAGAAGAAAGAATAAACAAACAGTCATGAAAAAGCTAATTCAATTAACCAAACTTACTTGTAAAGAAATAATGATGAATGGCATATGCCTACCAAAGTCAGTTGATTATGTATAAAACCCCCACCCAAATAACCATTTCACTTTATACATAAATGTATTTAGAGGTAAAAGTCAGAATTTTCTAATAAGAAATAAAGTCTTCTTTTGAAACCCACATGACATCACCTGCAGAGAAAATGGTGATCCATACAGCCACAATGACTGCAATACTGACACCTTTGAAAAGCAGGCCATTAGAGTTCACATCCTCCCATCGAGGCATCTCAGACCAGTGGAAAAGCATGACTATCTGATCTGAAACTAAGAATTTTGACAGACTCACACAACCAGTTTCTTGAGTCTCCTGATCACTTTTCTCTTAAAAACTGACAGGAAATAATTTCTTCTTTATATACTACTTACAAAGAGAGTGCTATTTTATAGGAGTGCCTAATTTAAAGCAATATAAATGAGTAGCTAATAATCTATGGAACCTTTCCACATGTAATAAATTCACACAATACATGAACTTTTGAGCTCCAGGATCTTTGTGTTTTAATCTACCAATAGATTAAAGACAGAAATTCAATAATCAGACCAGTTGTATTAAAAAATAAAGTAATACTTTCATAAAGAAATTTTTGTTCATGAGACCTATTGTATAGATATACAATAGAGTTTATAGGTCTGTTTTTATGCAAGGTATTTCATAACTCAGTATGTAAATGCAAATATAAAACACAAATGTTGAGTAAATGTCAGCTTATTGAGTAAAACTAGTACAGACCCATATAAGATGAACATAAAGTTCATCAAGCAAAACATTATGGGACACAGAGAGGAAATTAATAACAAAACAAATACGTAGTTCTGCATGCTACTATATAACTAAGTCAGGAATCTTCTTTCTTTGGTTCATGTTTCTATCAATCTCAGCAGGGCCATAGATGCAGCAGAATTACATTAACTTTAGGTTTGCTTTCCAAACATACAGTATACCTGTATATTTTTCAGGATTTATGCCTTACGAATAAAATACTGCAACTTCTGTTGTTTCTTGCAGTGCATGTTAAACACATTTCAAAAAGAATTCTGCTACCATTGCCTAGTACAAAACAAAATTTTTTCCAGAGAATGCATTGATCTAGATCTGGCATTCCTGATGCAGTTATTAGAGATCAACAGACAAACCAGGAGTATAGGTATAACAGTGGGAGTCATGTCAGGAGCTGAAAGTCATGATATGTTGCTAACACTGGCACAAACAAGGCCACATCTGAGGTCTTGTGATGTGACCTAAATATTGAGGGCAAACTCTACCATTTTAAGTGTTTGCAGCTGTATTTCAGAAAAATATGATTTCTGGAAAGTAAACATGAGCAGTTGCAAATGCTCAGACATATTACTTGTGGCAGGAGCGCATATGCTAGGCCTAGAAGAGTGCTATAAATGTCCTGCCAGCTTTACCCACAAGCACTCACTTCAGAGTTCCCATCTGCATAATTGTAAACACAAGGAGCTTCCACTGAAACCAAACTCTCACAAAACTCTACATATGTTTAAAAGGACAGTAAGACTGAAATTAAGCTCAAATAAAACTTGATTTATTCTATACTTGAAACAGTTGGACCCTCAAAAAATAGTATTTATCAAAAAAGCTTGTCATCAGTAAGACAGATGATTAGCCATTAAACTACTCAAGTGACAGCATGGCCTTTTTTTGTCATCAGCAAAATGAGCTTGATTACTACCTTTACTAAGTGCTATCTAAATTATTCTGTTCATAGTGTCACATTACTCTTACAAAGAGTGGATGGAATTGGGATGGCCCAGTTAAGTTCCAAATAGTACTACTGACGGAGAACAACCACATGACTTGAAATTATTTACTTAGCTTTACAACCTCCTTTTTCCTGTTTATAACTCTGGGGATTAATAAGAGTAATAATACAGCAGAAAGCAGTCTGCTCCAAAAATAACCACACCTCTCAGAGGCTGGAGGCAATGGGAGTTCAGTTCAACTGTGCGCTCCATCCTAGACAGTTGCCCCTTAGATGTTGTCTCAAGAGAAATTCATTTCACAACCATGGTCCATTTATTTGTGAAAACAAGAGGGATCATAAGATGGCTATTTCTAAAAAGATAAACTTTAAGACATTAGGCCATGTCTAACAGTAATGTGGCTGAACAGAAGAAATAAAGGGTGTCTGCACGTGTGTTTGGGTGAGTGGGGCATCCACGCAACCTGCTGAGCTGCTCCAGGGCCACAGCTGCAGGTGGCTGGTTAATGACACAGAGTCACACAGTTTCAAAAGTATCATCCAAGGGCTGCCTGGAGCTTAGGCAGCCTACTTGGCTATCACAGGGAGGGCACAGTAGAGTTCAGTCCCTCTCTTCCCCATCAGTGCCATAACTCCTAGGGTACCCCACCAGAGAAGATCACACTGAATTCCACAGAAGACGAGCAGAGAGGAGTAGCTTACATATTATATATCAAATACACATTGGAGGAACAACAGGAACAATGAAAACAGTAAGTTTCACAAGACATCCCTCACAGGCCCCAACAATCCATCTCCCTTTCCAATAGATGAAAGCAAATTACCTGCAACTTGAATAGGGGAGTCCATATATCCCACAGATGAGGATAGCTTTCATTTTCTACAACCTAAACACAAAATCGCTGCACAGAAATGACTCTTACTCCTTCTCCAGGCTCTAAATAGATGGGAGCACATGCAGTCTCATGCTACACCAGCAAGACAGGCAGATGAGCAGGGATGAGTCAGTGTCTTACATTTCCTACTGTTCATTCTGAGGCACTTTTAGAACCTCCACTAATTATAAATGAATAAATAACACAACGCAATAGCACTTGTCCTTTTAAGATTGTTTAAATCTTTTGTGGTTCTTTATATATTGAAAGTCTCCCTCTCTATTATTTTGTGGTGATTTTCAAAGACTTCTTAGTCATTTTAATGTCTTAAATCTGCCACTTAACTTCTCTTTAAAGTGAAATTATGGGACTTAAGTGATGAGTATACATAGCTGTTTAAAATATTATATTTTTAAGCATTTATATTAATGTTAAACCAAAATATATTTCCTTAATAGATACAGGTCATACTTAACCACTATCAGATCAGAAAGACTGTTACAATAATAAATACTTAGTTTTCCCTAGGTCAGAAATGCTTTTTCCCTTCCATTTTTTTTAATTATTTTTAAAAACAATCACAACGACCAAGTACTTTTTTTTTTTTTTGTAGTAATGAAAAGAGACAAAAAAGGCTAGGAACAACTCGCTTTTATCTCAACATATTTGTTATGGTCTGCTAACTAACAATATACCAAAACCCCTTCAGTTGTACTTTATGATTTTTAATTTCAGTCCTTCTTACATTTGAAGATACCAGAGACTGTAAAAGGTTAAACACCTCACAATTATTTGGGGCAGAAAAAAAGAGGGAAAAATGAAGCCGGGGAGAAATTATGTGTGTTTTTCACTTAAGCCAGACAAGTGTGAAGAGGGTCCCATGAGAATGATTTCCCAGTGTTCTGCAGTCTACTCACAGTTTTAGAACGTTTTTGTGAATGCGTAAAAAACTTAAGAGTTTAGAATTTTCAACTGGAAGTGTTATTTCCTACTTTTCAAAACTCTCTTCCAGATCTCAGTACCATGTAACACATACTGCCTCTCATATTCAATACCACAAAATTTCTGCTGAACGTATAAAGCTGGATCTCCTTATCTTACAGTCCAAAATGTAACTCAGAATGTAATTCATGTGGAATGCAGTGTTCCACCAAATGAGCTCCATTTACTGCTCTTGGCCTACAGAAGAATTACTGATGTTTTGAAGACAGCTGGCTGTCTCTCAGCACTCAAAGCTCTCAGCTATTTCTACAGATACCTTGGCTCATCTGCTTCAAGCAGCCTGCTGGCCCTTAAAGAGAGGAACAAGGAAACAAGCAGGACAAAGCCAAGCTATCAGATATAAAGAGGAGGAAAAATGAGCTGCCCTGAGGAGTTGACAAAACACCAGCACAGGAACAGTCTTTGGAAATAAGCAAAACAAAAATGCAGCAGCGTGGTCCTCAGCTAACCAAGAAGAACAGAGATACAGGTAATATGGACAGTGTAACAAGATGCAAGGAAGTAAAAGGTCAATAAAACTGGACAAAAATAGACTTTAGCAGTGCCATTAGCAAGTATACGAAAGAAGCTACACCACGTTGCAGAAATGAGAGTTAAAGCCATCCAGAATCCTTCCTTTGTAAATAATTATTAAAATCCATCCATATCACAATATCAACCAGAAAGGATTCAATAGTGAGACAGTTTTATAATATATATACATACCAGCATATATGACATCAATATAGTTAAGAATCCTTTCTTTTAAGGCATCTTTGACTTTAATGGCTTATTTCTTTTAATAAAACAAAATTTAAAGACGAACAACAGAAAATAAACAAGCACTTTAAAAAAAAAGAACATATCAACCAATTCAAATCAATATGAATGAAACATGAAGTGTAACAGCCATTAACTAAAAAAGCCTCATCAATCAAAAAAACCTAATATATTAGTACATAAGGATATGTCAGAAATTTAATCACTTACAGGCTCTCCTCGATGTCCTTCTAGGCCTGGAGATCCAGGCTGTCCAACTTCTCCCTTTAAAATAAAAAAAGAAAAAAATTTAAGGAAAACTCCCTTCCTTTGCATAATAAAAATAATTATTTCAAATGGTAAATTATTATTTTTAATATAAGTAAATGTCAAACCAATACATGTAATCAAGGCTTCATCAAACAAGTGTCTCTTGAAAGCACTTTAAAACACTCTAAGAAGTATTGTCAATCAATATTCCTTCATGCTGTGTCTGACAGCTCTCAAATAGTTTGCAAAAAACCATGAGAGACATTGTCTTTTGAATAAGAACTGCAATTTCTGGTTGAAGAAATGCATAAAATATTAATAAAGTGCTACTGTCTAATTTTTAGTACAGCTAAATCTGGAAAAATATTTCAAAGGACTTCAGAACACCAGTACCAGAAATTATCAAATCTTTATGTCCTTACTCAGAGTATGCATGATACTAAAACATCCTGAAAATTTGAAGAGTAATTCCAGAAATAAAAGCACACAAAGCAAATGCAAAGATCAATGTATATATATATATATATAACCAGGCAATAATTAATTCAAAATTATAAAAACTAGACTTGAAGTAACAATGGGCAGCATCTGGGTTTCAAGGCATGCTTTTTCCACATTCCTTCCTGGAATGAATACTGTAAAAAAACAGGAAAGCTCCAACAGAAATTTCCTTCAAAGACAGCATGTTTGTTACTGCTCTGAATTTGATTACAGACCCAGAATGAAACAATGTTTATAGCAATCAGATGTTGAAGTCAAGCTGACAAAAAGTCTGAATGAGGAACATGGCTTCTGTTAGCTATTATATTATAAAATGAATAAAAACTAATAAGCTTGTAATTTTTTGTACTACAATAATTAAATTAAGAAAACACTCCAGTGATTGTCTTTCAGTTTAAATTTACACACATTCACACAACTAATATACTGAATTCTTTGCATATTTTTTACAAGCATAAAAACAGATCAAAGTATTCTCCAAATTCATCCTTTAGCAACATGCTTCACTCTACATGGCCACCAGTGACAGTTAAAATCATATGCTAATCTTATTACTGTGACTACTACATCTTATCAAACACCAGAAAAAGAAAAAAATCTAATACCTAATTACTCTTTTTCTACATTCTATACTACCAGAGAAGGAATTTCTTCAGTTTAGCAGTTGATATCTCTATATTGGGTACATTATATATATATAAAATAAGGGAGGGTTTGTTTGTAATAAGTTCATGGAGGTAACTCAGCTCCTATCACAGACAACAGAACTTGTCTGCACAATTACTGGAGGACTGACTGAGCTGACCAGCAACCAGAGACTGAATTCCAATGCCCACACATAGACATTTGGTCATATTTGAGATACCCACGGGTGCTTTATCTCAGGTCCTACTCTGTTATGATGTGGTTATTAAAGTTATTAGAAATGCCTCTGCCCCAATTAAGGTGCAAATGAGACCAGATGCTAAAGTCAATAATATGGGTTTTATTTAATGGTAAACGTGAGGCAAAGAAAGACAGAAACATGAAAAAGGAGGGGGGAAAGAAAGAAAGTGGCAGAGAGAGATTAAAATAGAAAATGTATCAGCACATCAGTGTCCTGTGGGTCCAGTTCTTCTGGTCTTCTTGGTGGTGAGGGTCCTGCAAAACAGAGTCCAGTGGATTAATATACGTTCAGGAGATGCCCAGGCACCTCCCCTAGGAGAGGGTTGGGGGGAAGCTTTGCAGTCTCTTGCAACAGACTCTGGATTTGCTGCATCACTTGCAACATGTGCAGTCTTCTTGTAGTAGAAGGTCTCAGGAATGAGTCAGGGGGGCACTTTGAAGGTTTATGACCCCTTCTCGGCTGCCTCTCACATGAATATCCCATGTGTACATGGTCTTCTGGGAGTGGGGGAGTTTACTTTGTTTGATGTGGAGAGTCACACCATCACACATCCAAAACTCTTCTCCCCCAGCACCCCCTGGACTCAGCTAGGGCGGATTCTTAACATAGATGCATTCTTCTTTTCTTGTCCTTGTTTACTTCTCCTCAGACTTGAGAAGATTAGACAATAGTCTTATCTCAAGTCCCTCTTCACAGTCCAAAATTCCAGTCAGGCTTTGGTGGTTGCAGACAGGCAGTTGTTTCCTTGCAGTTTGACAATAAGATTTTCTATGACTTTGACAATGTTTAAGACATTACTGACACTTCAGTCCATCACATACTCCCACTCCAGAAGGGCATGGGCTTTCCATAGGTTTTATATCATCTTTTTTAGTTCCCTTAGGATGCTTTGGACACTAATGCATTTCAAATGCACCAAAGGCTTTTTATGTATACAACTAAACTGTTCCTACAAACCTGCCTTTGACTCCACTGGCATCACCACATAGTTCTCCACTTAGTTCAGTGACAATGTAGGTAGCTCCTATGTCCATAGACACAACCTTAGCTGAGTGTTTCAAGAACGTCAGTTCAATTGTCTTTGCTTGATATATTTGCAAGAGTCAGAGATATGTTTATATTAATAAAGACAATTTATAGGCATGTATCAGTGGGATTTGAAGAAGAAAATGAAATTAATGTACGAGTATTTAAAACTAAACCAAAGAAAAAATTAAGAAAAAGTCCTCCAGTATCATAGAAATAATCTGCTGTTGTTGCTGAAGTTAACTTGAGAAAAATGAGCAATAAGAAATTTTTTTCTATGATTAAGATTTAAAACTTCCTTTACTAATGTATTTTAAGTGTGTAAATGTAAGAGCAGTTAAAAAACAAGCAGTACACCCAAAGCTTTCTAGCAACATGTAAGGGCACTAAGACTCCATTACAGTGATAAAGTGCTCATTGATTTAGTGGCTACATCACAAATGAGAGGTGTTATTGGAGGTGTTCTAGGACAGCCAAAGCTTCCATATTCTAGGTGCTGCCAGGCACCACCTAGAGGAGACCTATGTCCTTCTGAAATGGCACGTACAGGTCACCTGGGCTACCCAAAGAAAACCAAATTGGACTGCAAACTTAACTAATGATGTCATAAAAGTTATAGCAATTAACAGTCAGCAGCTTAGTGACTTTAAAAGCTCCACTGATTATATTTACTAAGAGCTTCACTTGGTTGTCACCACACAGACATGTAGAGCCATTGCCTACTCCAAATAAGGGTGAAAAATTTTTCACCATGAAGATATTCAAGGATGGAACAAGGGAACAAATTGTGCAGTCTCCATCCTTGGAAGTTACCAAAATTCAAGTGAGCAAGCTGGTATGGATTCAATGGTGTCTCATTTGTGAGCAGGAGATGCCCCAAATTCCACTTCAGCCTGAGAGCATGAGCCTGAGACTCTGTTGGATCCACCTTGTTGGCAGCTGCTGCCTGAAGGGTTTAGATCTCTCACAGGTCTTGTGTCATATCTGCCTGCTGCAGCTGATGTCACAGATATGCCAACTGCATTCCCAACTGCTCTAGACAAGCATGGTCACAAAATGGAAGACCCAGACCTCCATCTAAAGCAATAGAAATTTAGACAAATATACTTAAAAGTACACTTGCATTTTTTGACACTGAAGTAACATTACTCTTAAGCAGTCCTAAATAATTTCCTTATTACTGAGAAAAATATTATAGAAACAAAGCTGCTGTTTAAAAGCTTCTTTAGGTCAATTCAACTGAACATTTACATTGCATATTATTAAATTTTTTGCTGTGAACTTAAAACTGATACGGCTAAAGTCCATCTTTTCACAAATTAGAACAGTGCAAACAATAGTTTGGCAAGAAAAACAACCACTGAGCTCACAGACTGTTATACATCATAGAAATATCAGATCCTGTAGTCTTTTTTACAGTAGACAGATACATAGTCAACTCGAAAAACTGTTCTAAATTAAAGGGCATTGCACAGTGAAGTGAATACAAACATAAACATGATCCAATACTGAAGTTGTTTTCCTATAACTTCTCTGCACCTATCTTCAAAAGCAATTATGTTCCGTGGTGTATGCCTGTTTATAAAACTCATTAAGAGATTCACAGAGTTAGAGAAACACAAAAGAATAAGGGAGACAAAGTATAAACAATCTCTAAGGATCATTACTACACTCTTAACAAAAGATTTGCCCCTGCTCACAAAATAACTGAAAACAATGAAGTCTGCTCACTGCTGCAGTAAACTTACATGTTTCCCAGTAACACATTATTTTAATTTCTGTAATTCTCCACAGACTACACTGGGTATATTTAGGCCAATAACAATGCTATTGAAGACTCTGGCAAGATACAAATATACATTTCTACATACCTTGAAACCAGGAGTTCCCGGTAGTCCATCGTTCCCATTTCTGCCAGGGTCTCCCTGTAGCAACAGATACCAGTAATCAGTAGGTGAATTAACAAGCAAAAGTTAAAGGCAAATTGTGTTCACAAAACTTACTGATCGCCCAGGCATTCCTGGAAACCCTGTATCACCCTTCTCTCCTTTTGAACCCTGAGAAAAACAGCAAACGCAAAGTAAGTTACACTCAATGTTTATGACACAAATTCAGTATATTTAACCTAAATTAATGCAAGTTATTTTTCATTTTGAAAATGTACAGACAATCTATTTATTTATTAACATAGGCACCTGTCAATTAATAACTCCCCCATTACAGAAATGTAAATATGCTTGAAAATAAGAAATCCTCTTTCAAATTGGTTAAACCTCTACACCGATAAACACAAGAAGAAAATACAAGGACAGGTGAAAACACAATGTTTAACTTGGGATGTAAAAAATATGCTCTCTGTTCTATACAAATTACATCTCTCTTCATGGCCACTATCAGACTCATTCTTTTTGTGTGCTTCTCTCTTCACTCCCCTTACTCGTCTCCCTCTCTCCTGTTTGGTTATACACACATTCCTATGTATTAAAAAAGTACAGACTTCTTTGCAATATAATTATTACATATACCCCATATATGGTCTGTTAACACATGGACATATTTGTAAAAAATATATGCACTTTGTGTGATGTGAAAATGAATTACACCAACCATTAACAGAAAGATGAAGACAGTTCTCAAAATACTCAAGTAGAGCACAAGTTTGATATTACTACACGTAAGTACATCCCGTAATAACACTGTAGATTTTTTTGAGTTATGACTGCAGAATCAAATTATCTGAATGCACATTATAAAAATATAAATAATGCTCCTTGGGGCTCCCATGTCCCAGGGCTGGCAGCGGCAGGGGCTGTGGGGGGCTCTGTGAGGCACAGCTGGGCACAACCAGCTCTGACCCACACACTGCAGGGCACAGCTGAGCCCACAGCCCAGGGGGACACCTTGGGGAAATGTACTTAAGAAGGGCCAAAAACAGGACACCAGCAAAGTAAGGAGAGAGAAAAAAAGAGAGCAACAGCTCTGCAGACACCATGGCGAGCAAAGGAGGGGAGAAGGTGCTCTGCTGGAGTAGAGGTTCTCCTGCAACCCGTGGAGGGGACCACGGTGGAGCTGCAGTAGCCAAGCTGAGGCCCATGGAAACCCCATGCAGAAGCAGGTTTGTCCTGAAGGACAACAGTGCATGGGAAGGACCCGCACTGAAGCATGGGAGGAATGTGAGAAGGAAGGAGAGCAGAGAGCTGTTACAGACTGACCACCTCACCCCATTCCCCATTCCATGAAGGATGGAAGTTGAGCCTAGGAAAAGGCAGTGGGGGAGAGGTGTATTAGTGTTTGCCTTTGCTTCCCACTATTCAAACTTATTTTAGCTATCATTAAATTAAATTAATTGTCCCCAAGTTGACACTGTATTCTTTGTGAGAGTAACTGGCAGGTCATCTCCCTCATTTGGACTCACGGGCTTTTCCATTTTATTTTCTCCCACACTACTGTTGAGAAGGGAGAATGAGGGAGTGGCTGGGGGTGCCATCATGCAGCCAGCCAAGGTCACCCTATAGCAGATACCAATAACATTTTGCTTTAATTTATGATTATAAATTCACTTGCCTTTTTTCCATATATTCCCGGCACCCCTTGATCTCCTTTAGGACCCCTTTCTCCCTAGACAAAATGTGTGTGGACAAGTTAATTTTTAAAATAGCAGTAGTTATATAAAGATATATATATATAAAGTATATATGCATAGTAGACTCAAAATAGAGCAAGCAGAGGAACATGTGATACAAAAAATGTGCCCAAGACAGTAAATGCAAATCCTGAATTTTCCAGGCTCTCCTAAGGGGACGGTGAGGCAATCCACAGCTTGCAGGCTTAATGTTTCTACTTTTCTTAGAAGTTAACTTTGTGATTCTGGTTGCTTCAATATGGGTAGGAACATAAGTGAAAATTTGGCTTTTTGAAAAGTGCTGCACTTTTCTGAAGACCTTATTTGAAAAGTTTAAAACAAAAATTGGGAAAAACTAAGAAATGAATCCAGTTGAGTATTAACATAGAAGAACAAAAGATATGGTTGATCGTGTTTTAGAGAACACACACATGAACTAAATTTGCTGGGATAGACCAGAACTATCCTTCAAAATGCTGTCACTCAATCATTATTTCTATTTTTTTACATATTATTTGTGGTGAAGAAAGGTCTAAGTAGTAGTAAAATCAAAGTAATTAATATAAAATCCCACAGAGCAGAACATAAATGAAAAAGCAGGTGGTTTGCTTGATATCTATGTAATGAAGTCCCAAGGCATGTATCTTCCCTAAATTTCAGCATCATATGTATTGATTTTAGGTAGTTCATCAAATGCACTGCCAGTATTGGAAACAGAGTTATTTTTCCCTTAAATTAAATCATAGAACAAGTTGAAACACAAGAGTATTGCAACAAGAAATATTTCATTTCAACCTTTGGTGCTGGCATCCCATGTAATCCAGGAAAACCAGGTAGTCCACTGTCACCCTAAAAGAGCAAACATATTTTAAATCCGACTCTGAAGTAGTGGTAATATACTGTAATAACATTCATATTATCAACAAATAGTGGAAAGAGGTAATATACCACCATATTAATTTCATAATATTTCTATGATGACTGATGAGAGTTTGTTATATTCAAACAAGATTCAGTGCATAAAACGAAAATCTTAAAACAATTATTTAATTTTAGAATAAATTTTACTCTAGTTTCTCAAAAAATCTTATGGAGGTTCAAAAGTAGCAATTCAGCTCCAACAAGATGAAAAAAAAACTTTGAAAGGTCTGTAGGAGCCGTGGTAATTCTACCATCCATTCCTAACTCCCAAAGAATAAGAAAACTCCCTAAACCTAGAATGACTTTGCTTCAACCTCTTACTGAAAATATTAAAGACCTTCTGACCTTACGAAATTCCTCACCAGCTTACTCTGGATGAGTTAAGTATTAACAAATAAGGAAATAAGTACCTTCTCTAAAAAAATAAACAAAACTAAACCAAAACAACTTTGGCACTTTGACAAACGAGTGCTCATTTCAGTCGAACACAGAATACACTGGTAAAAGCAGTTGGCAGTTGAAAAGATAAGCCAAATCACCACTTCTTTGTATTGTTTTCAGAAGTGTCAGATATCAGGAATTCCAAACTTTTGCTGTTGGGACCGAATATGTTTAACTGACAATTTTTCTGCAAGTTCCCTTGAGTAATTACAACAAAAGGCTAAATTATAACTTGCCAGTACCTGACTTGATGCAATAAAACCAAGCTTAGGTGCTTTTTTCAGTAGACAGGATCTTCACATGGGACAAACAGCCAATCACAAAATCGTATTCGGTCAATCAGAATGTTTTCTCCCTGTTACTATCTAACTCTATATTAAAGAATATGTTTCAATTTTTTTAATATATTTCAATCATAAAGAAGGAATAGTAAACTTTGCTTAGAAAGTTATTTCATATAACATTTCATGTTCTAAGACAAAGGTTAAACCACCACAACATATCTCAGCACTATTTGTCAAAGCCATTTATGTCTAAGCAGATATGGAGAAGTCTGTCATATATTCACCAAAGACAGGAACACAACCACAGGAATGATAGCTTGTGGGTTAGTACTATCAGAATCTCTCTCAACAAATAAATATTGAAAACAGATGGAATGGAGTTCCAAAAATCAGCAAAGCTTATAAAATAAACACTTTCTGCATCCATTACCTCTAATGAAAAAGAATAAGTCTTGATTTCTACTCAGAAATGGTGATTCAATTACTGGATAAACTAAAACACTTGGAAATGGAAGCAGTTTTAATTTAGTTGCTACAGAAACTTCACATGTAATGGGATGAAATTAAGAGATGAAAATTTGGGCTGAATCTCCAGGAAAAAAATTCTAATGGCAAGACCTATTTTACAATGGAAAAGTTTTGTAAAACAGCGGTGGAAGCCCTATTTCTTGGCACATTTTAAACAAGGTTGGACTGAGCAATAGGAAATATTCTATCTGTCACAACCTTGCACTGCCAGGAGAATAGAGTTTTGCATCAGCAGTATCTTAATTTCTACACATGGCCCAGTACTGACTGATCAATTAGATTAGCATCTAATATCAATTAGATTGAGATGACTAAAGCACAGAATACATAAGCACATTTTTCAGCAGTAACCATGCATTTGAGAGTTCTGCTGAACAGTGGCAAATTGAAAGATCTGTTTTTAATACTGGGAACTTTATAGAGAAATTTTAAGTAAGACTTGTTGGAAAACAAGTGTTTGTTTTACAGAAAAGGCTTTTAAGCTTTAATAAACAAAAACCCAAACTATTTTTATCACAATCAACTTAGAACTTTTCTAAATATAGGGTGGAAATGTAGGCACAGATATTTACATACCAATGAGACTTGGCAAAGGCCAAAGGCCAGTTTACTCACTGTGCATACAGAAGACCCAGAGTAAAGTTTATCCTGATTACCAGAAGGGAGTTACATGTAAGATTCCACATCTGTCTGTAGCTCCAAGCTACTGGCTACACCTCAAGTAGAATTTTCCACAAAAACCTATGGTTTCAATTAATCAGTGTTTCTGGATAAAAAGTGCCATCCAAAAATTCCTACCTAGGTCATCTGGATGCTCACTTGAAGAGAAAAAGGGTGAAGAGAGTTAAAAAGAAACCAGTCTGACACATGTCTGTATTGTGCTTCCAGGTACCCATACTTAGATATGCTTTCTAAATATATGTTATTCATTGCAATAAGGTTGCTACTGGCAGCTCTAAAGCCTACATAAACTTTATTAAATAAAACAGACCAGATTCAGAATTTAAATTTAGGATTCTTAATCATTCCTTATTACCCTTTTAACAAACCATTCTCACAGAAGCTTCATGGGAAAATACTGATACTATTAACTATTATAATCAAAATTAATTATTAATTATAATCAAAAATTTAAAATTGTAAGAGTAAAACCTTTGTATCTATTACTCTATTTATTTTTTACCTTTGCCCCATCTTGTCCTGGCTCTCCCTTGATTCCTGGCAAGCCACGAGGTCCCTAAAGTGAGAAAAAAAATGAAAACCAGCTCAAATACTAATACAATCTGATACAACACAAGACACAGAAATGTAATACACCATGACCCAGAGACCACTGTGTCAGCTGGTGATTACAGCGTTTGTGGAATTGGACACAAAGGCAGAACCAAGCATGAAATGTATCCAGCATGTATGGCATGCTATACAGCTATATATAACCCATGATTCAAGAATACCAAAACTATCTTTTCTTCTAACCAAGGATAACCCCAGGAAAAAAAGGGATGCCACACAGCCTGCTCTAGGCCAGACATGCCCCCTTCAAATGTCCATCAGACAGCCCTCACATAAGCCATATTCCAGGCTCAGTCCTGGCCCCAGCATGCTCTCAGATATTTAATTCAACAATTTAATAAATCCTTGACTGTCAGAGAGACTGGATCATGCCACAGGTAAAATATAGCACTGGTTTCCAACAACTGCCTCAGTAAGGACTGCTAAATTGATGCAACAAAGAAAGAAAAAGAATTCTCCTCCATCAGTCTAGGCTTTATCTGAAACCTTGTTTTGGGTATGTGAATTGTGGGTAATCCATCACCATGACAAGACTTCAGATCACTGTTAGTGATTCCTAGAAAAACTGAAGGAACTACTGTTTGACTCCTCAGTGAGGACAAAAATGTCTAAGGTGCAGCTGAGTCCATCTTCTACAGGCAGGAGGATCTGCAGTCTAATTCTCAGCCTACCTTCAAACCCCCAATCCATGTGAATTCCAAAGCAATTCACTCAAGAATGGCCCCTGATTTAATGACATCCCTTGAGTCCTTTTCATTCCCCACATCTCAACTCTCAGTGCCAGACAGTGGCTATTGAGAGAGAGTTGGCAGGATTTGGCTCAGATCTAGTCTCACAGTCTAAGAACAAAACAGAAACTTACTTGAATCCCTGGAGTTCCCGGTATACCTGGAGTTCCTGCTGATCCCTGATATCCCTAAGGAAAAGAATCAAGACTTACAACTTTTCAAAAAGTAACACAAATTTCCAAAGACCTATTTAAAGAAAAAACAATCCTCCTGCTTACAAGAGAACTGCTGTCATTTTAGGC
The DNA here is from genome assembly GCA_013396655.1 of Campylorhamphus procurvoides. Taxonomy (NCBI): domain Eukaryota; kingdom Metazoa; phylum Chordata; class Aves; order Passeriformes; family Dendrocolaptidae; genus Campylorhamphus; species Campylorhamphus procurvoides. The sequence goes on from WBMV01008446.1 coordinate 999,352, forward strand.
CACAAATTTTAGCAGCTGCTATCACAATCGTGCATTTCGGATTCAGATGTCAGCTTTCAAAAGCTTTCACATCTGCATCTGAATTCATGGCCTCCACACTTTAACTGAAATCAGTCACTTTAGAATTGTTACATGAAAGAATAACAAACATATTGTTTTATTTTCCACTGGGAGAAAAAAAAAGAAATTAATCCACATATGCCGATACATTTTTTATTTTCTCTCAAGAAAAATAGCTGAAAAATGCCAGGACTTTTATTCTCAGTTACAGAAACAAGCTTTAACAATTAAGGTATGTTCTAATACATAATGCAGACAGTTTTGTAATATATCTAAATAATAAAAAATCCGTTCTCAATACTGAGCACTTAGCTATGAACTTGAAGGTTTATAACAGGTTATGCAAATAAAAAAAAAATTGAATGACTGGGACTACGAAATGAAATACTAAATAATTCATCAGTTGAAAAAAAGAATTTCAGGAATGCTTTACTAGAAATCAGCATTGGTAGAACTAGAGAACCTTTACAGAATCCAAAATACATGTCTATGTTTTGGTAGATTCGATTCAATCAGTACTGCAAAGATAGCCAGTTTTTATGCAAAATTAACAAGGGCTTTAAAGAACCCTTTAAGAGAGGCAAGTTACTGAAGAATAAGAATTTCACATAGTTCCATTAAAAACATGTCATTTCAATGGACAAAATGAGCTACCAAGAGGGATTTTTATTTTTTTTTGATCAAACATTCAAAACAAGAGGAGAAATTGTTCGATAAAACTCTGAGGCTATTTGGCTCAGACGTTTTAACAGGCAGACAAAACTAAGTTTGATAAATCCCATTAAGTGAACTATCCAACTTCAAATACCCAGAATCTGATCTTGATTTGAACTGAGAGAACTAACCATCCTATTTCTACACGAGTTTCAGTCTTAAAAACTTTACACAAAATTTAATTGAGGGATTTCCACACTGGTAAAAAGGAGGTAATAGAATCTCCTCAATACAAGGAAGGCAGTATGTATGTCTGATATCTTCTTTAAATCAGTCAGAGCTTCCTAGGAATAATAAACAGAGCTAAAATTATTTTCTGGGTTAGATACAAGAGAGCCCTTGCTGTGCCCTCTTCCCAAAAAACATTTGAGCAGACGCCCGATGAGCCAGCTGGTAATGTTTAGTATAGAAGTAAACAGAATTCTAGGTCTCTGTCGTACATGGATCCTCTATCAAGCATTTCACTTTCAGTGCTCAAGGCAGTTCTAGCAAAATCAGCTTCAACTGTAAATGGTACAGTATTCCCAGACTGCCTATAGGCCTCCCAGGTAGCTGAAATAATTCATCAAAGCCAAAAAAATGCCTTTAAAAGTTTATCCCTTTCCTCTAAAAGAAAAAAAAAAAGGCAAAAAGGTTGCATGACTTTCTTTAGGATATAATTCTATATAAATAGAACTCTATTTCACATTTTAGATCTCTGCAATGCAATTTCCCTTCTCCCTCTAAATGAGCAAGGGAAGAAGCAAAGTACAATTTTCTGGCTGAGCTGAATTTCAGAATTGACAAGATGAATTGAGATGGCAGAAGAGTTTTCAGTTTGCAAAACTGCATGTTTAGCTCAGAGCTAGATACTGTAATGTGATTTCAACCCAAATCAAACACGCTGGCACTGTGTTCTGTTAATGGAAAACTGGAATAGAGAATATTGAAAAGGAAATTCACAGAAAGTCACAAAAACGAGAATCACTGTTCGGTATAAATAACATACCAATTGTTTGAACAAATTAAAAACACCATCTGTAAAATAAGAAACCCAGATTTCGTAAAAGCTGAGTATGTATTTGTATTACTATTTCTTCTGCTGTACAGATCATCAATCTATATGCTAATGTCTACAAATTTTTTGCCCTAAAGTCAACTCAAATCCTTTTTCCCCAACCACAAAGCCCTCAACAGGAGTACCTATACATACATATGCTGTGAGAACAGCAGTGCCATAGCTGTCACTTTATGTAAAAGGGATAGAAATGAAAATTCACTTTTCAATTGATGCTGATGAGTTCAAGACTGAAGGTTCATTTTCAAATATGGTAAAAGCACTAAACTTACCACCAAAAATAATACTTTGTATCTGGGCTTGGTCTTCTCTCATGAAATTTTCAGGAGACGCTCAAATAGTGTGAGAATACTATAGTTAACTCTGAATTTGATACACAATGTCGAATCTAGTTGCATAAACATAAGCAGCTCCTGCCATCTGAATTTCCTTAGATAGCCACATAGTGGAAGAAGACAGTGGTACAAAATATTTGGGAGACATTCACTATCTTGCAGTGTGAGCAAAACAAAATCCCTTACAACATAAAAATCCTATACTTCTTGTAGTATATTAATTAAATACCTGCTGACTAATATGATATGTGTGTCTGTATCCAGACAGTAAATGTAGGTGTCTTAAAGTAAATCCCACCTATAACATTTCATCAATGTTGTCAATTAGCACTATTCCACAGCACTTTCTTTATATTCTTGTTCATTATTTTACTTTAGTTCAATTGAAATCAGCACTATACAAAATCTCCTTCTCAGTTTGTTGTGGGCGGGAACAGTACTGACTATTTTCTAATGCCTGAAAATCCATAAAGGCAAAATGACAAACAGCAAGACACCAAGATTAGTTTTGTCCCAGATCACTGGGTAATTACAGATAAAATGAAGCTTGGGAATTTAAAGAAAACAGCGATAATTTACAAAAAATTCTAAGTGAAAAAACTGAACATGTTTCTTAGACCAAAGAATTCACATAAAGGCCACAAAAATTCAGCAATACTGTTATCAGTGAATTAAGATCCTTCCTGGAGCAAGAAACTTAATTTACCTGTAAAGAAAAAAAAATTGAGCAAGAAGGACATATGACAAGTATTATTTTCAAAGAAATTTTGGGTGCAATAACAGAGTAAACCTCAGAAGTATATCCTCAATGCATTTGCATGCTGAAAGGACAAAAGTTCAGATAGCATTCATAGGTGTGTCCCATCTGATAGATATAGAATAGAAATAAAAACAGAGGACATATGGATAAGGCAATGACAACTCCACCGTACACTCCCTTACTGAAAAGCTTTTGGAGTCACCGAACAACATAAACAACATAGGCATGACAACAGGACTACTTGGGAAAGACAATGGAGAAGTAAGCAAGCTCTGTTTGGCTAGGAAGTAACGAGGATCAACAGTACCGGTCTAAAGAAATTCAAGGACTGTAAACACTAAGTAAATAGAACTATTAGGGTGATGCAACTAAGCATAATGGAATGCCACTGCAAAAGAAAATTTTAATTTGGTGTTAGAAAGACACATTGAAAGGTCTATGGACCACTTGTGGCAATTTCTTGCAGAAAATCTTTAAAGCACAGTTATCTAAAGCATTAGAAGACACATCTCCAAACTCTTTTCATAAAATACATTACATCTTAAAGGACAGGAAGTGTTACAGCTATTCAGACATGTATCCATGCTTACCCTCAAATTTGCAGTTCAAGCTATGACCTTCTCCCTCACTGGCAATATCAGTAACTAAAATCCTGCCAGGCAACAGAAATGAGAGAAAGTACTCAATGTATTTGAAATAAGTGTTTTAGCCTTTTTCTGAGAAGTTTTTCTATCATCTAATGTTTTTGCCTCAGGTCCTTTCTCTTCCTTTTCTCAAGGAGCAATTTTCTAACATCTTCTCCAACACCTCATTATGCCTGTACTCATCTGGCTACTGCTTTTCTTTCTCCTGCCCCTTTGGACATGTGGATCAGTCAAGTGGTCCTCTCAAGTAGGTATCTTTGGAAGCTGTGCCTTACTCCTTTCTCTGTGACTTTCTTGAATAGTGGTAAAGAAAAAAATTGAAGCTTTTGCCTTCCAACATAAATTTGGGGATGACTCCTGATCAAAGACTTATAATCATTTGGACATCATTATGGGAAAAGTCAAGAAAAAAAGTTTTCATTGTCTTATATGTTACCCTTTTGGGGTTTGCTTTGTTTGGTCTGTTTATTATTTCACCATTTCATGACACTTTCTTCCATTAGCTGCTCCCCCATCTGCCAAGGCTTTCAGAACTCAGAGCCCCTACCAGCATATTTTACCTGAGCATGATGTTCTCAAACACCACAAAAGAAAAAGATCCATCAAGATCATTAAATAAAAGGTCATTAATCCAGCTTATAAAGTTCACAAGCTTCAGACTATTGGGAGATGAGCTGATGCACCAAGGGAGTATAACTTCCTGCTCAGTAGTTAGTTCATCCTTACCATAGCACCCACCTTTGGCTACTTCTGCAGATGGTGATATGCTCTTTTGTCTGAACCATACAGCTGTGTGCAGCACAAGCCAGCAGCAGGCATCACTCTGATTTCAAGCTAACGGGTTTCAGGGAAGCCATTACATGACTGCATTAGAATGGAGCAAACATATTTCCTCTAATAATAACAAAGTCACAGTGTTACTGAGGAATATGTTTTTTTTTTTTAATTGAAAGCATTATTTTAGTGATGAATTATCAAGTATGTCTACAAAATTTTCCTGACAAAAGTAGCTGCAGAGTTTATAACAACTGAAATTCCAGGCAAGGTCATCTAATAGTACAGGGAATTCAATGTATACGTAAAGCTATTACCCATTTTTATTCCAAAAGCACTGATGATTTGGTCTTTATTTGGTCACCAAATATTAAACTCCAGTTAGTACAGCTGTAATAATGTTCCATAGTTTTTTAAAGAATCTATTGGAATGATCAGAAATTACCTATTATGTGAGGCTTTTGATACCCTATGAACTCTGTATCTGCATGTATCAGTCAAGTCAGTCTCATCAGAATATTTTTAAAATTCTTATGGCTTGTAGATACTGTAAAGACAAGGCAAATAGTTCCAAATTGTCATGAATGAAAATAGATGGAATACTGGAAAATCCTCCAGATATTTCAGCTGCATGGTTCAGTGTTCAAAATTGCCAAATAAGTGGGGGGGTTTAAATTCTTTTCACAAGACTGATAACCCTAACCCTAACCCATCACCTCTCTTAACCACAAGTGTTCACTGCACAGACTCTGATCATTTATTTTTCCCCTTAAGCTTTTCCACAGTACATACAAAGTGTCCTTTGGAACAAAAAATGGCTTTGTGACCACCCAGTCGGGCTGCTGGGCACTTTCAGGGCCAGCAATCACTCCAACTGCTTCTTTCAGATGAATAATGTCTATTAAAATGAGTTCCAGTTGAGATTCAAATACTGGTTTTATCCTTGTGCTTATTTACCAGTGCTTTTCTCCTGACTAGACAACTTAATAATTTCAGGTTCTGAATTACATTTTTGATTGAAAAACAATGTATTTTCATTACTTCTTATGCTTTTCACTTTCATTGTTTCCTACACTAACTTTGATCTTTTCTACATGTATCAGAAAATAAACAGAAGTGGCAATGAAAGGGAAGAAACAACCTATTAACAAAACTAATAAAAAGAACAATTAAGACATTATTGAAAACAAGTTACGTTTATGTTCACTTCCCCAGATATTAAAGTTTACAATTTTACTGGGTAACAGCAAGTGAAGAATCATGTTCTGGTAAGATTGAAGATATTAATAGGAATTGTTTTCAATTTCTCTGGACTAAAACTTCATGTTTTAGAACAATCTAGCTAGCCCAAAACCAATAAACTAAATTTTCTCTGATGTTCTACTTTAAAAAACAATTACATATAGTAATATAAATGCATGCCTAAAACCTTTCTCAGAGGAAAAAACATTTTGTTGACTAGTTATACCATTCAAAGAAAATGAATACCAGATAGGCAAATTGGAATAACTTTAGAGAAGGACATAAAAATGTGTTTGGGAACAGAAAAGGCTGACTTCGCAGGAAAAGCTTTTCACGCAAAAGCCACTTGATTAAACAAGACTGACTACACAACTACCTGTAAGCCTATGGGGCTGTCTGAATTAAGAGCTTGCCTCTCAGAGTTCCCCAGGGGATACAGCTAAAAAGATTCATATGAGCAAAGTTTCCTCAAACAAGGAAAGTAACTGACAGCACAGAAAACGTGCAGTTTATATTAGCAAATACATAAGGAAAACAGTAAGGAAGTAAGAGGAATGTTTTGCTGCAAAGTGTATCTAAAGGATCTCCCACCACTCAAGGCTAAAAGCTCGCCTGGAAAGCACTCAAGAATCTACTGTAAGGAACAATAACGTACTGGCCAGACCTGCAGATGATCTAATAGGTTTGCAATTATGTCCTTACAAAGAACAAGTGCAGAAACTACAGTTGGTATTTCAAAAACATCAGTCAGTTAATAAAGCTAAAGGATTTAACTGTAAGCACTTCAAATAGTGTATGAACTTCAGCAAAGTGGTAACATTTCTCCTTTAGTGGGGCTTTTTGATTCTCATTCTGAGATGCTTTTGGTAATCATTTTATGATCAGTGAATGTCCATCTATGCCCATTATGACTCACTTGCCAGAACAAAAAGAAAGCTGAAAGTGCCAGATTACAAAGTTAAAGACAGTCTACAGTATCTATTCATTTCTCCTTCATGACTCACACTGTTACAAATGACACTGCTGTGGGAAGATACAATGAAGTGGAAACCAGTCATAAAAATATGAAGGAGTCATAACAAATTGTTTCTAAAATAATATTTTCGCAGCTGACTGGATGCTTTAGAAAAGAAGTCTTAATCTAGTTTTTAAGGGAGAGAAGGGAAACTGACATTCCCCTCCCAGTATCCAGAGCATTCTGCCTTCATTAAAGCTTACACAGTATCACTTCGGTTTTCAAAATATCAGACTTAGGTGAAATTTTTAAGTTTTAGAAATAACTACATTTCTTATTGTCAGTGCCTATTTTCTCCTGTCAAACTAGCTTTGATTACAAATGGCATCACCACAGTTAAATGAACCAGATGCCATCCCTAAGAAAAGGCCACCCATAATTAAGCAACAAAATAGGATAAACAAGAACACTTTATAGGGTACAGAATGGATCTTTCTCTCTGTAACCAGTAATACTTCCTACCCTTACAAGACACACATATCCAAATAAGTATCGATCTCACTGTTTCCATCTTTATCTGGCATAGAAATGAAATGTATTACTAGTATTAAAAATTCTTAACTAAAATAGAATATTAGCTGTTTTTGTGAAGCCATCTATGTTGGTAGGTAGTACCTTGTTAGTAAGAATAACATGCCAGAGTACTAGAATTGATAAACAAGGGCAGACTGAAAAATAGCTATATTTTTAACATTTTTCATTTATATCTACCTGTTTTGATGGACTATGTAGCTTACAAAAAAACCCTAAATACAGCAAGCTTAAACATGAGCAGCAATCACTAAAAAAAATAGGATAGATGGGATTTTAGCTACCCTGAAGTGCTTTCTAATGAACCAGTTCTTAAGGAGTAAAGACTGAAGGTGATAACTGCTGCAAAGTAATGCAAAGACCAACAGGATCACTCATAGCCTGTTCTCTGATTTACAGCAGTGTCTAACTCATATTTACAATACTTTAGCTTGAAACACACAATGCTCTGATCAACAAATTCATAAAACATGGCACTAAACTGACATTCACAATTTCAAAGAATGGAGACAAAATCAACTAAATTTGAAAATCTGGTATCACTGGTATGTGGTTTTTTTCCCCTGTTAGTTTTACATTTACAATATATGACTAAGTTTTTAGTACTCACAGGCTTACCATCTGGACCAGGCAGGCCAGGATAACCATGGTTCCCAGGCTGCCCAGGGTCACCCTATGAAGAAGCAATACATTAACACAAAAAATATATGAAAGAGAACTTTAAAATTAGCACAGAGCAACATTAACCTTATAAAATTCCACAAAACAAACCCAGATACCTGCTATCGTGGAGTAATTCCTACAGTGAAAAATAACTGATCTTGTAAACCCTTCTCTGGGAAAATTCTCCCCAGGACTTGGAGAAGTAATCCCACACAGTTACAACACAAATTTGATCTATTATCTCAAACACTTTCAACTTTTTAACATTTTAATCAACAGAAATAAAAAACAATTTTTATCAAATAGATGAAACAATCTTTATTAAAACCTTTTTAATCAAGTAGTTGTCCTCTGAAGAAAATTGCCACTTGCTTTGTCCAAGCCCATTTCTTAGCACAAAAGCACTGGAAAGGCACATGCCAGGAATAAAACCTGCTAAATATAAACTCCTTCCCACACTTACTGCAGTCTAAATATAAGGTTTTTAGATTTCTTCTTAAAAGTCCTTTGAAATTATTTTGTGGATTCCAATTCCCTCATGAAAAACCTTTACCACTGCAACAATAAACCCTTTGACTTGAGGTAGCTGTAGCATACTGTAACCTCTTCTACGACGAGAGTAGAGGGGTTTTTATTAATTTGCTTAATGAAAGACAGGTGATTTGGGGTTTTCTTGCCTACACTTGCAAGTAAGCACTCTGTAAGCACTGCTTAGCACAGTTACTGAGAAAGGTACTACAGCAAAATGCTAGGCATTTGAGTTTGCCATGTTAGACACCTGCAACTCAAGTCTAGTTCTCATTTTAGTTCAGCACTGAAGGGAGGACATCAGCACAGCCAAGGTGGAAGCCTCCCAGTAAGCATCTTGTTCATTCTTTTACAAAGAAGGAAAGAAGCCCTCTTCATTAAAAGATTTTTATTAGTAAATCATTTCATTCTCAAACATTTAACAGTGCAACACCATTTGCTGAACAGCAGCAAGGAAACACAATTTTACATCCATGAAAATTACAGAAGATATATTTGTGTTATTAGAGTTATGGCACCAACATCTGTCCTTGAAAATCCTAATCACTATATCCATGCACTTGAAACCAGAACAAGGAGAACTTGTCCCTGCTTCTTCAATCTGTCTGACCACGACTGGCTAATATAAGATTTGGAATTTAAAAAAAAAAAAAAAAAAAAAAAAAAAAAAGATTGTGTATGCTCAGTAGGACAGAATGGAGACTTACTTTGGGGCCTGGAGGTCCTTGTTTTCCCGGTGGGCATATGCAGGGGGCAGGTGTTGAGCCTACATCACTAGGCCCATTCATGCACTACCAAGAGTGAAACCAGTCATCAATAATACACCAATAGCATTCAGCAAATGTATCATAATAGTATTTGAAGCTGACTTTCCTTAGGTTGACTTTAACTTAGGTCCTGACTTTCACTCCTTTGTTCATCTGGAACTTCTGCTTATCTGAATATTCCCATCCAACTACTTTTCATGTATGAATTCACCCAGAAAAAAAAACAAAGCTGAAAAAAAAGTACCAATACTGGCTGATAACTGTAACTTTATCTGTTTTATTCACAAATATTTAGTCATACAGTTTGATAATTTTAAATCTTGCAACATGAAAAACTCTTCTCCTAATTTATATTCATAATTTGAAGTGTGATCAATTATCATACATAACTATTTAATAAAAAAGTTTGTAAAAGAATGTCATAAATAATATGTATATTATTTATGACAATGAGCCCAACCACTGGCTGGCTATCATGTGTAGCAAGCCTGAAAAGAACATAAAATAGAAGTCTCTAAGCATGTCCCACCTATGAAGCTACTTGAGGAGAAGTGGGGCACAGCTGCTCCCACAGACTGCTACAGGTCACTAGTCCTGGCCCTAAGGGTGCCCATCCTTCCACGACCATTAACTGTCCTCTTCCAAACTCTGATCCCTATTCAGCAGTGAACACTAAACCTTGGCAGGTCACATCACCCCCTAGAATTTTTCTTCTTTTTTTTGAGGTATTTAGTCCTCACCATCAACCCCACATAACACCACAGTGCTTTACTAAGGCAGGCAAGGGGAGAGATACCAGATCAAAACCATCTATCCAAGGTCAGGCACCCAAAATATAGGTACATCTGTACTATATCTGTACGTTGAAGCAAGGTTCACTTGATTCTTTTTCACCCACCAAGTTCTTAGAGCTATGGAAAGGCAAAAATTTAAGAATCCAAGCTACAAAAATGCAGATTTTGGTTTTATTATCTAAAACACTTTCCATAGCACTTTACTCATATTCTCCAAAATAACGAAGACTTTTTATAATGTTCTCTGAATGGCATTTTTTGCCAGGGTCAAATCAAAACACAAATCCACACTTCCTTTGCAATGGTATCAATTGGAGTGACAAGGAAGGTTAGGGAAACTACCATATTAAGACTTCAGAAAAGCTCCTGTTCAGGGAGCTCCCACTAGCACAATGTGGGTACCAGCATATCTATGCATATTCCCATCCCTTTGCAACAGTATTCAGCCCTGCAAATAGGAGCAATTGAATCAAACTGGAGGAAAAAATCAGTCCATTTACTCTAATAAACATGTTTCTTCAGAAAAATTATTTTGAATTTGTCTATTGATGAGAGTTCAATTAATGAAAATCCAGCATTTTAAGATTAGCAAACCTCTGCTCCCTTTTGAAAACAAAGTGTGTGTTACCGAGAATAATTAGAAGCTTATATAAAGTCAAATACTACCTTAAACTGAGTTTGAGCAGCTTAGGATCGAGCCTACCTCTCCATTCTGAAACAAGAAGAAACACAGTTTAAGAGCACAGCAATATTTGTAAAAAGCAAAATCCATTAATTTGTAAACACTACCAAAACCAATCATAACGTTAACGCTGTAACTATCAAGAAATTTTAATTTTCATTTTTAGACTTCCTCAGAATTATGTGCAGGTGCTATCAATGCATATGAAATAATTTTAGTGCATTTTGTTGTTAAGCTCAATAGGAGCTACCAGCAGTAATTTTTAAAAGCAAGGACAAAATTAGAATTAGTACTAAACCATGTCAATATTTACATAATTAGTGCCTATATTTGGGTCAGATCTTTTACCAGGAGTAACTTCTCATCAAAAAACTCCTCTGCTTATTCATTCATGTTAGAGAATGTACCAAAATATTTCTGAAATCTCTGATCTCTGTCTGAATCCACATCTGGGAAAACACAGAGAAGCATAGAGGCAAGGCTGGCTTTTCTTGCTTTCCAATGTGACTGCATTAGACTTTCCTATCAATTGACTTTTTTTTCCAGAATCTGAAACACCAGAAACAATCCATCCCCAAATATTTCAGCACAGCAAGCACAAAATTGTCTGCCTTAATGGTTTAGTAGCCACCAGTAGCTGCACCATTCATAGGAATTTTCTAATGCATATAACCACCACAGATTTTCTACACTCTGTGCAGGAAATGTGTTTGGTTTTCAGTGTAAGCAACCTCTAGAGAAGGTTATCTTTCTCCAAGGATCAAGAAGGAGCTTAAAATTACCATGCAGCTAGGTATCTCTAGGAAAGAGGATCAATTCGGACTGCAATTAGTACCTACAGCCTCTGCCTATTTCAGCAGCTCTGACACAATACACTGACAAAATACAACAACAAATCGCATATTCCTCCTTGGAGATCATCCAACATTTTTATTTTCTGAAAGGGCCCAGCATTTTATGGGTAAAGTCCAAATTTAACTAACAACAATAGCAAGTGAAACTATAATGGCAAAAAGAAATCATTTGGCTTGGATTCCTGGCCAGATAACAGAGAATGTAAGGTATGACAGACTTTTTAGCATTTGCTTTCTTCATGCAAAATATTTTTCATTTGTTTACTTTTCATATCCTACTTTTAATTTGTAAAGAACAAAAAGATACATGGTGCAGATAAATAGCCAAATACTGTATTTTGTTCAAGATTTAGAGCTAATTTTACAAAAGCGCTCCTGAACCCATTCGTTCTTGACACACACAGTCAGATTTCAGAACAGGTAATAATCCAGCCACCTACTTCTTGCTTAATTGAAAGTTGTGAGTTTTGAAAAAGCCACAATAAGGGTGTTGATTGCAATAGACACACTGGCTCCAAATACAAGGAAGAAAAACAGACTAGCTGGCAGTTTATGCCAGTCCAACAAAACATAAAATCTGGATGCTGGAGATTCAACAGCTCTATTGTCAAACCAGCCAAATGGTCCTGATACTAAATCACATCACAACATGAAGAATTTGGGCCTACATAGTAAGATACTGGTGGCTGATAATCTTTAGCTTAGTTTGTTTTAGACACTAAACAAAGGAGAGTATTTTGAAGGAATCCACGTGTATAAATCAATCTCTTCGTTGTATTTTGAGATCAGAGATGAATGCTTTAATCTGGATCCAATTGTCAGACACGAATAGTTTCCAAATCTCTTTGTGTTTTTTTACATTTTATGCATAATTAATGTAGGTAAGAGGACAAAGAGAGAGCCAAAGCTTCCCCATAAGCTTCCTCAATATGTATACGAATCATAAAATCCTGAACAGGATTTTACTTTTGTCTTATCTGTAACATACTTCTTGAAACTTCAAATAATGGGATATTTATCACAGACTTCAGTAGAGATATTTTTCTGACAGGAGAAGGTGATTTAGAAAGACAGGTTTGTTGGTTATGTACCAAAATTTCAGAGATTAAATGACCTGACAAGTAGCAAAAAGTATATCAGATAAGTTAGAAAGTTATATTTAAAAAAATTTACACTGGTGTAACACAGAAGTTTTATCAATCTACAATATTCAAAATATGAAATTTTAACAGAAAATTCTGAGATTCTTCTACATTGATGTCAACTTTACACCATCAAATATCTAAACAAAAAAAAACCCTTTTAAAATTATGTGTGAAAAAATAAGGCTGAAAAAAGACAAGGCTTGTGTCACTTAATATTGCACAGGTAACAAGCATGTGTTTGCACCAGCTGAAACAATATAGTATTACTTATTATAATACTTCATTAAGTCAATGTTAAACAGTGATTTGCAAAAAAATCCAAGCAGTCCTCTTCATCTATCATACTCACAAATCCTGGGATCTCACAGACTGTTTCTCTACTATTTTGCTCCGGGTCACAGTAGATTCGCAGCTTTTGTATATCAAACTATAATACAAAACATAAAAGACTCTTTAGAGCTCTGTGGGCTCACTGCTATTAAAAAATCAATTAAAGATGTAGAAACATTTTTAGTCAGAATGACTAATATATGCAACCACTTAAACATACTGCAACAGAATTATTTAAAGAAAAATAATCAATCCAAGATTTTTGTTTCTAAAATAACAGAAATTACTGCCTTTGCAATGAATCCAAACACACACAGCATGACCTACACTGGCTGCCAGTATCATTGCAGGAACAAGCTACAAGCACAGGCAAAACCAACCTTGTCCTTTTTTACCTTAACAGACCTGTGAAGATGCTCCTACACTGACCTACCCATAATAGACGTAGGTGAAGCATCCAAAGTATCCCTTTGGATATGATGCTTAAAAGAATTCAAAAAAGAATTTAGTGTATAACATAAATCTTTAAAAACCAACCAACAGAAACACAGGTAAATAAAAGTTTGTGCCATTCTGCTTTGTTGCTATACTCCAAAAAAAATGAAACCATTGTCAGTTTTTCTGGCATAAACCATCATGCCTGCAAAGTGAGGAGAAAGAAATTTCATCAAAATTTTGTTTTCTCCCTCTTTTACCAGTCTAACCTATCCCCTGATAGAAGGAAATCATATACAAGTGTCAAACACAGAGAAAACTCCCTGCTTTCGGACACTGTTTCCTGAATTCAGGCAACCATGTTGCATCAATTTTGTCAGCAAATGCCCCTTGAAATCAGTGAGACCAATTAAACACCCACCACACAGGATATATCAGTTGTGCTAAGTCCTCGTGACCATTTTTGTTCTCTTAAGTATTAGAATTTTGTATCCTAAATTTCAGCCTACTGTAAATTAGAAGAGTAACCTCAAGAAAACAGACAACACCAGTGTTAAGCAACAGAAGGATTACTGAATTACTGTGGTTTTTAACATATGCTTACCTGTACTGTTTCCTCCTTTCCAGAATACTTTCCTATTTGGGTAAGGCCACTGATGTAAATTCCTAAAACAGGATGTAATGGCTTACTTTCAATTTCTTGGCCATCTATATACAAAGTTACATAGTCTTCTGTTACTAAGAGGCGAATTTGATGCCAGCCTTCATCAAACAATGTCTAAGAAAAACAAAGAAAATGGAATTGTTTAAAACAAAATGTCTTCAATTTAAATAACAACAAAATTGCATTTCAGCACTTAAACTGTCAGTGGTTGGGATGATCAACATTACAGGTTTTACATATAAATAGCTGGAAACTCTATAGGCAAAGAAGTATTGCCAAATGATACTGTAATTGAGAAGATGGCAATTGGTAATGATACACCCATATTTCAGAATTATTTTATAATTCATATAGATCTCTTTAGCCTACTATTTTAAATATGCTCAAACATGTATTTGTTCAAAATATGCAGTCAGAAGCCTTTTTTTCAGCAGTGGTATAATGTCTCAAACCCTTCAGATCACAAATCATAGTGAAAACATATTGGCATTATAATTTTTTTCTACTTAATCTCTTATTAAAAAAAAAAAAGACATGTTATTATGTTATTGCCAGAAAAGATCACAATATTGCAATGAATGAACCAGACATTACTCTACAAAACCTCAGGTTTCTAAAGCTTGAAAATTAAACAAATGGCATAGTTCTACAAATATAGAAAATGAGAGATACCTTTAAAGCATTTATCTCACCTACCTTAGAAATAAAATTCAGCATGGGAAGGAACATCTTCTTCCTGAGCCTATCTATTAATTTCAGAAACAATCCAGCCCTTTAACCTAGCCTAGCCTAGATGCTAAATTGCATAGAGATTAATCCCACACTAAATTGGTATTAATAAGAGTAAACTGAAACTTGACTCTTTCAGTGTGTTACACATCTTAGTCACCTTTTTTAGACATGCAGAGAAATTAAGCTTACTTCACTTTATAAAGTATAGACCTTTGGAAGTACCTCTGTTTATGTTTTATTTTATTTTGTAGACTGTATAATTTATTTATTTCTTTATAATGGCCTTCATTACAAGATAAAACAAGCAACAGATCAGAATACAGAACATTTCCATTTTTCATTTAAAGAGACAAATTACCATAAAAGTTTATTAAATAAAAAGGTTCATTAAGAGCATATTGGCATTTGTATTGTGCTTAGAGACACGCAGCTCCAAAAGCGTCATCAATTATTGTTCTCCTTAACAATACTGCAAGAATGGAGAAACACAAAAGAAAAAACACAAAAGTTGTGTTTTCATGGTGAAGTTCATGGATAGTTGGGACTGCTGGGACTGAAGGAATAAGACTGATTTGTCACTGTAGCCACCAGAAACATTCAAATACAAATTTTTTTTTATTGAATTGAAACTGAATTTCCTAACAATTTCCAGTAAATCAAGTTTAACACAGCTTCCTAAAAAATAATAAAAGTTATTTCCCCTAGTAATGACTATAATAAAACAGAGAAAATTTGGAAAGGAAAAGCAAAAATTCTCCATGCAATAACAAAAGAATAAAATACCACTCTCTAGAAAAAGCTTAGTAGTTAAGACCTATTCCTTGGATAGGAGCTCTTCCTTCACAGAGGATTTATATCTAAAATTCCTTCAGCCTGACTTAGCCCAAGGATGTGAATGCAGGCCTGTGTTTCCCAGAAAAGTTGAACCCACTTGGCCATGAAGCACTCCAGAAGGAAATCTTTCACACTCTTTGTCTGCTGAATCATCTCTCTTTGGGCACCCAAATAATAGTGCCTGTGGCAGGAACGGTGATCTCTGGACTGCATGTATTCCTATACTGCCACCAATGCAAGAGTAGAGATATTCAACCTCTATCCCTCTGTCTCATCTGCAGTCAAGACAATCTTTCTTAGATGAGTTGAATAGTTCAATGGAAATTATGGAAAAAAGACTGAAAGCTAACCTTCAGATTACACTAGAAAACAATAAAATTGGTTTGGACAAATGGGAAATAATGGAATAATGTGTCCTTCAGTAAGTATTTCAGGACAAAGATGACATACTCCTTACCTTTACGTGAGGTGCAGCAAAAGTAAGAACTTGGGTGCCATTTATTAAACTTGTTGTAGTGAATGATAGTGTTTTCTCTTCTCCGTTGATAGTGACAGCTATCTGTGGTCTCTTATCCAAACTAAGAATTCTCCATAAATCCCATGTCTTTTTTACTTTAAATCTTTGAGTGGAAACAAACACGTAGGATGGAGGAAGACCTTCTGGAAACACATTCCTAAATAAGGAAGAAGGGTTAAAAAAACCACAACAGTACTTGAATACTCAAAGCTTAAAATAAAGCTCTGTCACTTAAACAAAAAAATTACTAACTATAGCAGCATACTTATAAATTTCAATACCTTGTCATTTCTGAGAGGTCAACACGTGAGGTTACTTCATAAGCTTTTGCATTAGTTGCTGGTATTTGAATTCTCTTTTTAACCTTTTTCTTCACACCTAATCCTACAAGAATGTCAAATCCTTTTTCATCCCGAGCTGCCACTGGAATTCTTGTCGGACAAACAGATTCTGCAAAGTAACAAATGCAAGGATAGTTCAAAAGATGACTTAACGCTTTTAAAAAGGAACACCCCACCTAACTAATTTTTCATATCTGCCTTTCAAGAAATAAACAGAGAACTGAGAACTGACACTAAAGTACAACATGAGAGCTGTGGTATGCAGAATCACCAGGTTCTTGAAGCGAGAATACTAAGATGCCATATTTCACTGCAATTACATTCACATACTATTTTGAATTGTCACTAAATGTAGTACAAAGGTACAATATCTGGTCAATAAAAACATTGAATTTAACTTCTAAAATTGTATGGTTTCAAAATGCTATAAAATTACAGATGTCAATTTCCACAATGCACTAATTTGGATTCAGCACTTCTCCCAATTATAAAATCAGTTTGAAAATGGACAAAGGTAAAATTATCTACAACTGGCCTTTTGATCCTTTTTAACTTGAAATGGACTCTCAGTTATTTTGTCTGTTACACTGAAATTTGCTTGAAGCTATTCTCACTGGACAAATAATGTGTGATGTATTTTCTGTGGAAACTTAAGTTAGCTGCATGTTATCTCTGGTTAACTTTCTTTATACAAAAACATTACTAGGCAGTGGACCTCAGTTGTTCCAAAAAAACAAAGTACAAGAAGCAGTAGGAGAGTGAAATTTAATGCTGAAACAAACATTGTATTAAGATAATAAGTTGATAAAAAGAAATCAAAAAAGTTTTAGGTTTATTAAAATTGCGTTAATTACAATAAATACATTTTCTTTATTCATTTCTCGTTGTTTCTTCAGAAAAGCATTAGTTCACAGACAGGGAAGAGGTTAGGAATACATTCCGAAGAGGTGGAGAGTTCTCTCATCTCTATCTGGACCAGCCATGGGCTAGAAAATTCATGTCCCTGTGCCAGGGAATTATCAGCTCAAAGGTCTAGACTGGCTTGTTTTTATAACATGAGCAACACTCCATGACTTCCCTTTCTAACAACCCCAAAGGCACTCAGAAGCTACCCCATTCTAGTGGGATATAGAAACTCTAAGAAAATTCAGCCAATTGTCTGCACAAACTATGCATGGTGGGAAAGAACAATCCATGCTAAGGGGATATGTCACAGGTATTTGGGGCAGCAGTAAGAAGCCACATAAACTCCCCTTAGTTTTCTTTTCCTCCCCACTGCGAAATGACACCTCACTCCCAAATTAAAAATGTATTAAGTTATCTGTCTGTTTTATAAGAAAGAATTCCAAGAAATCTGCCTACATTTTGGAAATTAAAATGTCTACGTCCTGAATGCTTCCAAAAAAAGAAAGAAAACACAAAGTCCAACACAACTTTCCCTCTCACTCTTCTCAAAACACAGATGCAGGATTTAAGTCAACATACTTATGATATTAAGTAAGAGAAATAACACTTTTTTGTCAGATTCTTCAACTGTGCATTGTTATCATGGAAATATTTCTAAATTAATTTATTTTAAAGCTGAATAAGAGTCATATCAGATTACAGATAATCATAAATATACACTGACAAGAAGATGAACACAACAGTCTCAGTTACAATATTAGAAATACGGTGTAAAATCAAAAACTAAACACAGAAATATGAGTACTTTATATGACAGGATCAATGCCAAAGTAACTTCCAAACCAATACAAAACAATTTAAGCATGTGTAAAATTGCACATTAAGGAACTATTCTTTCTTTCCAATTGCACATTGGAGAATTACATAAAAAATTTCCAGTCAGGTAAAACTTTTCTGGGTCTTCTGGACCACTTTCTGACAGGCCTATTTTGACAACCAACTGAGCTATTATACAGGATGCAGAAGTCAGTGTCAAACTAAGAACTGCATTTCATGGGAAATGGGGTTGTATTTCCAGGCCATAGTACCACCCACATCAACTCCCTAGCCTATTTTGAAATTTGGTTACCTTTTAGTGTTTTCAGTTTTCAGATGCTTTATTTTCTTTCCTAAAGCATGGAATAACTTTTTTATGTTAAATCTCAGTATCTAGCACAAAGGAACTTTCCTCTGCATCCTCCACACATACTTTCTGAGGTCTGCATTGAGTTTTCTTTTAAATGCATTCCTGACACACATTTTTTTTTAATTTTTTATTTATTTATTTTTGCTATAGAATATTGGTACTACAGGAACATTTGACTTTTAGAGTAAGTATTTAATATTCCTTAAATATTTGGGTCCTTTCTGACTGACAGGTTCAGCAGGTCTTTTCACCCTACCATCCCCTAAAACAAACACTAGAATTCCCAAAAGGCACACTAGAGCCCTCCATCCACAAGCCTGTTCCTAAGAGCAATACTTGCTACAAGAACCAGCAAACATCAGCCTCCTTTGTCCAGAAAGTAGATACTGCCCCTGCGGTCTTATACCTATGTTTATGTAATAACAAATTTAAAAATGCCATAGAATAAAAGCTAGTAAATTTTTTAAACATTTAAATGAAGTCCATGTAGAGAGAACTGCAAAATTTTCCAGCAGCTTCACATGGTTGATCCACAGCCAAATCATTGCTGCTCGGCCCTCATGGAACTTCCTTTCCCACAGTCAAAGTGAATCATAACAACATGATAATATGTAAATAAACACATAAAATAATTCATAACTCAGCTATAAAATTTCAAATTTACTAGTCTTGCAGATCATGTTCTAAAGACATTGTCGTTAGAAATGAACCTGCCAACTGGCTCTGGTTGCTCTATGAGAGCGGCATCTCAGTGCTGGCATGAGTGAAGTGTGCAACATAAGGGGAAGGAAGCAAAGGGTCACTTCAAGCGAAAGAAGTAGTACGCTTTTGTGTAAGTAGTCAGTCAACATTTGCAGATTGCTGCTCTAAGAGTTGGGTGAAATATTGCAGCTGAATTTTAAAGGATACTAGCTAACTTAGTTCTGAAAGCTGAAAATCCATCTTGATGAAATATAATCTCACTTCTCCTAAACTTTGTTTAAAGAAAATACTGTATTTATTTAGGGGAAGTTCTCTTTGCATGAGGTTCTATTAAAGAATTTAGCTGCACTTAGTTGATTTAATTTTTGGACTGATTGTCTCACTACATCAGCCACAAGGAATTATTATGATTCTCATTTGATGTATCAAGAAATAAACACTAATATCCTCAACAAAAGTATCATTATATTTTTTTTCAGTGAAGTCCATACTCAAAGTGAGAGCAAACAGAAACTATTTTTTCACTCTTACTAAGTGCAGAAATATGGTACAACTGAAACAGGACTTGCATCAATCTTAATAATAAAACATGTACAAAATAGCACTGATCTGATAAGAGTCTGAGTGATACATTGTAGAAGCAATTTGCTAACTTTATATATATATACATAGGAAAGCTTTACAAACTTATCAGAAAACTCAAT
The DNA here is from genome assembly GCA_013396655.1 of Campylorhamphus procurvoides. Taxonomy (NCBI): domain Eukaryota; kingdom Metazoa; phylum Chordata; class Aves; order Passeriformes; family Dendrocolaptidae; genus Campylorhamphus; species Campylorhamphus procurvoides. The sequence continues at coordinate 1,019,268 of WBMV01008446.1, forward strand.
GCAGTAATGCTGCTAGCATTCTAAAGCTAAAAAGGGACCTTACAATGTTGGTCTTGCCTAATTCTTCTATAAAATCCTCCTAAGAAAGATTATAACAGCTTGCTTCAGCTCCAGGCATCTACTCCACATTCATGCATGCTGGAATGCTGTGTCCAGCACTGGGACCCCAACACAAGAAGAATGTGGACCTGCTAGAGCAAGTCCAGAGGAGGCCATCAAGACAATTAGAGGTTGTAACAACTCTTCTGTGAAGATGACAGGCTGGGAGAGTTGGGGTTGTTCAGAAGAGAAGGCTGAAGAGAAGGGAAGACTTTTGAGCAGCCTCCCAGTACCAAAGGGGACCAACAACAAAGCTCAAGAAGAACTTTTCACAAGGGACTGAAGTCATAGGACCAGCGGGAATGGCTTTAAACTGCAAGAGAATAGGTTTAGATCAGATATTAGGAAGGAAGTCTTTACTGTCAGGGCAGTGACACACTGGAACAGGCTGACCAGAGAAGCTGTGGATGCCCCATCCTTGGAAGGGTTCAAGGCCAGGTTGGATGGGACTAAGAGCAACCTGGTCTAGTGGAAATGTCCCTGTCCATGGTAGGGTGGTGGGAATTAGATAATCTTTAAGGCTGCTTCTAACCCAAACCATTCTGTGATTCTGTGATTTTTGTCAACAGTCTTTTTTCTGGGTTTTACAATGCATATTAGAAGGATATATTCTGAAGAACTCTTGTTTGTAACGGCAGACTATCCTCTCACCTGTCAAGAAGAAATGCTGGATTGTGTATGAGTATCAGCTGCAACTAGGAAAATAATAAAATAAACCCTATATTCTCAGCAGTATGAGGACTGCTCAAATGTTTTAGTGTTTCTAAACTTTAGCAATGCAAACAAAATTGGGCTTAGGGTAAAAGGGTACATATTGAAATTAAAGACATACTCTGTTAAAACACCAAATATAGCTCTTTGATGAAGAAAATAACTGCAAAATTTTTGGGAGTGATTTTGATTTTGAAGTCCCTTAAGTTACATTAATCGTATACTCTGCTTGTGAAATTAAGAAATACATGCACAGAACTACATTTTGCACACCTAAAATATTTGATAACCACTTACCTTCACAGAGTTTCTGTTTTATAACTTCTTTAATTCTTGATATTGCAATATAGTCTTCAACATAAAATACATAAGTTGATGAAGGCTTGTTGGCAATAGCTTTAAGTTCATCCTCCTCAATTTCTGAGCCAACACCAATAGCAAACAAAGTGATTTTATTTTTTCTTGCTTCTGCTGCGACATCTTTGACTTCATCTTGGGATTTTCCATCAGTGAGAACAACTGCTATTTTTGTTAAAAATCTTGAAGATTTTGCAAAAAGATGGTCAAAAGCAAACTGAATAGCTCTTCCTGTTTTTGTATTTCCTCCCAGATAGTGTATGGACTCCATTTCCCTGATGAGGTTCTCAGTGGATTCATGAATTCCAAGAGGAATTTCAAGTACAGGGTAATCGCTGTACTGAACAACCCCAACTTGAATAAACTTTGGTCCTATGTCAAAATTTCTTGTAATATTGACAAGCCAACTTTTGATTATTTCAAAGTTTTCTGGGCCAACACTGTAAGAGCCATCTAAGATAAAAACTAAATCTGCCGGAGCAGTTCTGCAACCTAAAAAAAATAATAAAAATCAAATTAACATTTTAATGTTTAACACTTTCTTCTTCCACGGTAAATGTTTTTACTATTAATCATTGTTTATATTAGGAACTATATTGACAAACACATTCCATTTGAAAAAAAATCACCAGCATTTATCAGGGAAAACAAGATTGCTTGTGTAAGCCACACAGATCCAATTTGGTATCTGAAAGCCCCACTATTTTCTGGTTTTTACATTATCACCAGAAATAACTACAAAAAATTCTGGAATTCAGTTCCTTAGCTGGCATTTCATGCAATGAACAGAGAGGAATGAATATTGGATTTCTTCATATCTCATCTGCAGAAACGATAAAGATAAAAACTCATTTTTGTTAGCAAACCAAGCACAATGCAGAGCAAGGCTAATAGCTCACTATTTACAAGAAAACACTGACACTGCTACATGGAATTTACAGAACTAATTATTAAAAAATTCTGAGTCTCAACTGAATGTTCTTGGTAGCACAGTCAAATTTTAATAGAAGAAAAGTGTTCAATGAATGAGCTCAACCTCCAGAAAAAAAGAGCACTTAAGATCAGCATTTAACAACTACAATGTAGCTGCATGATGGCTCAGGCATGGAGTCAGCTCTCCTAGCTGTAGTCACATATCAATGGAGTTTTTAGACTAAATTTCCAACTACAAGCCATGGACTGACACAACCATTTCTATAGGAAAGCCCTATCCCTCCTACATGCCCATCCTCCGATGGAGGGAATAATCCTCTGAAGAATCACCTTCAACTCACTGTGAAAGATCTGGTAACTGACACGTGAGATGTCAAGGAGATGGTCCAAACCAGGAGAAATGATTTTGAGCTCATGGCACATGAGGTCATGGGGGTTACTGTGCTTTCCACTTTATGAAAAGCTGCAGCTCCATCACAGGAAAGAGGGTTTTGTCTAGTCCTGATATCTGCCTACAGACACTGCCAGTCAGGACAAGATTTCACCCTTCTTGAAAGCAAGGGGCCAAGTCTACTGGAGAGATTTTGCAATCCAGGTGGTGGTGAAGAGAAAAGACATTGTGCAAAGGAGAGAGTGGTGAGCAGAGTGTGGCACTCTGTGGTCCAGGGATATGAATCACAGTAATTTCAGTTGGAAGGAACTCAACATCACTGGATTCTGATGAAAGCAGAGTATCTATTTCAATGGTTACTTGTAGAGCAGGCAGACTGAAAAAAAAAAGTCTTTCTAGAGACCACAAGTAATTTTATGGAGTTTGTTGTAAAAAACAGAAAATTGCTGGACTGAGAGCAAAACTAGAGGAAAAAGACTTACCCTGAAAGTATACATGGCCAGAGGAAAGCCTTCCACACTCTTTTTATTCAGTCATTTTTGCTTTCAAAAAGCTACCTTTCTTTCATGTTTTATTTTCTACACACCAGATTTAGAGTACAAAACATGGTTTCATGGAGCTTGAGATGCTAATTTTGAAGAATATGCACAAAGGTCTGTCCCAGAACTGGGGTTATCTCAGCTTCCTCTCATAGAACTTTCATTTTTCTTTATTTAGTTTCTTACATAACATTGAGCTATTCAGAACATGATTCCTGAAGAAATGAAAATACAAATACTCAAGACACAACTTTAAATCAAGACTGGAGCTTTACAACTCCATCTGCCCCCTTGGGTATTTCCAAGACACTAAAAAGAAATAAAGATATTCCCTTTCTAAAGAAGAAATAAGATATTTAAGTTATTTATAATACATTACAGGACTTTCACTAGGAAAATTACAGTGGAAAAAAATCACCATCAACAGTAGTGTACATATAGACATCAAAATGGATAATAAAAGTGCAAGGCATGCTTTGACGTTGCCCTTATAGTAAATGCAAAAATTAAGACCTACTTGCTCTTGTTTCCCCATCTTCAGCTGAGATGTAATCATGAAGTAACAGAACTAACAGCATCTGAAAAAATCTTACGATCTGTGCCATGTGTATTTTATTCTCAAAATCTTGAGATAAAACTAGATGGGAAAAATGAAAAGAAATACAGTGTTATTGTATTACAAAACAAATCCAAGCTTCTGCAGTTTAAAAACTGTGCATGAAGAATATCTGAATCGAATCTGCAAGCCCAGATGTGGCCACCCTGCAATGAACCACTGACCTGAAAATTGGCAGTCAGGCATATAAACTCAAAACTGAGATTTTAAACAACACTCACCAGCCTTTCCTTGGAAGCCGAGTTTTCACCAAGACACATTTATACACTTACCCTGCTAGGCACATTCACGAGTAGGTCACATTCCCAGTCACCCTTGTCCAAACACTATACCATTCTGTAGCCATTATCAAAAGACTTGACAGGCTGATCCAAAATATGGCAAATGTTTATCTATCAAGTCCTGGTGGGGAGGTGTTACTTCAGTCTCAACCCACACAGCTGGCTACTTCAGCGAGTCTGGTACAATTCCCACTCTATCCCAGGACTGAGACTGCCACCAGGAGTCAGAGACTCAGCAAACCCCAGTCCTTCCCCAGCAGAACTAAACCCTGCAGATTGTGTGCTGTAAAATCCAAGATTACACAAATTATATACATCTTCAACCTCTGATTTTTTCGTCTGTTTATGTCTCCTTTGTTAATATGATTTATGAACTAAAATGCCCTCTGAAGCAAATATGCAATTTTGGCCCCATATTGCTGCTATAAATATTATTTGACAAATTTACTTAAATTAAGTCATATCTATTCATTATGTTTATTGCTAAAAAAAAAGGTAAAAAATACATTTTTTGAGTACTTAATGTATTAGAGTTCCATTAATTTTAAGACTCTGAAAAAAACCCACACCAAATATCTTTTGTATCTTCTTATCCTTCAATGTAAAATGAAATTTTCAGGGTCAATAGATTTCACTGCCCTTCAGTGAAGGGCACATAACATAAGTATTTTACCTCTAGCCGGAAAATGAATATTTAGTCTGCTGACTAGATGTCAAAAGGCTTTGCTTTGTCAGTCATGTTAATCCATTACATGCAAGTTTATCACTAACATTCTTGCTGGTTTTTTCAGCCCATTTCCTAGAATTTAAATGCTTTCTTTGCATAAGGCCAAGGCTCTTTCTCTTGTCATACTTTTTCCTTTTGGTCATAAACCTTTACTTATGTCTACAACAATATGATCTACTCATCTACCTAAAAGGTCAAATACAAATTAAAATATTGTTTACACAACAAAATTAAAACTCAATCTATCTGTGGCAGGATGATAAGAAGGGGAGGAGGAATGAAAGCTGGGTGTATTTGTCCTTTTTATATTTCTGATCTTCACATTGGAACTCCTGAGATAGACCAGGTACCCACCACATGACCAGTCATAAGGTATTGGCAGATGTTCTGAAACCTCTGTAGTGACCAAAACACAAATCAGTATGACTATTGCAAGTGCCTCTTAGGAGAAAGAGTAGATAAATGGAAATAAGAAACCATTTTCTTTTCTAAGACTAGTTAAAGGAGCAAACTGAAGAGAATGCCACTAAATCACTTTACCATACTGAGCAGCCATCAAGCAGCCAATGTTGTTACCTGCCACAAAATTCTACAACAATTAAATGTAAACCTTTTCAACTAAAAATGTGTCTACCTGACATGATTTTTAGGAAAATTATATGAGAAAAAGGGATTACATAATTGTGGGGCTAAGTAAGTAGAGATGTCATAATTTCAGTGTCAGATTCATTCATCATAGATTCATTAGCTCTGTTTGCCAAATAGAAGACAGGCCACAAATCAGTAAGCTGATTTACTCAGGCATTTCAGTCCACTGCTTTGCTTTCTCCACTGTTTATAAAGCACTTATTGCATTTAGAGAAAAAAAAATAAATAAATATCTCTACAATCTCAACAAATGCACAAAAGTTAATTTCCAGGAAATGCTACACCTACCTAATGTAATTCCCTGAAGTTAATAGTGCAAAAACATAGTTATTCTGTTATTAAACCGCTTCCTCAGGTTACAGTACCTGCAAGGTAACCCCATACTTTATTCATACTACCCTGCATCAGAAGGGGTGAGAAACCAGATGAAGCACTTTGGGGTCTATGGGATAGTACACAAGATGCATTTCCAATGATGCTACACAGATACTGAGATATGACCTTCATTCAAACAGATTAAGTGGCAGTTAATCAATGTACATTGATTATTTCAGACTTGATGGTTTGTACAATTGATTATTTTAAAATCCCTTTCAGCCAGTGTTCAAGTGTTTACTGAATGCTAAAACACATCTCTCATGAGGTCAAATTGAGCAATACCGAAGAATAACACAAAATTAAATCTATGTGGCAATTTGAATAGCAGGTAACTGAAGGACAACTGCATGCTTTTGGAATATCAGAAAAATTTCAGCCCATAACTGAAAAAAACCAAGGCAGACTTCTGTACAGAGAGCTGATTCATATATAAAAAAGCACAATGCTGATCATAAAAAACTACAAAACCCTATTGATTCCTACCACCGACAACCCAAAAGAAAAAATAAATTGTAAATAGTTTTGAAAAAGAAGACTGAGCAAAATATTTCAACAGTACATTAACTAATTTTTTGTTTGTCACCTCTGTGATTGTCTAAATGATTATTTGTGTAACACCCACAGAATTTATGTAAAAGGAAAACAAAAACCAAGCAACTGGGTGATTTCACTGCCATCAATCTTCACTAAAAGAGTATTGGGACAGTTCCCATTATTACTGCAACTTTGTTTTTTTAAGCAGCATACTAAATTAAAAAAATTATTTTAACACCACACTGCCTGCAACACAGAACCTATATGTGCTCTGTCATGAGCACAGAGGCTTCGGGTCAGGTGGGGACACTGAGATTCTGCTCTCTTGCAGCACTCTCCTCTCACCAACTCTGAGAAACCATTATGAACACCTTCCTTAAACTGCACTGGCTGCTTTCATCTCTGCTCATCCTTCAGCAAACTCTTACCCGCTGGTACCTTCAGGGATGAGCCTCCCACAGGAATGACAGAAGCTACAGGAAAGAGGCAGATGCTCAGAGATGGCTGGGTGGAACAGGGAAAGCAGGGGGCTGCAAGGAAGCCCTGTGTGTTCCAGGAAGGAGCTGCTCCACAGGAACACTAATACTTCAGTGTGGGAGAGGTACATGCAAAAGCGACATTTACTGACTGTCTGGAGCAAAGAAAGCATCAGGAATGCTACAGCAGCCATTAGTGTATGTCTTTAATGTCGAAAGACATTAAAGTAAGGAAACCATCACATCGCAGCAAGATTTCTTTTGGTGAAAACCATGCTCCAGCTTACATTTCTCAAAAAAAAATCAGCAAAATAATTAGCAAAACAAGCTTATCTGATTCACAGAAGCAAATTTGATTCCCTCAACAGATCATTTTTTCCATCTATTTGTGAGAATCCTTCTGCATTTCATTTACAGCAAAGCCTGTACTTGAGAACTTTAATTATAAATCCAAATAACTATTTAGTAGTCCAAAATGGACTTACTAATAGGAACCAAAATTAAAAGGATAAACTCAAAACTCAAGCAACCAACCAATGAGGATTCCAGGAACTACTCAATGTTCACTTTACTTGAAAGAAAATAATAATATAGCACTGCAATTTTAACAGTCAAATGAGATGTCAAACCAACAGCTCCAGAGACCAAATTTCTGTTTCTTGTCAACACAGTAATTATTGAACAGGCAACAGAAGTATATTTGATATTATTTACAGAGAATACTTGCCCAAGTGTCTTATTTCCACCATGGAGAGGCCACCATGTCAATGTCAGCCCAGGACATTACCAAAAGCCAAAATTGATCACTACTGATCATGTTCCTACTATCTCCAGGATTTTTAAGAGAAACAGAGAAGAATGTCCCCTCTATGGTGGTCCATGGAAGTGCTCACTGCTTTACTCTCTACCCTTGAGAGCTCCACTGACAGCTACAAGAAATCAGGGTCCTTGCGCCAACTTTTTGCTGCTGGAGCTGTAGGAGCCGGATCAGTTTGTGCAGGGAAGGTGTTTGCTCCTTATTTCCTCTGCACCTGCAAACAGTAGCTGTGGCTCAGTGATCCTTATGGGTCACTTCCAACTTGAGATATTCTGTGATTCCGTGATATTAGACTAAGATACATGAAACATTAAAAAAATAAAAATAAATCACAAACGACCAAAGCCACAACTCAACTCAGGAATGAATATTTTAAATAAAATTTTTGGCCCATCTTTTTCCAAATTATCCCTAGTGATTAGTTTGTGTTTTTGCCAAATGTAACCAGGAAAATACATAAAACTGCTTTCCCACCTCTCAGTTATACCAAACCACTTTTAATATATGGAAGCTCATGGAGGAGAAATCCATACAGCGTTACTAAATAAATACATCCTGTTGCATCTAGCTCAAGTAAAGGGCTGTGGACTGAGAGAGTATTAGTGGAGAAATAGCTGTGTTGCTGTATTTTTCAAGGTATCCCTATAGTTGTTTAATTTTTGCAGCTTAAGTGAGACAGTGCACTGCACCCGGAGGCTTTGCAACTCTGGTGGTGCATACGGTGGCAGCAGCCAGTCTTTGGCTATCTCCCAGCTCCACAAATTTGTTTAAATTAAAGTCACAAGAGTCTATGAAACATTCACTGAGAAAGGATACTGGGTGGAGTGGACTTTCAATGTGACTCATTATGGCCATTCTTTTACTTTTTACTGTATGCTTTTTACCTTGATATTTTACATGCCACTTTGATAGCAAAAGGGATCTTTAGAGTGACTGGAAACAGTCCCCTGAGGTAAAATGGTCTATCTCAGACAGAGGGATACCAGTTTATGGAAAGACCTCTGCCCTGAGCCCTTGAAATGGGGGGCTGTAGAGTACACCTGATATTTTTGAGTGATTTTCATGAAGACGCAGGCAAGTTTATGTGCATTTCAGAGTACATGAAAGGTAAAACCCTAGCAACGCTACTAAGCATCAGAACCTTGAGTCCTGACCAACAGGGGAGTAGGTGGTCTCCACCGAAGCAGAGTTGGCAAAGTATTGTTTCTTTCTTCACCAAAGGCAGGAGATGGTACTGAAAAATCTGGCTGCAGCAGCCCATGCCCTGTGAGCACATGGCCAGAGACAGGTGGCAACATGGCAATGAAAACATTCAGTTTTCATTATGTGTAGGAGGAAAACTCAGTGAAGTTTGTAAACTGGTGATATAAAAATGGGTGCGATAATTAAATACATCATTTTGTTCTTCCCAGGAATACTCTCCGAGGCAAGTTTCCATTTAGAGCACTTTGAAGTTTTACAGAATCAAAAATGTTTGTTCATCAGTGCAGTTTTGTCACTATTCAAACTGGGGAATGGAGGGAGAGAGAGAGAGAGATTTCTTTTCTTTGAGAACCCTGATTGCTCTGCTGCATGGAGATTACTTGTTGAAGAACTACACTGAAGAGCTACATTGAAAGGAGTTCCTTCACTTTTTCCCATTGTTACTTACTGCCTAAGAAAGCCAGCAATGGTGTGATTTTAAACTTTTCAGCATTCTGAGAAAATAATCAGACTAAAGGTTATATACATACTATCTAGCCTTCCAAATATAAGTTAACACTTCTCTCATATTGCATCACTGCATAAACATCTCATAATTCAGCTAGAGATCATTAGGTTTGATTTATGAAGGGACAAATAGTAAGATATTACAACAATAATGACTGAAAGGACATACAGGAGATTCTTTGCATTTCCAAAACATATGCAATACTACAGGAACTGTACAGCAAGAGAAAAGTAATCCTGAAAATTATGATTAATATGCATTAAATAATGTGGAAAAGTAATGCAATATTGCATTATCTTTTTTTTTATATTTGCTCTCTCCATTGCCAAAATTAATGGGTTTTACAAATAAAATGTTAGGGTAATTTAGATTTTACTATTTATTCCTAGCTCTACCTTATGCCGCCAGTCCTAAGTCTATGAGATCATTCTAAGTCAGTTTCTTTTAACATGTAATTCATCTGAATCTGTATTTATTTCTACTTGGATTTCAGTCCCATTCTACGTTCATGTTGTTCACATATTGTGCCTCTTCATTTATTTTTCTTGGTGGGCACAGCTAATGAGGTTATTATACTTGCAAACATTTAAAAGAATAACAGCATTTCCTGGAAAGGGTGAGGCTGTGAAGAATTTAGGCTCAGTTTGCACATACATATAAGCACATAAATGCAAGATTGCATATAAATAGATAAAATCTCCTACAGTGACGAGTATATCAGTATCCCTCCTACCATTTCTTTCTATTTCTATATTGGAATAAACTAATTTGGCTTAATCAGCCAGAACCGTTCTACAACATTAAATACATGACTACATTTTTTTATTAAGAGGAGTCAAGCAAGAAAATTATGTGTTTAACTTCAACATATTATGAGTTTTCTTTGGGTTTTTTAATAGTAGTAGTGCAACAATGATGAAAAGTAGTTGTAAAATGGTTTAATTCTGGCTAAGCAATAGCTGTACGAAGTCTATGTAAGAATACATGGCAATACAAAGTACAGAGAGTACAGTTTGATATAGTTTTTTCCTAACCCTGAAATAAAGCAGAAAGTGTTGCCTGGATTCCCTCAAAAAGAAAAGGCTAATAGGGGTTTTGCTTGGGCTGTCCATCCCTTTCCCTCCCTCTTCCTTTGCTATCCTTCTTTTTACAAAAGGAGCAAGGGTAACAGGCATAGTTTTGTTTGCCCTCCCTCTATAAACCTAAAAGCCTACCTGACAGACAAATAACAGAGCTCTCCAAACAGAGTTGGAGAAACACATGAAAAAAATGGGGACAAATGTAGGCAAAGACCTCTTGCAAATGAGTGAGTATATCAAGTCTACAGCTGCAGCAATGGGAGCTGCACAGGCTTGATGGCAAAGCAACCTAGGCTAGCTGAAAGTGAATTTCCAAGAGCCTGCAGAATGTGAGTATTGGAAACCTCAGAGAAACATTAGCATCACATCTCATCCACATTTTCAGAAATCAGTTCCATCTGCCTCCACAAGTGGTCCCTCAAGTACACATTACCTGGGTCTGTTCCTGGTGCTCAAACATTATTTTGCGTTTCACCCTCAAAATTCAGTGAAGGCACTAACAATGGCTTCACTCCAGAAGACATTTTAGGGATAGGTAAGAAAAAATCCAATGGGACAGTACTTTAAATGCAAATCTCCAACACAATTACAATTTCCATGATTAGAGGTATTCAATATAAACAAAATAAACCCACAGAAATGAATACTACATGGTAAGACTCTACTCCACACTTATAACTTTGAGATATATATATATATATGTATATACACTGCATAAAGTATTATATAAAGGAGCAGAGAGGATTAAACAATTTATCACCTTTTCAGCAGATTCTGGAAAGAACGTTTTGAATCAACTGTATGAAGTTTTTACATCAACTCCAATGCTGTACATTGAAGACCAAAGTAAGCAGTTAATATATATTATAACCCAAGCAAAAAGACATTATTTTTATGAAAGCAAATAATTCTCTTAAGTGGGATGGACCGATTGTTTATTTTTCATATGATTCAGTAAAGCATACAAACCCGCAGATTTCCTCAGTCTACAGCAGAGAAAGTTTGTATTCATGCTCCAACATCTGAAGTCACAGAAAACTTGTATTTTTAAAACCAATTTATTCTGGCACTTTGCATTTTGTTGGATTTATTCCCACTCCAAAAGAATGCTGTGCCAGGAGCCGGCAATTAGTTACTACAGGATTAAGAAAAGGGAGGTTTACCACAGCATTTGAGCTATTGGACATGACTGACTGGAAAACAATATAGGATGGGCAACTTATGTAAGTGACCACACTTGGCAGCTCAGAATTCTGGCTTCAACAAATTGATTTGAAGTCTCCCTGGAAATCGTGATTTCATCCTGTCTGTGAATAGCCTGTGCTGTTATTTCTCTCTTTATCAAGCATCTTGAGATTCCACAGAAATTTCCCTCCTTTGACAGACCCAAGAAAAACAAAGCAGCTAATCAATAGGATAAAATCTGACACTCAAGTTGCACAGTTGAAATTAACCTCACATGTGATAGCAGGATTCTGCGTAAGAAATGTTTTGCCCTACTGTTACAGGAAATCCAAAAGTTCGAATTTGGAGTGCACATGTATTAGTATCTATGTTACCAGACAGAAAAAGAGAAAACAACTTAATACAAATTACTACCTGGTGCAACAGTTTGGGAGACCATTTTGCCTGTGCTAAGGAATGTAGTGTTCAATTGGGCCAGTGACAACTGTTGGTAAACAGAAGGAAAACAGTCATTGGGGGACACAACACATTAACTAGAAATTACATGAAATAATTACATATTGTTATATATCATTTAGGAATGAAACCACTGTAGAAATTGGCTCAAGCCTGTGAGAAAGGTGCAACAATCTAACGAGTATTTACAAACAGAGGAATAAAAGCAACAGAAAAATGGATTCAATCAAAGTACGAACTTCTAATGCAATTAAAAGAATTAAAATTAAAAGGATTAAAAGGACCTTAGGATCATGTCTAGTTGACAAGAGATACGCAGAATTGCTCATCCATTACTGTTGTGGCCTCAAAGTTCTCAGAAAAGCAAGACAGCTGAGGACTCAAAAATACTGGCAGTGCTACCACATTCAGCTAGATCCTGATACGTCGGACACATTCCTGCCAATAGCTCCTCACCCACTTCTTTCTTTTCTTCTTACAGTTATTTTCTTTCCACCTTTTTATTTTTGTTCTCCACTTTTAAAAAAGGGAGGGTAGGGTTGGCTTAGCTAAGATGTTACTTGCAACATGATGACTGCAACATCTGCCTTGAAAACAAAGGGAGATGCAGTAAGAAATATACAACAGGTGATTTAAAGCAAGTTTACTATGTGAAGGAAAGAATAAGTCCATGGGCTCCATTTGCCTCCTTCAAGTAAGGACCAACATCAGAAACAAAAATTATACTTTTCTGTCTCCCTATCTTTTATTGCCTTCTCCTGTTTATCCCTCAAACAGATTCCAGCATCAAGCCCATTACTGTTATTCATGTGCCTTTTTCCACAAATTATACTTTATGCTATTATTAGTTTTAATTTAACTACTGTCAAATGCTGGAGAGGATAAGAATTATGTTATGCTTTGGTCAAAGTTTTCAAAACTTTATTTGAAAGCTTAGTTTTTCCAATTGTTACCTGTCCTCTCTCTTTTTCCCTCACTTACAGAAACTTTCAATAAAAGGCAAATCAGATTAATCTTTTACCTTTCAATAGCAATCCATAGCCACAGGAGGAGCTAATTAAACTATCTGTTCAAGCTTTAAAACTTGACATTATTATTTTACACAAAAGAATGAATGTTTATTCCATTTAATTTAGTACAACAGCCTTTAGACTAGATAGAAAGGTATAATGAAGTAGACTGGCATCTAAACCATTAGATTATATACTGGCATTTTAACAATATATAAACTCACTACATCAAACCAAAAAGGATCATATAATGTAAACAGATAAAACAGATTTTTAGGGTTTCCAATTCTATGTTTTTTTTAAATTATATGGTCCCTTTCACTTAGTCTTGTTTACACTGAAAATACTGAAAAGTAATTCAAGGGAGGCTGTGATGGCTGAAGGAATGGAAATAGTAGAAATTCCAGAGGAATTCAGGACCTGAACTAGTGAAAACTTTGAAAGAATTCCAGTTGTTTTTCATGGGTGTTAAATCAAGCCCTTAAGATTTTAAACAGCTTTTTGAAGGAAGAAAAAAAGAAATTTAGCACATTCAAGCTTGAAGGGAAAAACATAAGCATTTGCTGTTTCAAGTGTATCCAAAATCTGTTACTTTGAGAAACACTTGCAGTATGATCCCAAGCAAAAATTAAAGCAATGCACAGTTGCCATGCCCAGCTGCTTTACACCTGCAAGAAGACTAAAGATATTCCAGCAAGTATTCCTGCTCACTTTCTTTACACTGTGGTAACTCTTACAGCCCATTCTATCAAGATGATTATTTTTATTATATTTATAAAGTATAAAACTCCTTGCTGGTCCTAGCCATCTGTTTTTCATTCACGCCCCCAAGCAACTAAGGACACAGTAGCTACAGAGTTGAGCAGCTAATGAATGGGCAAATCACAGGAAGGTATTGCAAAGGTGCAGGGTGGGCAGAAGGCCAGGGCTGCCCTGCACTATACAATCCATGTCTCTGGGTATTAGCTCAGCAGGCAATACCTGTGTATTTCTCTGCTTTCAGATTTGTTTCATACAGGTAAATAGCATTATGAAAAAACATGAAGTAAGCCAGCAGATCAAACCTCTCCCTGGATGTTGTAAATCCCTTTCTGACACAGGAAAAACACTGCTATTTTTCAATGTCCCAGGTAGGCATCTCAACAGGGAGCTGTTCTGTTTTTTTTTTTTTCTATTTTAGTATGCTTGTTATTGCAAGATCCCAGATTAACTTCCTTGTACTTCTGTAGTAGATTGCCTCCAGCTAGAGGTCAGGTGCCTACCAAAGCGGCACTATCACTCCCCACCTCAGCTGGAAGTGGGAGAGAAAATATAACAAAGGGTTCATGGGTTGAGCTAAGGGCAGAGAGAGCTCACTCACCTGTTACTGCCATGATCAAAACAGACTCCACTTGGTGAAAAACTAATTTAATTTATTACCAATCAAAGCAGAGTAGGATCATGAGAAAATTCTTAGAAATCTGTGTTCAAAACTGCAGAAAACTATTTCTCAGCCATTGCAGACAATTCCCCACAAGCTGGCACTGTAAGGATGAAGTGGGAGTGAAAGGCAGCATCCTGTTCCATCTTGCTAAGTTACTCATGGCAAGAAGGCAAATTCTTTCCTCCCACTCTATGTCTATGTACAAATCTTCAATATATGGGTCAGGGATGAGATTTGCTACTATATTCAGCAGTGATCCCTAGCAGTCATAAGCACTCATCACTCACCCATTTCCACCAGAGAATAAGTAAGGCACTTTTCTCCCTCTTTTGAGCAGTAATCAAATATTATTTACCAGAAGACCTACCACAGACTACTCTGACAGATTCTATATTTTACAATATTATAACCCTTACAGTAAATGGCTAAAGAATTTCCCTTGAGGTTTAACAGTGAACATGGTGATTGTGCCAGGTTGGCAGCTGGAGTTCAGGATCACAGAATCACAGAATATGCCAAGTTGAAAGGGACCTACAAGGATCATTGAGTCCATCTTCTAGCACTGTGCAGGACCATCCCCAAGAGTCCCACCATGTGCCTGAAAGTATTGCCCAAATGCTTCCTGAACTCTGTCAGGCTTGGTGCCATGACTAGTTCCCTGGGGAGTCTCCTTCAGTGCCCAATCACTCCCTGGGGGAAGAATCTTTTCCTAATACCCAACTTAAACCTCCTCTAACACAATTGCAGGCCATTTCCTCAAGTCCTGTCACTGGTCACCACAGAGAAGAGATCAGTGCCTGCCCCTCCTCTTCCCCTCACAGGGAAATTTTAACTGCAGTGAGGTCTCCCCTCAGTCTCCTCTTCTCCAGGTTGAACAGAACAAGTAACCTCAGCCTCTCCTCATGCGACTTCCCCTCAAGACCCTTCACCATCTTCATTGCCATCCTTTGGACACTCTCTAAGAGCTTAATACCTTTCTTATACTGCAGTGCCCAAAACTGCACCCAATATTCAAGGTGAGGCTGCCCCAGTGCAGAGCAGAGCAGGACAATCCCCTCCCTCAACCGGCTGGCCATGCTTTGCCTGATGCCCCCCAGGACATGGTTGGCCCTCCTGGCTGCCAGGCCACTGCTGACTCATATTCAACTTGATATTGACCGGGACCCCCAGGTCCCTTTCCACAGCACTGCTTTTCCAACCTTAATTTCATTAATCCATTCTGCCTCTTTTACGTCATTCTACTTGCAACTTTTCTGTTCAAGAGAACAGTGCAAACAGTTGTGCTCTTTGCTTCTTTTTGACATGAAAGAGCCTGAAATTTGTTAGTAATTCAAGAGTACCACATTTCTGAATCAGCTAACTTGACTTGAATTAGCAACAGGTGCATTAAATGGCCATTTAGGTTAATACAATTTAGGCAATATTTCTTCTTTCAGAAGCTCAATTTAATTTTCCAAAGTAGTTCTCCTATCTCAAAACATACAGGACGTGTAATTTATTTTCCATAGAGTCCATTAAGAAATGTCTACTGTCACTAATATAGGTTACAAAAGAATGAATGAAACAATATGGTACACTTACTAGGACCTATGAAAAACGACTTGCACTGTATATTGATGGGATCAGACAGGCCTGAACAAAGTGCAGGTCGCACTTTTTTGAATAAACAGGTGTACAACTTATCTTTCAGAGGAATACCATCACTTAAAAAAAGAAGATTTTATATTATTGCAAGTTTTAATACACAGGCTTTTTAAAAAGTGAAAGTAATATGGTATGTTATAATTTATGCTAGAAATCTGATGTTTCTAAAGATGGCAGATGCATTTTCAGACACATTCCAGCGTTACTTAACTTTTTTTTTTTTTATGTGAAACTGGTGCTCTTAGAGAACAGGCAGATTTCAGGTTTGCTAAAAAAGATTAATTTAGATACAAGAGGGAATTCTAATATATTTTGTGTTCCAAATAACACAAAATCTTGACTATCTCTTACAATGTTTCAGAGCAAAAGCTGACAGTGTTTCCAGTTTTTATTCTGGCACTAGAAGCTAAGGATTATACAGCTGGACAGAAGCACCATGCAGCAATCTTAGTGACTTCATATAAAGAAGGCTTGTTGAGATACATGCATCTGTTAAATATCAGTTCCAATCTGTATTTCTCACAGTAAATTAAAAGCCATGGTTTAAAAGCATTACTAACACAGATTCTTCAGACCTTGGGGTTCCACAGCCTCCCTTTTGGGAGCAATCCTTTTTAATTATATCTAATTCTTAACTTTCTGCCAGCGGTCCCAAGAGTGACCATTTATCGCCAGAACACTAAAGATGCTGGAGGTAATAACAGCAGGTTTTTACATTTTTTGCTCCAGTTAATTTTTAAATACTTGGTGCAAAGTACTTAGTTACAAACTGAGGTGCTGCTAGTGCCTGTTGTGGTACAACCCAAAAGAGCTAAGAACACAGTATGACTGAGAGGTGCTGAAACCTCTGTACGAGAGGGTAACCTCCTGGTGACTGTCAGTGCTACAAAGCATCACTGAGCGCGTGTCAGAGAGACACTGCTCCAGTTCTGCTCAGAGACATCCTGAATAGGAAGATTCTAAAGAAGCTGTCCACCGTGCTATTTGCTACAATCCAGTATTAATATTACCTTACCTGCACCAAAGAATACAGAGAATTTTGTACAGAATTTAATACTAAGGGACAGATGGACAAAGTCCTTTTCAGTAAATTATTGTTTACATTCTATGCTGAAGTATAAAAAATACGTAAACTATAACATAAAAATGTAAAATAAGTATAGTATTTACCTGCAAGTAGTAAAACAAGCACCTGTGGGTTTAGAAAAAGCTAATCATTGAACCGACATAGTGTGACTTCTTCAGCTTAAAGTGACTGGATAGACTGCTGCTTCCACTCAAAAAACCAAAAAAGTAATCTTAATGGATCATAAAATCTGCATCTGGACTGTAATTTGTTGCATTAAGGCCTAGATACACACAGCATTGTCTGTGTGACTAGGCTTCCAAATGAAATAAGTCAAGAAGTCATCAAAATAAATAAGCAGACACATTAAATTGTGCAACTTGAAACTTTAAGTAACAGCTAATCTATTTCCAGTTACAGAATAACATGCAATGCTCAACCCTTCACCTAACACTGCTTTTCATGTAAAAGAAACACAGAGAAGTAATCTTTGAAATTCTATTCCCCCAGTTTTGATAATATATTTACAAAACACAAAACTAACAAAATATTGAATTGTATCAGAATGCTAACTTAATCCATTCAGGGTCATTTTACAAAAGTTATATTTGCCACTGCAAAAATGGTGGTATTTGCAGGTCCTTTAAGATCACAATAGCTCTATAGGTGGTCTATGAATTCTAGATACTCCACACAATAAGCTAATTAATTTCATATGTTTATTTACAATTTCAGAATGACTTTGTATAAGGGTCATCTCCTTCAAAAAAAAGTGTCTTTGGAGGAATCTCTGGGGTGTAGTATCAACAGCCAAAGATGGTGTGTATAATAACATATATTGTTCTCTTACTTAAACTACAAGAAGTTGACTAAAGTGGATTTTCTTGCCTCTGAGCCTTATTGCAAGATGTGTGATTACATTCTCAGTTCTTATTTGGGCTATATAAATCACGAGAATTCATAATCACTTTATCTATAATTTAGCCACAACAGCGAGCAACTATAACATAATTCATAAGCATTGCCTTATATTTTTACTCTTTAAAATCAAATGCTGTCCTGGATGGTTTGGAATGAACTTGTTAAAGATTAACTCTATCTATGCAAATTATTACTGGTTCTCAGATAGTACTAAAGGTGAAAAAAAGGGAATAAACAAATACAGAAAGAAGTTTCTTTTCAGCCATATTGTAAAATAAACTTCCTTGACTACATAAACAGATTCAAAATATCAATCAGTGAAAAAGGTATAAGCAAACAAAAACCAGAAAACAACCACTTCAGGAAAAAAGTGTCAAAATATCTATGTTGCAAAGATATGTAGGATTATTTCCTAATAATTGACATAATAATTATTTATATTTTCTCTACATCTTGGCCTATTCTTTTTAGGAGAGAAAAGCTACTTCCTGTTTATTCAAACAAGAAAATAGGTTAATGATTTAAAGTGATTATACATTTACTTCAGGTGTCAACAATCAATGCTGGAGTTCGATTTTTGTATTAGTGCAGCAGAGTTTTCAGGATGAAATCACCATATAACAGAATTTGCATAGCACTTTGATTTCTAAACATGATTTCATTGCCTGCAATTGTCCAACTTTTCAAAGGCATCCTGTAAGTAATTCTGCAGGGGCAGAGGGCATATATTTAAAAATCACATAGAGTGACCCATGAAACAAATCCAACACTGCATGTGGTCAAGTGTTGAAGAGCAGAGAGAATCAGGTCTTCTGCAGAGGGAATGCTCTATATTGGACAGCTCCAGGATGGTTTTGTTGAATGCCTTTTACTTGTAACTGTCAGGTGCCATCCAACCATGAATTCCTGATAACATATAGTTTGTACTTAGCATAAGAAGGTATACTTATGTATATACAGAGAAGAAATTCTTCTTTGCTTGAAACACCTCTTCTGAGGGCAGATACCTTATTTAAATCCAGATCAGAAAAGAAAATAAGAGATAAATAAGTGGAATGCCCTTACTCTTTAGGAAATAAAAATTAAGCTTTATTCTTGGTACTGCTTGGCTTCCTCAAAGACAACTATGTGCTTCTGAAAATTAGGTGCAGCTGTTCTCTGTTTTGAGCTCCTTAATGAAATCCTCTGCATTCTGGCTTCCCTCCTCTTTTTGGCAAAAGTTGTCAATGTTCATTTCAGCCGAGTCATGAGCATGCCATGGCCATGTGGGCCTCTTTGCACAGCAAATGGACTTAATCACAGGAGCACACAATTACATTCCTTTCTCCTCATTGAAAATTCACCAGGGAATGACAAACATAAACCTCCATTGTCCAGGACCTTTAAAAAGAATTTGCTGTTATTCCTATTCAGCAAATCTTCTTCCCCTTCCATACCCCTTATTCTTTTCCATGGTAGCAAAACACTCTTTTATCATTTTATTTTCTAGTATACTGCAAGAGTATATTTTTTGCAGTTGAATATATTGCCAGCATTTAGATATGTTTTATCATCAGTGATTTCTCATGGCTTGTGTCATTTTACATAGGACCTGAAAGATTCTCAATTTGGTTTTTCAGGGATAGGAAAAATGCTTCCATGTCTCTCAACTGCCTTTACTTCCCAGTTTTTCTCTCAACTTATTTGGTTGGTTTTCTTATGGTGCTCACTTTCTCTGCAAGTGACAGTTTCTGAAAGACAAAGAGGACTTCTTTTCAGTAGGTAAGAATTTCAATTTCCTTTCAGTACGTAAGATAATTAGGTGTTTTTTCTCTGAAAATTCCCCTCCACATATTAACCTTTTATTATTATTGCATTTCCACATAAACTTTCATTCATTTTTAAGTTGCTATGAAGTAAAGGGTGCACTCTAGCTCCAAGGTTCTTGGCTGCACTTTTCCACATTGCTGTAACTCCTCACTTGACAGAATCTCATGGTATACCTCAAAAGTTCTCTCCATTTCACTCACCCAGTTCTGTTCCCTCCTAATGGAAATGTCATAAGTAGACAGATCTCGCTCCAGCTGGGGAGAGAAAGCACACAGCTCCTTACTAAGACACTGACATTCAGTTTGGCTTATATTCTGCCTACAGTGATCTACTTTACCCCTTACAGTTCTGTGCTATCAGGGCCAAGATTTTAAGTGCTGGAGAATCCCAAGTCCACCTCCCACAGACAATCAAATCTCTGATAAAATGAAAATTCAACATTATGTAACTCTCCCCTGGGTTTTCAGCTTGGGCATAAAGTCTAACCTCAGAGCCACTTCCCACAGAGTGCTTTTTTGTTTTGAAACATTTCCCACAGTTGAGAAATAAATGAATTCACAATTCGAACAGCTCTGCATGGTCTACTCCTGCCTCTTCCGTCTTCAAGTCATGTTCTGCATAATTCACCCACCTTTTAAGTCATAGCACAGATGTGTCTGCCAACTCTTCTCCACATGGGACACAACAGCTATACTTATTTTCTCCTCTGCCTTTTTATTTAACTGGGAGTATTATTCTATCTTGTCTATGTGCAATGAGGAAATGGGAAACGGTAGAAAACCAGGGTCAGATTCCAAGAGAAAGTAAGGAGGAACATTCTGATCAGGTCAAGGAGAGCTGCAACTGAAGACATACTTAAATAAACAGCCTTGCTGTCTAGTGGAGTCTGTCTGGGTCACATCTCTGAGAAGGACACCCAGGAGATGTCAGGGGGTTAAAAGACTATGAAAAACAAGCTACTACATTTCGGGACATGGTGGTAGGTACTTTTCTAACTGCATTTATAATTTGAACTTTTCAGTGTATGATATTGGGAAAAGAACTAAGTACCACTTCATACATCTCCCCTTAAACATAAGCATTACACTGATAGTCTAGAAAGCTCAGCATGGGACTGTGTGGTCCCTCCCTGGCAGCTCCTCTGCTAGTTTGGCAAAAATTCACACAATTCTGCACACTTTAGTGAAGCAATGGTTATATCTCAAGATTTTAAACTGAGCTCAATAATCTGGTATTATAATAAACTGTACTGTCAATACAACTATGCAAAGTTATCTTGACCTCTCCACATATGATACTGCAAACTCTTGTGGAATTAGGGAGCTCCTAAAGGGGTGAGAATTGGCCTTACCTACTGAGACCAAAAGAAGCACAAGATACTCTTGACAACAGAGACTTTCCAAGCTGCTGTTAAAGGCTGAGCTTAGACGTACTCTTGCTGTTATACCAGCTGCAGGACTCTTCCCTCACGTGTCTTCAAAGCACCTTAATTAGGCTCATTTTTATATGCTGAAACAGTTTTGACTGAAAACTTTTGGAAATCATTAACTCCACTTAATGAAGAAAATACAGATTGTTATAAAATATTTTGGAAAGTACAAGCTGGCACGCTTTAAAAATTGTTGGCTTAATTTCAAACCAGAGCTCAAGGGGTTTGGTTTTTTTCCCACTTTCTGTTGATGTAGGACACAGATTCGTTCAGGCAAGTTAGAACATGTTTTACCACCACCATAGCTCTGAAGATTTACACAAAAGAAAAGGAAAAAGAACTGACAGTTTGAGTAATCCAAATCAATACTGTATATTTGGTAAGTTGGACTAAATACAAAATAAAACACACAAAAAATTAGCTTTGTGTCTTTAAAATAGACAAAACCACTGTGAGCTAATCAAATGGCAATGTTAATGTACACTCCAACTACAGAAGTTGGGAGACACTTCATTCCGAAAACTTGATTTCTCCCTTTCAAAGACGGCTTGGATAAAGACACTTTTCTAGCATGTTCCACAGATAAAATATTTTAAAATATTCTACAAATTTTGTCACACAGCACATATATAGCTGTGGATATGCAACATCCAGACAGACACATTTAAAGTCTTCTCAGATAATCTTCCCAATTAAAACATACAAAAACCCAGTGATCACTTCTTCATTCAACATCTTTTACATCCACACACAAACCTGCACACTTGTAGGGAAGTAGTCCATTTCTACCAATAGATTTTATGCCAAAGAAGATGGGGATGGCAGAGCTACATCCCAAACTGCTGATTAGCACCTCCTATTTACACAGTACTTCTGACACCATCTCCAAGGACGGAAACGAGTGTGTTTGAACAGGACTTTCTATACCTCTCTGCTGTACATCTCTCGTGTCATACAGGCCTCCAGAAGAAGCAAATGTTGCTCTTTATGATTACTGAAGTGCTATCTTCACCTCTGCACACTCCCCCTACGTCTCTTCATACTTCCCTTTCCCACCTTCCCAACAGCCAGCACAAGTGACACTGAGACTCCAGCCCTTTTCCTAAAACCTGAGAGGGACTGGCAGGGACCAATGAAGAGGGCAAGAAAAAATGTTAGCTTGATTAAAAATGGATGGCTGCAGAGGTGACAAGAGGCATCCCACAGCATGGGACAGTGCAGAAAACAATGAGAACTCGTCTGGGTGGAGTAAGAGAGACCCTGCTGCCACACAGCTCTGCCAAACCCTCCTTGTCCTAAAAATACCCTGAGCCCTCTTCATGCCTCTGCCCCCTTGTCAGCTGCCAGAAGACTCCCATCCCCAGTCCCATAGCCAAAGGGCCATTGCAAACATTTCTCAACCCCTCCTGCCCCACAGGAGTTGTGATTGATCCCAGTGCCTCTTTGTCTTCCCCTCTGTGATCTCCATAACCAGCTCATTTTGCCACATCAGTATTTCTTTCTGTCACTTCTCAGAAGCCTCCAGCCTCTCTTTGTTATTAGTTCCAACCACAGCATCAGAGCAAGCTACTAGAACTAATCACAGGAGTGAGAAAAATCTTGGAATAAAAGAATCTGATTATGAAGAGTTCTTAAAATACAAATATTCAAGGTGGAAATGCAGATTTCCTATGTGCTAATGCAGTATTCTTAACACGCTTACTTTGAACTGACAGAAAATTCAAGGAAAATGTAAATCTCACTAGTGTGAATGATAGTTTTATTTTTCACCACATCAAGTTCAAATAAACTTCCCTGCAATTTTTGCATGTTCTTAGTTATGGAGAATGGGTCTCATTCCAGTGCCTGTGTGCTTTACTTAGAGCAGCTATAAACTTCTCTACTATTTAAAGCCTGTTTTACTAGAGCATGAGACACACTGATAAAAAGTTCGATAACTCAATCCAACAGTGAAATTGTATAAACCACACAAAATTCCAAAATGTTGACATGCATTTACCTTGCCCTCCTATTTCCACTCACACTATTATACAGTATGATCAACACTGCTCATCTCCCTGGTTGTTATCTGCTGTTAATCACGAATACAGTGCCTGACATCTACCCTCGAAGGCTAAATCAATCTGCACTGCTTTAAAACAATGCCTGTACAGATTAATGGTAATGTGGAAAAGGTTCTTTTGTAAGTCTCACAGTACTCCAGTACCACAGAAGCTAGAGAGAAGGGAAAAACCTCTCAATTCATTTTGTCTGTGCCCCCACAAGTCTAAGTTTTCCTCTACCTATCTTGCATTTTTCTGCAGCCAGTCCAGTTCTAAACGAAGCAACACAGAAGCCTTGCAGGGTTCAGCCTATTTTTATGGGCATAGGAAGGCAAGAAAAGTCAAGCCTTGACTATTATTGGGGTTTTTTTTATTTATCAAAGCAATATGTATTGCCATGGTGTAACAAATTCCTTACCATTTTTCTGCTTACCCCTACATTCTACTCTGGACTAGAAGCATTGGCTATTTACAAGCAGACCTGCCTGATGGAGCCATCTCCAATCCAAAGATCTGAGCTTGATTGCCAAGGGTACTCAAGGCGGTGCACTGGATTCTCCAGGCAGCAGATGCACAGCAGCCATCAAGCCCTACACGCTCCAGCACAGGCCAGCCAAGAAGGACAGGGTGCTGAAGCACATCCACCTCCATCACAAAAAACTCCAGTTCTAGAGGTTATGCCATTTTGTGTAAATGGAAAACATAAATTCTCTGATGGTCTCCTTTTGACTGTCAGTCTGGGACAAATGGCCTTCCAGTCTCTGCCTGCTCACCCTTCCTGAAACCCACATCTTCAGGTATTTCAGGTACCCACTACAGTGCTAATAGGTAGATTTCACACATTTGCAACACAAAATTTGGATCAGCAAAGGTTTGAAATGTGTCTAGAGACTCAAGGCACTAACAGGCCTTTAGCAGTCCCTTCCCACAGCCCAGAACACCACATCAGCCCCAAAGGGCCATTAGCCCCAGAGAGGTGCCTGATGGGCAGGGCTGGGGCTGCCCTGGTGACCCTCAGACACTGCTCCTGACTGGGGCAGCGGACAGGTCAAGTCCATCTCTGCCATCCCTCCCTGGGGAGTCCTCAGTGCTGTGCCCTGACAAATGCGTCCTTTCTGATGATTCAGAGAAACGCTGAAACGGTCTGGAGCAAAAAACCAACATTATAAAAACCAAAAGCAAGACATTTTATAAGGCACAGCTTGGTCTCTTCAAGCACTCTAGCCGGCCTCACCACTGGGGGCAGGACAGAAAGCAGCTGTGATAGCTCAGTTGGTTAGAGCATGGTGCTAATAATGCTGAGGTCACAGGTTTGATCCTTGTATGGGGCACTCACTCAAGAATGGGACATGATGATCCTTGTGAGTCCCTTCCAACTTAGAATATTCTGTGATTCCATGAGAAGCAAGAAGCAGAAGATGCCTCAGGAACAGCACATCTTCAGCAGGTCTACTGGCCTCAGCTCAGGTCATGCCAGCTCAAATAAGAGAAAAAACGAAGAACCAAAGACATCTTAATAATGCAGATGACTAAGAGCATTGAAAAGGCCTCTCTTTTCATAAAAAGACACCAGAAAGACTGAACCAGCTTTATTCCATGCCTCTCTACAATAAATAGTAAGAGCAGAACACAGGGACACCAGTTAATAGCAAATAACCTAGAAATAGAGATGAGGTCTTGTCTGTTCTCACTCCTATAAAACAGGGATGTTCAAAACACTTGAGTGATCCTTTTTTGGACTGCAAAGCTTAATTTCACAAGTAGTTACAGGAAGCAAAGAATGTGGTAGAATTTTTTATATCATTAACACGTAAATTGATAATACAAAGAATAACACAATAAAAGAATAAAAATCGAGAAAAGCAGCAAAAACCTCTAGGTAGCAGAAGTAAGGGAAGAAAACCACCAAGTCCCATTTCAGTCAGCTATTTCTGTAATTAGCTGGGCTAATAATTGGACTGGGCAAAATCTTGTTAAATGCAGTAGGACAAACTATGTATTTCCAAGTATGTTTAAGAACTGAATTACAATCCAAGCAATTTCCATGATGATGATCACAGCCAAGGTAGACATAAATTAAACCAAAGTAGTTCTGCCTCATGGACTGCCTGAGACACACTGGTATTACTGAGGATCTGAAGGAAACAATGTGATACAATTTGCATAACTGTACTTAGACAATAAGCTCAAATCTCCTAAAATTTACCCATAACCCAATTTACCAGCTGCAATAGTGCCAAATCAAGATGTGATATTGTGGGGTAGATCATCCACAACCGTTCTTAGACTTCAATGGTAAATGCACTTTGAGCAGTTATAGTATAAAATTTTGGCATGTGAGTGAAATACCATAAATTAATTACTGAGCTATGTTTACCTTACAAAGCTGGTGCTTCAATATGCATGACCATCATCAAGAGTGTGAGTTCACAGGCTGGCCTCCTGGCAGCCTCTGCCACCCCTGGAGCCTTTAATGAACCTGGAGAGGTCATTGAATGTCTCTGACAACAGGAAGGTACAATCACCTTTGTCTTAAAGATTTCTGGTAGGTGATTGTTTGGACACTCAAAGCTCAATTACCTGTACCAATTAGACAGGACTTTCCCTACTGATTTAACCTAGTGTCTCCTGCAGCAGCTCAACATGCTGGTTCTTGTTATGTCTCCGCTGGATGTGGAGAAGAATTTGCTTCCCTCCATTCTGCAGCAACCAATTACACAGTTGAAGATTGTTATCACATCTCTCATCAGTCTTTGCTTTCCTAGACTGCAACATTCCAGTTCTTTCACTGTTTTCCCACAGGTTAGGTTCTCTAGATCTCTGACCACCTTTGCTACTCATCTCCTAACTCGTAAGACTCTGCTGGAACTTTGGTGTCCAGAATCCCAGATAGTACTGATAGGAGATACAGACACCAAAGTCACAACACTCCTGTTACGCATCCTCAAACGACATTTGTCTTAATTTTGCACATCTTTAACTTGCTGTATCCTATCAGTCTTCATGCAGAAAACAAAATTTCCCAAGGAAAGTACTTAACACAGTTCTTCAACTCAATATTTTGCATTCGTCCCTTAGTTCAGGATTAGACATTTGAATAAATATTTGAGTGATATTATACAATAAGCACACCCACAATCAATAAGGTTTGAGGAAAACCTCCAATTAAGTTTACTAATTGTAACAGACCCACAAGGCTTTCTCAGGTGTCTGAAAGAACACTTTCAGAACCAACCAGTGGATTGGTTTTCCAGCACATGAAATTCTCAAATCAGAGACCAGATCCTTTTAGCACAATAAGTACTATGTACATCTAAGCCTTACACAATTTAATAGCAGTAATCAGAAGTGACCCACAGCGAAAATGTGTTTTTCTAGGTACAGAAGCAACCATAATTGCAGTAATTACAAACTCTTCTACCTTACTGATTCTTCTAAAGTCTCTACTCTCTTGCTACAAACTATTGAAGAAGTTCATATGCAAAGCCATTAACTTTGTGCAAGATTAACGTGGTGCAAGCATGAAGCAGGTTTCTGTACGGCAAAGAAGGACATAGCAGGATATAAATGATTTCATCTCGTGCCAATAAACTAAGTGAGGATGTCATGCTAGTCCAATCTCTTCCATGCACTGTAGTCACGTTGTGAAAAAAAAGAAAACCTGCATCAGTGGCACAGTCCATTTCAGCCCCCGGCTAAGAAGGAGGCACAAGTTTCCTTATCTCAGCCTCTCCGCCCTCCGGTGTCCCCGGTCCCCACGCCCGGCTCCCGTGAGGGCATCCCGGTGCGGAGCGGCGGCAGAGCCGCCCCGAGACNGCGCCGCCCCCGCCCGCCCCGAGCCCTGGCACGGCACGGCCCTGCTGGGGCTCCCAGGAGCATCTGGGTGCTCCCTGCTGCACCTTCTGTGCACCCGGAGTGCCACCCGCACGGTCCCCGGTAAGGAAGGCATTCCCCGGTCTGGAAGACCATCCCGATCGCCGGGACGCATCGGGGATTAGCGAACTGTTGGATGCAAGAGGGACAGGATAGGAGTCTGAAGTAGCTCGGTGATGATGCCCCTTTCGTTTCAGAGCACTTGATTTGGGGAGCTTAATGCAAGATTAGGTACTGTGTGGTAACAAATTTGGCCATTTCCCTCAGCATTCCTGTTGCACATGTGGTTTCACCCTTTAAGTGAGGCTGTCCCACAAACCTCCAGTAATCGTCACTCGTCCCTTTCCTCTGTGTCCTCAGTACAGTCACCCATACCATGCTCAGATGCAGAAGGTCTTTCCATCCATTCAAAACTAGTGGCGCTAAGTACCAAAATGCCTCCCTTCCACTCACCCCCATGGACAGCACGTGCTGCAAGATGTTGCAACAGAGGGATCCAGATCTAATCCTGCAGCTGCAAAGGCAATGCCCAGTTGGATATCTTGAATAAATTCCTGCCCATCGTGCAGCACTTCTTTTCCAGGTGAAGGGAAAAAATGTCTTTGTCAAGTCCTGGCCTCAGTGACTGTTGGGTCCAGGAGACACACTGGTGGGAACGCTTTATCTTTGGGAATTGGATGTCCAGACAGGGAGCACATGACTTTCATATGTGGAGAGGTGTAAAGACAGGAGCTGGTGTTCCTTGTTTCACACAAACTTCAAGAACATTCACACTTGAGAGAGCTGTGACAAGCCTGCCTAGCGCAGGCAAAGCAGTATTTAAGACCTCTGGGGCCGTTCCCTAATTATTATTTCTTCACAGGTTGTACACAGATGGCATTCCTTGTCTCTTCTCCTACACGTCCATGAAGGTTCTGGAGGAATTTCAAAGCTGTGTCTCATGGGCCCTGTCCTCTTGTGAAAGAATGCATATGGATAGAAACATTAATTAAATAAACACCTGGCTACAAAGGGTCTGAGCATGATAGGCAGGGAGTGCAGTTTCCCTAGGTCTCTGTGAACGGCAGACACCTACATTAGAAAGCAGTATGGGTTATGGATGCCAGCAGTGCCAAGCAGAGGCTCCCTGCTCTCATACTCAAGGTCCTCACTACCTCTGCCACTGCCATTTTCCGGATCTGAGACCAGCTTGTCATCTTCATACCAAATGTGCTTTTCTCGATGCTGAGTGTGGGAGCACAGCATACCCATGACCAGTTCATCAATTTTGTGGTCAGGGTGCACATTACTAAGAGACCTTAGCTACTCTTCCCACAGATCTTTCCTGCTTGCCTTGTACCCATGCCTGTGTACAAGGTTGTATTTGCATAGTCCATTCAGCCAGGAGACAAATCTGTGCACAAACGCAGCCCAGACACCCTTTAACATGTCATCTCTTTTGATGATTGCTGAACAGCAGCAGATTTTTGTGAATGAACAAGGCAGGAAGTGTCTGTGCTGGCTGCTCACACACAAAATTCAGGCAAACACCTCCACACTTGACAGAAAGAGCTATCACCTTCCAGTTAAGTGTAAATAAGATGGAAATTTTAAAAATCAACCGTGTGGATGCCTGCCTAGTCAAACACAGCAAAGGATCAAAAGATGCTTTTCATTCTAAATTGTTTCCCTGAAAGTCATTGTTTGCAAACATCTGAAAGGAATATCTTTGATAGTGATTCCTTGTTTGCCATCCTCATTCCAATCATGTTTGGAAAAATGAGCACTTGGCAGCGAACCAATGTGTATCTCAGTTTATGATGATGCAGTTTGATTGCTGTCAGTCAATTCATTCACACATGTGTGTTTATATATAACTCTGAAGGCACACACACATGCATTTTCTGTATATTTTTTCCAATTTAGAAGAAGAGCCTCTAGAAGAGAGATATTTAAGGGATTCTGCAAAGGAATTGTCATAGAGTAGACAATAGTTATTTTAGCTTAAAAAGTTAATGAAAAAATTAATAACTTTTAACTATACTATAGGCAGAGGACATAATTACAAATGCCAACTCTAAGAGGGTTTAAATCTAACAGAATCAATATTTTTCAACGTGTAGCACCTCTGGCCCCATGTTTATATGAAGAGAATATTTATATTGACAGAATGAAAAATTTCCTACCATTCACAGCTGATGTATTGTGACTCCTTAAACATTAATCATTTATAAGCTTTGATGTTTTGATTAATAAGTCTATCTCCTGAGAACTAATTTAGAAACATTAAAATGCTATATGTATAAACTTTGCCTTTAACTGAATCTACAAGTAAGTCTGAAAAAGTGCAGTAATAATGGAGAGGGCTCAATTGCAACTAGCTGTCATATGACTTAAATTCACCAGTGATCACCCAGGCTCCACTAAAACTAATTTTCTTTAACTTACACAGAAAATGGGATAGAAGAGTAAGTCCTGTCAGCTGTTAAGCTAGTAAAGTCAGATAATGCACAAAGTGGATGTGAACGCAGCCCCCTCTAGGTCATTGCGTTGCCATTATGTTTATTCACCCATTAAGGGCTTTCCTATCATTAAAATGGTGAGTTTTTAGCTTATTACATATCGATAACATTTAATACTATTTCTTAAATTATGAGTCTGAAGAGGAAAAAAAAATCCCATTCTTATGTAAAGCATAAATTAGTATGGTGCCCAATGGGGCCATGCAAAATGAAATGAAAATGCAAAATAAATCTAAGGACAAATGGCATCCAAATTAGTCATTTTGAGGTCTCTGCTACATTCCTCTCTAGCTTCAGGCAATCAAACATTGTGTCATCTTCCTCCCACACTGTGAAAGTTCTTGATGCCTTTCTTTCAGGATTCTGTGGTTTCAAATTAGGTTTCTGGAAGTTTCTGGTTATTCTACAAACAAGTTGCATTAGCGAAGGCTCTGTAGACAGAAAATTGTTTCCTTGTGTAAACTCTCAGGAGTTACACTGAGATAAATTTATATTACCTAAATATATTGAAGATTTAAGTTTTATTGACTGGTATTAAGTACCTTTCAAAAGCTATTCTATGTCTATTTTCCTCCTCCTGAAATAGAAATCACATTCTGTAGCCCTTGTTCTTCCTTGCTCAATAAGAATTTTGATTTTTCCATTATTTCTCCAGTGAAGTTTTAAGGGACAGAATAGACAATTATATAGCTATGCTGTGTTAACTGAAGAGGTTGGAAAATATAAAATATATATTAATAAGCAGCTTATCACATAGGCTTGCTTAAGTAATGACTTGCACACTAGTAGCTTTACTCAAAAGAATTAGGTAGTGTGCATATTGGTGTGCATATTAGTGCTTGCAGGACATAGTCCTGAGAATATGAGTCATTCATCATTGGAGAAATCATAGGAAGGTTAATTCTCCCGAGCCCCAGTTAACCAGCCACAAATTCCTCTTCTTCCCTCACAACAGTAACACAAGGTTCTCTCCTATGTCCTTCAGTGTGGAACAAATGGAGCAAATGAAGTGGAGGGGCATGAAAGACTGGGCATGAAACAGCATCTTTTAAATTCATATACTGTTCTGCATAATAGTTAAAAATACACTTTCTTGGATTATTTCCAATCAATAGTGTTCAGGTCATGTAATTTGATTGATTTATGTCAACTTCTATATTTGTTACTAATGATCTCATGCAAAACAGTGACATTTCTATGTAGCATAGACCCCTAGGCTGATATTTCTAATCCATGAGCAAGAGATTAGGTCAGTTGGTTAGAGCATAGAGCAAATAATGCCAAGGTTGCAGGTTCATATCCCAGTATTGGCTATTTGCTTAATAGTTGGACTTGAGGATCCTTGTGGGTCACTTCCAACTCAATATTATGTGATTCAAGATTAGGAATATTTTTTACTATCATTTTTTACATAATTTCTAGTTTTTAGGTTTGTTTGGCCTGAGGTTTCAGTGATATTCTGTGCCTGTGCCTACTTTTATGTATCCCTACAATCATCCAGTAAATAGTAGGAAGCCAACCAGGAACCAAAAAGCTCAAAGATAAGAGCTGATGCTGAACCAGCTCAATTTATATCTGTGTATGATAGATAATTCTCATGGGATCAACCCTACTCTGGTAAATAGCAATACTTCTTTACCCCTCAGCAGATGCCCAATACATAAAGTGTACTTACACTTCTGATAATCATATGCTTTCCTGTGAATACCAAATTTATTAAGAGTTAAAGCTATCTTTAGGACACCAGGACCACACCTCATACTCTCAGGAGGGTGCATTCTAGACAACTTCAAGCCAGTGTTACTGTATTTTCCATCAATTCTCCAATAAACATTTTTGGTTTACTGTATTGGCATAGTCAAGATTCTGAACTGAATTCTTCATAATCATAGTGAGAGCAGGGACTTGAAGCCGGTAAAAGAGACACTAGAACTAATGCATAAGAATAAACAACTGGAAAGTTGTAGTTGTAACCCATGATTTGCAAAAGAGAAGCTTCCACATTCCCCATCATTTGAGCTACTGCTTAAAAAAAGAGTGATTGAAAAGTTGTATTTCCATAGTTTAAGTGACAACTCTTCATGGCTAAATGATGATAAGGTAGGCACTCTGGGCAACCAGTACAAACACTTAAGTTTTGTGTCTACTTTAGTAATGGTGTCTCTGTGTAAGCACTGAGGAGAGACTTCTCCAAGAACATTTCGATTAGGTCTTTATTAATAATGCAAATCTGTTATGAAGTTACATAATGTGAATAGCCCTCATGGAGGAAATAGGTCTTTAAAAAACAGGGTACTACATTTGTTTTTCAGTAACTGTAATCAACCCAGAGGACAAGAGTATTTAAAATGCACAAAAACTTTTGAACTTGGAAAATAATAATTCCTTGGACCTGCAAGATTTTACAGAAATATTACAGATTTCTATTTTCTCAAAAAGTAAATAAGAGCTAGGCTTGTTTGCTTCACGGCCTAGTGCTCTATTATTTCAGTAGGCCCTTCTACACCTTTAGACCTTTTTTTAGACCTTAAATAGAACAGGGTTAGATCAGATACTGGAAGGAATACTTCACTGTGAGGGTGGTGAGCCACTGAAATAGGTTGCCCAGAGAAGTTGTGGATGTCCCATCCCTGAAACTGTTCAAGGCCAGGTTGGATGGGGCTTTGGGCAACCTGATCTAGTGGAATGTGTCCCTGCCCATAGCAGGGGAGTTGGAACTAGATGAACTTTAAGGTTGAACTCAAACCATTCTATGATTTTCAGACTACCACACCAAGCACAATTTAAGATACAGAAACTGTTCCCGCATACATCGTTTTCATTGAGTCTGGTTGTACAGAAAGTTCTCCCAGATAAAATTACAGATAGCAGGCTGCACGTAGCAGGCGCCAGTACTCAAGTGCACCATGTGGAAACTTGCTGATTCAACAGCTGTCCTGTAACTCAGGCCCCTTGTAAACTACACCATGAGCTATTTTCTTCTCTTGTGAATTAATATAATCCATATTGATCAGCTGAAGCTCTGAAATTAATTTAGATGTGCTGTAGGCAAAAATTATTTTAGGTATATTTGCACTGGCTAACACTCAAGATTTTTCTTGTGATGAGATCATTAACTTAAAGCAGCTTGATAACATGCAGCTTCCAAAATCTGATTTTGACCTTGTAAATTATATAAGAATCATTCTAGGGAGCAGCTCTATGAAGTACTTCATTTTAGCAGTGGTTTCACTGGTTTTGCTTTGGATATAAGGGGAACAAGAATAAAGTTCAGTCCTGCCTCAAAATGTTGCCCTGCTGTTCACAATTCCTGCACAACAAAAGAAACAAGTCAGGTAAGCCTAGGATTTTTGATCTAGCAAAATCAAGAACTGAAGTAATAAACACCCATTAGACAGTATCATATATAAGGAGTGTGCTTAAATACTTAAATACTTACTGTTAATTGATAGATGATTTTAGAATGGAAAGGCTGTAACTTTAGTAATTGCCTACCTTGTCATAGTTACTGCAAGCAGGAGACAGGATGCACAGGAAGGCAGCTGGCTGATTCGGCAATTCCTGTAAGAGTCTGTTCAAGAGATGAACTCTGAAGCCTGAGGGAAAATTCGTTCTGCAAATGGCTCCTGGTGAAGAAAGAGAACACATTGTATAAACAATCATCAAGAGTAGCAAGCAATAAGCAGAAATTGCATGGAAACTTCATGGAAGCCTTTTCAGAGGCAAAACAGAAGTAATCGACAATGTAATCAAAATACTAAAGGACTTCAAAGTGCAGAAATCTCACGAAAATGTCACTGGCCAATGAGTAAGAAAATACATTTCTTGGCTGGCTCCAACCCACACAGTATATGTGCAGTAGACTTCAGAGGCATCAGATAGTAAAACAGTAGGATTGCCACCTTACAGAATAAGAAATTCTGGGGTTACTGGAGGACTGGAAGCAGTTTCTGGAAGGAACTGGTCAACCCCAGAGCTGCTGAATCTTCTGTAGCACTTCTCTACAGACATCCATGGCTTGGAAGTGGCAATGCTGTTGGACTGGTTATTGACCTGCACAAAAGAAGCAGTGCTTAGGTGGTCAGGTTGAAGAAATTGTGCTTAATACTAATCCACTGCAGACAAGAAGGGCAGCTGACTTTGCATGCTTTGTTTCATAATTTGTTTTGTGCTATTATAGTATTAACATTTCTAAGCAAGGTGTTTTGGTAAGGGATTTGATCCAACTCATGGGAATCCCCAGGACTCGCATAGAGTCAGGTGGTTTCTGGATAATACTAGAGTGCACAGTGTCAGTGTGAAGTGTGACCTGAAGCAATAGCCTTGCATGCAGGATGACAGAAGGACATTCTCTCGCTACTCTTGTCCTGAACAAGGGTTCATAATGGAGTTAGAAAGTTAACAAATCACTGTGCAAGTACATAAATAAGACTGATAACCACTCTTTGAAACTAGGACTGCTGTTTAGCAGAACTTAGAGTCAAGTTAGGTGAAGGACTGAGCTCCAAGGGAAAGGAATGGCCAAAAGAAAGCATCATAGGGAGAGTGTACAACAGGGCTGGTGGTTCAGAGATTCTTAGAGAGACAGAACTCAAAAGAAGTGGAGCAACACAATAAGACAACAAATCTAGGAATCAACCCAATAGAAATGCCCATAGAAAACAGTGAAAGGAAATGAATAGAGCAATTATTTTGTACCTTGCATCCTTCAAGTATAGTGAAGAGCTGGGCATGTAGGATGAGGAGCAGCAGTAAAGCATAATTTATGGAATATTGCTGGGACCACTCCCACTGGATTTCCTAGCATATCACATAGTAGTTAAAAAGAAATTCAATTTCATCTTAGAGGATGGCTTGAAGCAGTAATCACCATGGTCTTCCACACTTGTATCAAATATCTGAGAGAGACATGAAGGTACATAAAGATTTCTATTTAAAAAAGTCTTCATTCACAAAAAGGCCAGAATCATTCACCTTATTATGCTAGAGAAAAAGAGGTAAGGAACAGAATATATTCACAGTTTTAACTCATTGAATACATGGTTATCCTTCAAGTTGAATTGTCATTCAGAGATGGAAGGGGGAATAAAAACAGCTGTTATGACAACCTGTGGATTGCTTCAGTGATGCAGAATTCCATTTAGACTCTTGAATGCACCAGGGACATTTCAGACGTTTGTGAAGAGTATAACCCTAGTTCCAAGGATCAAAAAACATCCCCACATCCTTAAATGACTTCATCTGTTCCCATAAAACATGGGTGGAACATCTGGTAGAAGTGGAAAGTACTCCAAAACTTTTTAAGAGCCAGGATTTAAATTTGTGAGAAATAATGCTCATTTACAAAGGATCACACAATTTTCCTGGGACAAAGAGTCAGTGATGGTGGGCTGGAACCCTGTGTCCAAAAACATGGAGAGTAAAATAATGGAAAGTTCCTACATACGTGAGGAGGGCAAGGTGACTTCTAAGCAACTTTGTACAATTTTTTTACAAAGCAGAAAATCCAAACTACTCTTCTGGACTGAAAAATAGTCAAAAGATTAATCCTGAAGAAGGGAATGACTTCTAATTTTTGATGTGTGTGACTCATCCCAACTGTTTGACACATACCTGTGATCAGTCAAAGTTTTCTTTCAAGTTTGCTCTTTAAAAAAAGAAATGGTCAAATTCAACAGGCACAGAACAAAAATTATCAAAAACCAAAAAATTAGGGAACTACAAAAGTTCGTTTATTTGATTACTATGGTGATCATCCTTTTTTGTCATAAATTTACTTACTGGATACAGAACTCTCAGATACTTATAGCACAAAATCTGGAGCGACTCCACAGATGTTCCTGAATTCACAAGCTGCCTAAACATGTATTCAAATAACACCACAATGGTGGAAAGCAAAAAGCAATTAGTTATTTAGATTTAGCTACAGATTTAGGGAGAGTAACTTCATCCCTAACTGGGGATGACTTCTAA
Source organism: Campylorhamphus procurvoides (assembly GCA_013396655.1). NCBI lineage: Eukaryota > Metazoa > Chordata > Aves > Passeriformes > Dendrocolaptidae > Campylorhamphus > Campylorhamphus procurvoides. Next base: position 1,054,897 of record WBMV01008446.1, read on the forward strand.
GGGTGACACTTTGTAAAGTGGATTTTCAGCAGCATCAGAGAAGGTTTTCAGCTAACCAAGTCAGGTGTGCTACTTGAGCAGCTTTACTCTGCCTCCTCTAAAGACAGTCTGTAAAATAAGTGGAAACAGTCAAACAGTTTTAAGTTAGATCCCATCAGTCTGAGTCCAGCGACAGGCTAAACCTATAATCAGGTGCTGAATCTGACAGGGCAGATGACCATGGCTACCTGTGCTAAAGGACAGACTATATGGATTCTTAAGGGCATCAGAAAAAAAAGAGAAAAATCAGTTTGAAAAATAAATTTCCCTGAATTATTAAAACGGTTAGTGAAAATCAATTAAAAAGTCATACATTACTGTTAACTCCTAAAAAAAATATTTTAAGGTAAGCTGAGGGCATGAAAGTCAATGAATCATATACAAGGGGGGAAAAATCACGAAATCACAGTCCCCACCCTAAATCATTTCCTTCAGGTGTTTGCCTAATTTACTCTTAGAAATATACAGCAATAAAGAATTCCCACTTTAACCAGACAACATCTTATCAACTTGATTTCCCAATATTGTTAAAAGCTTTTCTTCTTATCTAACCTTATATTTTTTGTATTGTGTGTTATGTCCCCTACAGTTATCCTATTCACTTTTGACTTCAAGGGAAGATCATCTTTAGAATTTTGTTCAGTATTCCAATTTTAAGACCAATAAAACAGTTCCATTTGCCATGTTCCTTTGCAAATGTCAAGTATAGAATCCTTGTTTGCATTTTAAGAGCAACATTTTTCTCATCTTATTTAAGAATGAGTAACATTTAATTTTTTACCATGACCTATGTACACCTGTCATTAAAGATATAGAAGCCAAAATGAGTAAAGGCAAAGTCAGACATTGCAGAATATTGAATCTGTGCTACAGCCTACTCAATACTAGGAATTTATTATTCACATAGAGAAAGAATTTATATAGATGAAATCTGGCCCTGTTGAAAACCAGTGACAGAAGTGCCATACATTTCCTTGGGGCTAGGATTTCAAAAAGGGGGATTTTTTTCCCCTACCAATAGCATTTAAATAAAACTTCACCCTCCACTTTTGTTCCTCCCTCTACATCAATGTTTTTTGGGTTCGTTTGGTTGGGGTTTTTTTGTTGTTTTTGTTTTGAGGTTTTTTTTGGTTGGTTGGTTGGTTGGGTTTTTTTCCAAGGCAATCCCTTCTCTTCTGCAGGCATTATTTTCCTGGTTTTGCCTGTGCTCAGTTTTTTTTCAGAAACCTCTAAATTGTGAGCAAGTGAGAAGTGACTGTTAAGCAGCATTACATTGCTACTTAAGTAAACTGCCTGGTTCTTGCTCTAGCATTCTATATAAAAGTTTTATAATTAGTAAAGTATAAAAGAAGTTTGTGAGAAGTATTCCCACCTATCTACTTTCTATAATCTATCAAGTTAAGATATTATATATTGACTTTCTAATGAAAATTCATATACATCCATAAGTTTTTATCAAATAAAGTTGAATTCTTGATTTTAAGTACAATAGATAAGAGCGCTGGGAATTATTCAAGGTATGCATTGTCTTCCAGTAGAAGATTTTATAACCAAATCCCTAACAATCTGTCTGCCAGTGACCATAAAGACAGATATCAAAGTACAATAAACACAGGAATAGCAATATCACAAAAATTAGATAATGGAGATTTTTGTCAAAGGCTGTTATAAATAAATCAGAAGTGCTCAAGGCAAGTCCAAGATTCAATGGGCATTTTTAATACAGATACCTGGAACAACTCCAGGATATCAGACTTCTGTCACCTCCAGAAACAGCAATTTTTCCCTTTCAGTCTGCCTAAGACACATAAATTCCCACTAAGTAAGTGGATTATTCTCCCTTCTCTTTCAAGAGCTAAAATGTGAACACAGAGCCAGAAAAACAAGGAAAACATAAGGGGAAGATGGGGAAAAAGTCAGAAAAGGGTACATGAAACAGACTTGTATTTGAGGAACTACAGACTCCTGAAATGGCATGATGCCTCAGTGCTGCAAGGCTTGCCTTGCTCCCACAATGGCTCACTGCAAAGTCTGAGTGATTTTCTGACTCGTTTTCAAATCTGCTGTCCCTAAGTTGTTCAGAGAGCAGGCATGAGTTTTCTTTCCAGTTATGTAGTTTCAAGTGCTACTGCTCAAAGTATAATCAAGACCATCCTGTTATTACACAAGGTTCAGCAATAAACTGGTGTAATAAAATTGTGTCTCTAACATAAAATCTGATCCCAGTGTCTTTGGGAACTTGATTTTGGGAACCTTAGAAAGTGAAGCAAGAACAATACTTTCCTTCAAGATCAACAGATAATATTCTTGTCATCATGACTGTTTATTGCCCTTTGACATATGGGAAAAAGTTGGTAGATCATGTGTTGTGTGACACTGAGCTGTTTTTCCTTGTTTGGGCATGCACCATGCTAAACTGGCATCAAATAATTAAAAGGATCGTAGTTGAGAAATTCATGCTCAGTTGAAGAAACTTAAATGTGTTAAGATGAACCTTAGAGAAGAACAGAAGTGAAAATTAGCTTCTTTTTGAAAGGGTGCAATTTTACATCACACTGCACTGAATTCTATCTTAACACAAGGAAAGAAAAGGGATATTATACATGGGAGATGAAAAAAAACCAAGCCTAAACATCAAATTGCTGTTATAAATGAGCCAGATGAAGGTGACTGTCATTGCCTCCTCTCAGCAGCCCCAAAGGGAGGGAGGGCAGAGAAGATATGGAGGCGGTGAGTCATCCCAGAGTTCATTTATGGAAAGGTCAGTGGGGAATGGAACAGGGACCAACGAGCATTACTCAACTGCTCTGTGAGTTAACATTTCCCACACCCTGGCTTTTTTCTCCAATTCCAGCATGTCCTTCCACTCAGCATCTTTTATTTGGAAAAGTTAGACTGTTTCCTTGGAAAATGTATATGCTTAAGTTACTAGAAGCAGTTTTGTAAACCACTGAATGTCCAAAGCTCATGTCACCATCATACAATGTCCCTAAGACCATAACTTCTCCTGGGCTAATAGCAGTAGCCCATGAATACTCTGTTTGTGGGTCTTGTATAAAATAATGACAATTAATCACAAACTTGGCTAAAGTTTCTGTTCTTTCTTTCAATGGGGGGGGGGGGGTGTGGAAGAAAAATAGCACAGAGGATAATAATCTGTGTGTTCCATGAAAAAAATATATTTCCATCCCAGCAGATGAGTGCAGCATGTCTTAGATTTCATTTTTCTTACTACAGAAAGCAAGGGCAAAAAATAAATATATTTGACCATGTGATATTTAAATATAGCAGGGCACTCCAATTCTGTATGCTTAAAACTAAACAAAAAACAACAAACAAACGAAACCACAATACCAGAGCTCTCTTCTTGTACATTTAATGTCTGCAGGGGCTTTTTCATTGTTTTTAAGGCTGTTAAATTGGTATTCTTCTTTTTCTTCAAGCAAATTTTATGATGAGCATTTTTATACATCATCAAAATTAAATGTTGACAAAATGTGTTTAAGGTTAAGTTTCTGAGGTGTTTTAATAATATTCCAATTTCCATTCAGATTTTAAAGCTGCCATTTGCTAAGTGATATCCAAAAAATTATTTGTTTTTTCTTTTTAACAGTGCTGTGGTCTCACTGTGCCACAACTCCCAGAATTGAGACTGTCTGGGAGAACTTACTCCTGCCAATAAATTTGGACCTGAATAATGCTGAATTCTTCAGTGCGTGTGCCCAATAGACCAACTTTCTTACTTTACATCTGGCATAAAAATACACAGACTATTGGAAAACATCCTTCTTTTCCCCATTGCTCTTACCTCTCTGTACCAGGGTTATTGGTATTCAGTAAAAAACCTCAACACAGCAAATGTTATTTGCATATATCACACCTGTTTGCAGAATACTTACTTTTCTTTAGAAACTTCTACTGATTTTCACATACAGATAAAACAAGTTGCATACAAGATTTGCATAGAATGCAGAATTATGTGCATTTCACCGTGCATGTTCAGTGGAATCATATATTGGGTTTTTTACTCAAATATTAGATAAAATATAGCTATAAGCAGTTTTGTCTAAAAATCTATACCATGTGGTCAGAAAAAACCCCCAAACTTTCACAGTATTGTGTACATCTAGCAGAGGTGTTCAAAGTGAAACAATACTGCCATAATTAGTTAAAAAAGGGAGTAAGGGTCATGCCAGAACAAGATTCAACAGTTTCATCCAATTCATTCCAGAGATTGCAAAGTGTGGTGTCAAATAGCTTGGGCCTGATATAGCTGACTTCATTTTAGTCATTACATCTTGGCATTCATTGTCCTCTAAAGAAAGAATGCTAGAAATACTCTATTGGGAACTCCCTTTGTACATTAAAAGCATTTCAGGTCAAATGCCCTACACGCAGTTAGACATAATCCTCCAGATGGTGAGCTCAACCCATCCCACCACATATTGTTTTCACCTGCTATGTAATACATTTTTCTAAGAGCCACACTCCTCCCAGCTCCACAATAATAAAACACATAGTAAAGATGTTCTTGAGCACTGAATTTAATAGGGCAAAAATATTCATGGAGACTAACCATACTGCTTTCTGTACCGTCCTCCCATCCAGGCACTGCAAGAAACCAGGAGCTCCAGAAAGAGCAGAGAAGAGGGAATAGAGTAAGTTTTGAAGCAGGACTGTTTGGAGTACAGCAAAACAGGCAGGTGTGAAGGACAAATTCTGGCAACAAGGCCAAATCCTCTGAAAAAAAAATCCTAAACAGTGACAGCAGTAGTTTCATCTCCTTCTCATGTAAAAAAAAAAAAAAAAGACAAAAAAACCCCACCCAAAACCAAAAACAAACAAACAAACAAAAACCAAAAAAAAACAACCGACCGACCAACCAACCAAAACTCAGCAAAACAAAGCAGGAGATGAACCAAAATAGCATATTCCTATAAACCCCCAGGATCTCTTAGTTCACCTAGGGGTCTTTACAGTGGACAAAGGAATGTCTGCTTCTGACAGAATTGTATATATGACAGGAACATGTAGACTGTTTTAAATTTATTTTTATCACAAAAATTTTCAAGTATGAAACTTATCCTTTGGTTCTTAGTTCGCTTTCAAAGTCAACTAGTCCATAACTCCTGCCCCTTTACCTCCATTTTCACCGTGCTCACCTAGAACTTGTCAGGTACTAGCCATACGGGGGTGGGGGTTGTTAATCACTGTTAAATTTATCAGCTTCCCTCTATGTCTCTTAAGTAGTTGTCCACTACTTTACAACTGGTCCAACACCTTCTTTAAGCTGGCAAATCTGCCTTGAGTTACAAGCCCAGGCAAGACAAAGCGACAGCTGCTGGTGAAAGTGATCAGCTCAAGGACCTGGATCGCCCGAGAACATGTTCCTTTGGAAAGGATCTTCACTCTCCCCAAACTGACAATTTCTTTTAGCTATGGCAACACTGGACTAGACAAAGACATCTCCCTCTGTAATTTCTCCAAAGCAGCAAGTTCTGCTCAAGGAGGGAGCAGAACAGCATAGCTTCCAGCTTCAGCAGCAGCATCCTCCACCCAAAGGGGTGGGAAGAAAAAGGTGAGAAGGCAGAGCTGTCCAGGCCCTACGAAAAGGCTGGTGAGGTATTAAAAAAAAAAAAAAAAANTGTGCATGCAGAAGTCTACTTCTACCTACATACAGAAAGGTGAAGAGAGTAAAAAAACCTAATGTATTATCTCATGAGATACGTTATTCTCAAACACATCCAGTTCAGGTGTCTGATTCATCTAGTGCTGCTACAAAATAGTTTAAATAGTAGCTAGATTTATATGTCCCTCATATGTTCTTTACGTTTGAGTTATTTTTTTTCTGATCTACTTCTGCCACCCAGTGGATAGCTCATATAAAAACTCTGTGTTTATTTTGAATGACGTCCTAGAAAACATGACCTCCCCTGTGTGATTCTGAGCAGGTAGCTAATACCAGGGTCTCAGTGAGCAGCTAAATACTCTGCAACATGAATTTCAGGGCTTCAGTGTGGGGGTTAAATACTGTAGTAGTGTCTTCCCTCCCCATCCCCAACATGGTTCTTTTTTCCCTCTGTTTCACAACTTTGAAGGAGAGATTAAAATACTCTTTTGCCATACAATGCATCATCAAATAGAACAGCAGCTCAAATACCATTTAATAAGAACACCTAGAGCAACACAGTGATGTCCACAACAGACCTAAAAGTTGTGCCTAGGGCAGCATTATCTACTATGTGCTTTGTATGATTAACTGGAGCAAAGCTGTGTTATAATAAATACGATCAGTCTTGAACTGGGCCTTTCCTAACATTACAAAATTTTACTTTCCAACATTGAAAATATTCCTATGGAGGACATTCTGCATTAAATGCAAAATGAAATTAATCTTCCATCTAACAGGCTTCTTGAAACTTACAAAACTCATATAAATCAATTCTGGCTGTTATTTTATCTTCCACCACAAATAACAGATTTAAAAAGAGAAGGCATTACAAAAGACTGTGAACGAAGTCATGCTCTAAAATCATCAGCTATCTCAGCAAATCTTTATGTCTAGCCATAACAGCGGTTGTATGAACAATCCAGGAGTAGGATTCAGAAGCAAGCTCATAGCAAGTCTCTCTTTTATCCACCTGTTACACATCCAGACAGAGGCCAGCCTATGGTCTGAACTTTTCTTCACTAATATGGGGAAAATGGAGGTGTTAAGACGACTGTTGAACTGAATTATAAATACATGTTGCTCTCATCCCCAGTCTCTCAAAAGAATATAAGAGGATAGCCATTTTAGGAGAAATCATTGTTAATGCTCTGATCATATGGCATATGCTTCATTTTGTTTATGTACATATATATTTCTACAAAAACTGAGTAACATAATGCAGTTTTATTCTTACTAGCTGTCTATCAGCAGTCAGTTGAGCAGGCTGTCCTAGTTTTGCAGAAGACCATGGCTATACGGCTCACCTTCAAGGTGTGTGGTGAGCCCATGTTAACAAATTATTTTTCATCTTATTTTCTTCAGCCAACCATTACATCACTCAGTTTGACTCGTGTAACTTTTGCCTCCAAAGTGGAAGGAATTGCTCCTGCAGCATTGCTGTGATGAGCTGAAGACAGTGACATACTTTATTCCTGGAATAAATGTTATTCAGTGCAGGGCACTGCTAGCACACACACAGCAGTTCAGGGCAGATTACACTTTTCTTAGTTACTTCTCTGACTTCTGCTTGATTGAGAAATACAGGCCTCTAAAACACATCAGATACCTTCAAAAGAACCTGAAAAATCCTCAACTGCCTTGTTAAAGCAACTTGAAAAGCCCTTCACTCAGCCCATCCCTTCCCACACCTTCCTGAACCAGCTAGCTGATCCTTCCTGCCCATTGACTCCTGATGCTCATAACTCAGTCTCATGTCACTTACAGACATGTGTCTCAATTTGCTTTGCATCTCCAAAGGGAAAGTTTGGGAATGGTTGTTATTCCCAGCTTACTCTCTCCTTTGATAGTCTCACTGAGGAGAGTGATACTAAGAATACCAGAACAGAGGGATGTGTGCCACTGGCTAAAAGGATTAAACTCCCGTTTCCCTTTGTCCAGTAGCTTCAAGTTTATACAGTTCATCAGGGAAAGAACTAAGCTCAAGTCAGATAATAGACCTAAAGGTCAGCTATCATTTCCACAGGAACAGATCTGGAGCTCAAAGCAGTGAATGAAATAGCCTCTAGGTTGTATGGACTTAACCCTCCCTGAACCCCTTGATTTTGTTTCTCAAGATCTCACCATTGTCTTCACAATGGGCTGGGGGAGAATCTCTGCTGGAGAATGCCTGGAGCATCTCCTTCCGCTCCTTCTTCAGTGACTTTGGTGCCTGAAGAGGTGTTGCTCTCACATATTCTCATTCCTCTCTTCTCTGGCCACCGTTGTCCAGTTGATATTTCTTCCCCCGTCTTAATTATGTTATCCCATATCAAGCTGTCGCTGATGGGCTCAGCCTTGGCCAGCAGGTCCATCCTGGAGCCAGCTGGCATTGCCTCCATCATATGAGCTTCCAGCAGTTTTGCACAGAAGTCACCCCGTAGGCCTGCCGATACCAAACCCTGGTCATCCAAACCCAATAAATCTGTATTTTTTTTTCCCTGCTGGTAAGCAAACTCCCTTGGTTCCTGTTGAAAGAAATGTAAAACTCACTTCAGATTCAGTTCAATGAGAACAAAATCAAGTATAATATTACATCAAATAAAGTCCTTCATGTTCCATGCCCTCAGTGCTTTAGATACATTTAGATTTGTGAAATGGGCCTATTTTTCTCTCCCAGTACACTTATCTTCTTGTCCATGGCATCCAAGAATTATATCCCAACGTCTTGGATAAACCAACTGCATGTTTCTGCAGAGGGGGCAGCTGCTGGCACGTTTCTTCCTCATACTGTCTGCAAAAGTTGAGGTTTGTTCTAACAAAAATCTTTCACACACTTCTAATTATATGAATTTCTAGAAATGGCAGCCCCTGTAGTCAAGGAGATTTAGAAACACTAGGAAAATAAAGTAGAAACAGCTCCATCAGAAAACCCCACCACCACACCACCTAAATTTCCTGTAATTATCTGGTTAACAATGTTTGGCCATACTGCCCTCTCCTAGTATCCAACTAAGGCTAAATTATGTTTATAGTCAAATACTCAAGTGTGGTTATTTTTAAACATGGCTTTTACAAAAATAAGAAAAAAAATTTACAAGAAAATGTCTGTGATCTTATCGGATTGCTTTAATTTCCTTGTAAAGTTAAATTCAAAGCCAGAAATCTTCCCTAATGCATTTTCAGTGGCCCGAGGAATAACTTTATGCCAGTTTTATTCCCATTCTGATCCTTCTGATGTGTTCATTATAATGATTTCCTGATGTGTCAGCTCAATTTCATCTATCTTCTCACTCTAAACTATTTGGTACTTTTTATGATATTTTAGCTCAAAAAGAACAGCACGTCCCACAAGTAGTCCCATGGATGGAGTGGTGCCAGGCAGACCGCTGGCTCCTGAAGTACCCTTCTCCCCAGGGTGGCCTTGGCATCCAGTCTTCCTTGTCCTGCTTCATCCATGGCACCTTCAAGCTTTTGCAGTTCTTTGTCTCCTTTCCTAAACAAATAACCACTTTCAGTACCACTTTGTAAATTATGGCTTAACCGTATAACACCATTGGAACAGTTATTTAACTCTTCCTGGCTTTATTCAATTGTTTTTGCAGGGAGCTCAAATGACATTAAATCAACAGGATTAGAGAAAAGGGAACAAATGGATCAGAACCATTACTTTACTTTCAGTTCCTTTGATGCCTTTTTCCCCCTTTAAAATAAAATATAAATGTTGGTATTGCATCTAATTTCAAAACCCAGTTACGTCCTACTGATTTACCTACACATATGTGTAATCAATACAGTTTATTAGCATCTTCACTGAGATCCAAGCAACCTTCAAAGTATCCATGATGATGAGGAAGGTAGTGGAGGATTGCTAATATTTTATTCAGAACATCTGACTGTGCAAAATGAAAAATATAATAAATATATGTGGTTAGCAACAAAATACAGGAGAACAGTGAATGTGAAAAGCTCATAGAAATTATAAACATTAAAACAGTTAAAACAATGTTTTGAATTTAAATTCATTACAAGCATGCATAGCAAACTCTCTCTTCATCTCTTTTAGCAAATATACCTGGAATTTTCCCTAAAGCTAGAAGGAAATTTCTCGCATTAAAAAAAAAAAAAAATTAGAATAGCATTCCATAAATGCTAATTTCTATTTTTTTTAAAATCTCGATTATTTTAGTAGTTTCCACCTCAAATTGTGTGCTTCTTCTGATATTCATTAAAATAATGAACCTGATGATTTTTGTTCCCTAGGATTTTTGAAAAAACACACTTTTCTTAATATCTTCATAAAGAAAGTATCTAGCTTTTATTTGTCAAGATTAAATTGTAAATGCCATAGCATTTTAACAAGTGCTATGTTTATACATATATTTCTATTGTTTGATATATTCTCTTCCATTTGATATTTTTATTCCCATTACACATAGAGGAAAACCTAGTCACAAAATGTACTGTGACTTACTGAAACTTCTTCTCAATTCATAGCTGAGTGTCAGAGATCAAGAATTCTTGAGTTCTTGTCCATAGTTTTAGGCTACAACATTTCAAAGAGATGGTGAAGACAGGCATCAACTGGACTAAAAATTAAACTGAACAGACTGTTCGATATTCAGATCCATAACCAAGAGGTATCATTCAGCTTCAGGCAAAAGATTTACACCCCAAATGAGGTTTTTACAGCTGTGTCTGTGTCACCGATTCAAGCAAAATAATCCTCTCCACAACTCTTTTGAGCCCAGTTTTCCTCTTACTTTTTGAGCCTTGCTTTAGTGCACTGTCAGAAATCCCAGAAGCACACTGCCTGCAGGTGTGTGCACACTGACAGCATGGCACAGGGGGTCACAGCCAACAATTACCAGGTTTTCTGGAGGGAAAAAAAATGTAGAGACCTTTGCAAAATGCAGAGAACTGAAGCTCTCTGAACTCTGTTCACTTCTTATCATCGTGAAGCAAATAATAAAGCTTTTCTAGCGATTTACAGCCAGGTTCTGCTTGATTCCTACATCTGTCTATCTAGCAGTGAGAGTAGTCAGAAGGTTTTCCTTGTCTGGGAGAGGAACAAACAGGACAGGAACAAATCACAGCCCTGGGGTATGTGTGCCATTTCTGCTCCACGGAAGCATTTAACACCCTAAAAGAGATGAAATGACTAATGGTGGGTGTAGGAGCCCTGGAGGACCTCAGTGCCAGCCAGCAGCACTGACCTGCTCTTTGCCAGACACCATTAAGAGCAGTGGCAGTGAGCACACTCAGCTTTTCCATGCTTCGGGGAGCACAGCGTTTGCAGCACAATACGTGCCAGAGTGCACACATTGTGGGAGGGATTGTTCATCAGTAGTACAAAGTAATCACAACAGCACTGAAAGAGTACTCCGTAAGAAGGGAGATTAAAGGAAAAAAAAATTGAATATTGTCCTCTGTGTTTTATGGGGTATTTTTCCCACCTACAGCCACATGCATGTATATTTAGAGATTGGACATGTTTCCAATTAGCTGCTGATTTGTTTTTCATATCTGTTTACCACTGAAATGTATTTCCTCTCTGCTTTAACTTTAATTGCCCTGTGCTGACTGTACTGTAAGAAAAAAAAACCTATCAGAGAACTAATTCTCAATTTAAATCAAAGCTTCCCAACAAAGTGTCTTCATATCTTCTGTCCATGTCATGGCCAGCAGCCCTGCAAACTCTGCAGAAAGCAGGAAATGAAAATTAGGCTAGTTATATTTCCTAGCTGCACTCCATGTTAAGCTAAATGGCAAGCCTTGCACACATTGGGTTGATTGCAAATCTGGCTGACTTGACTGCATGTAACTAATAACAATTTAAACTCACAAGTGCCCCAGGGAGACTTGTAAATCCTGAAATTCCAGGAATTGCTGCCGCTCCTGGACCAGTTGCTCCCTGCTTACGTTCGTATTTAGGGATCTGGCTTCTGTGACACCAGCTACCACAGGAAGAAAATGCAAAATTTTCACTCAAACATTTTTTGCTGTGTATTTGTATCAGTGGCTTTGGTGGTCCATCTCACAGTGCCAGACAACACGGAAGGAACAGTTTGCATTTGCTCTGCTCCTCTTTCACTGCTTCTAAGAAGAGCCGTTCCCAAAGCTATTTCAGAAGCCAGTGGCCACCTCCACACCTATAAGGGTAGGCTATTAGGCAGCTCCACAAAGATCCCAACAAGGCAACTAGCTTTTCTGCCTCTATTAACACATATACGTATATATCAAGATCCATTCAAAATTCAGATCTGGATTAAAAGAGAAAACATACATCAATGCATGCCTTCTGTGAAAACAAAACAGTCTATCTCTTAAGGGACAATCCCAAACAGACCACGGAATGAAACATCTCCACTTTTGCCAAAAGAAATGTGAACATCAGTTCAAGAAAAACAAGCAATAAAAAGATGACAAGAGAAAATTAACTCTCTTCAAGCTGTCACAGAAGTTGAATCTATCCGGAGCATTTGCAAATTAGCAATCTCTCTGCCATGAGCAACAAGAATGTACAATGTACAGCACAAAATTCAGCTTTTACAGTAAAAGTAACTACAACTTACTTGTTAAGGAGCAGGATGTATAGCTTGTTTATGATCCTATTTGTGATCTTGAAAAGCTGTAGGGAGTTACTCCTGGATTTTCTATCAATATGAAGCAGAGCTTCACTGGGAAGAAATGTTGGTCTTCTGACACAGAGTTTGTAGAATCAAAGACAAAATTAGAAACATGTTTTGAATCACTTTCCAGCTAGCCTTCATGACAGAGGATGTTTTGGCTTATTTTCCTGCTCTTTCACAAGCTGTCAAAATAAGTTTTGTTTAAGAGACCTATTTAATTCATAATCAATAAGGAGAAGTAGGATCTGAGAGAAAAGCCTCAAAGATCATGCAAAGCTAGTCTCTGTCATTGAAAGAAGCTGTTCCCAGGCTTCCTCAGCATTTGCACATCCTTAGCCTGGATACACCCTTTCCTTGTCACCCAGAACTCTGTGGGTGCATACCAATTTTTATTTCCATTATAATTTTCAGCCACGGAGAAAAGAAGATGTTGCCAATCACCCAGTGAAGCCTTCCTCCTTTATGTTTTTTTATTAATGACAGGTAAGAAACCCTCCTTCCACTGGCACAGCTCCAGTCTCAGGCATAGAAAATAGGGCAGTTCTGTTGTGCTCCAGAAAAGACAAATGGAGCAGCAAAGATCTTGTAGCAGTTTTTGTGCTTTGGATGACCCCAACAGCATGAAATAGAAGAGTGCCACAGAATCCCTAGGAGGGTTCAACTTCAGCAACTGTGACTGGCAGATCCCTGCTTTCAGGTCTATCCTCTCCCTGCCCTCCTCTCAGCCTTTCCCAGTTCCTTTGCCCTTTGGAGGAAACCTGCTTTGTGCCAGACTTACATAAAGCATTAAAAATATGGATAGCCTACAGATACAGAGTTAGCTGGTAAACAATGGAAGCTTTAGTCCATGGTTGCTATGCTGGTTACAGAATTTGGTGGGGCTGGACTGTATTTTATTTGTATGGGCAAACCCAGCACTTCTAGACAGCATAAACCTGCTAGTGCAGATGGACTCTGTGCATAATCTATGGATGTGCTCAAATCGGATGCTTTTCATATCTAACACTTGCAAAATGCAAAGTGATCTGAGCTCACAGCAGAAGAGATACACTGACTTTGCAGGGGCTTTTGCAGGTGTCAAAAAGTCCCAGAAAAAAATGCTTCAAGGCTTTTAATTCTGACTACACTAGATGTGTCAGAGATGAGTAAATTATTGCTGGGTGAAAACAACTAAAGTGGGCAGTGGGAGGGCAGGGGAGGTTCTGTGTAGGTAGGATGGTTCACTGCTCCACACCCTGTCCCTGGAGCCTCTAGTCCAACCCAAAAATGGCTATTAGCCACTGGCACATCAAAAGCCCCACCGAGAGGGGGAATGTCCCCGGGATACCAGAGCAGGTAAGAGCAGTAGCACAGGTGTTCACATCATCACAGCCCACTGTCTTTCATTTTATAGCAGCTGAGACAACATTGGTTCCAAGTGATGATTAATCTTTCTCTGTGCCTTGTCTCTCTCTTTCTTCTCCTAACTTCCTGTTCTCAAAATCTGGGTAATGTAAAGTTGGATAGGTTAGAGTTTGCTGAGTCATTTTGTAAAGTGCCTTATTTTGATTCATTGTTGCTTTAAAATTTGCCAAGTACCTTATTCTACCTTAATGCTCTAAAGTTTGCAAGTAAAAATTGTTATTCAACCTCCTCATCATTTTGTTGTGTTTTCCCCTGCACCGCCTCAAGGTATCAAAGTACCTAAGCCCCTTAAAAAAAAAAAAAAAAGAAACAAACAACTCACCAAGTGAGCTCAGGACAACATGGTGTTGAAAAAAAGAGAATATATCTGGGTGAACTTGGATGTTATTTGCTTTAATTAGGAGTTATTCATTGGGTATGGATTTAATGCTATGTATGTTATGAATTAAAATACTTAAGAGTATTACCAGAAGGATGTCATCAAATTTTAGTATACATTATTTTTTTGGTAGTGAACATTATACAGTTTGCTATAAAAGTTTTAGATTTTATAGCTTGGTATCCCCAAACTCCGATAAACCAAATTTCTCCTTGATATCCCTAACAGATTTAATAACAGCTGTCAATATTAGACACAGATGCAATACCTTTCCCCCCAAATCTGTAGAAACTTCAATGCCATTCATGTATCTTTACCTGCCTATAATGCTTATTATATACTGTTCTGGAGTTTTCAGATTCACACACAATGCAAGCATGATTGGAGTGGGTCAGCATTACAGTACAGCACTTTTGGGAAAGGAGTGATAAATGCTTTTACATCTAAAGACAGAGAAAGTTTCACTCTATTTCTAGGACAAAAAAGCAGAAGATAATTCCAAAACCATGAGTAACCAGAAACAGGTTTCTGAAAGTTGTCAGCGAAAGCTCATCGCCAGAAAGGCGTCATTCTATAGAAATCCTGCAACAACACCAGTTCAGTATTCAGTCAGTGAGAACAGAGCTGTCTTTTGAGTCATTGGTATCACCACTGACACTTCAAGGCTTTCCCTACCATAGGACTACTACTTTCAGATTTGTTTCTCAGTTTTGAAACCATAATTGGCAATCACTGCAGTGGCAGGCAGACTTATTGCAAAACAAATGAAGGGTGATTTATTATGTTTTGTGACCTCTGATCCTTGCATACCCCCACTATAAACTATTCAGCCATTTTTTTTTCCTTCCTTGTCTTTTGCCACCATTTATATAATTTGGTACATGTGGAAAGTGGCACAAGCTGCAGCTTGTCCAGATCAATGATGGGGTATCGCAGGTATTTGCTGCCTGACCAGCCTGCCACTGCTGGGAAAAAGAGAGGCTTAGTTCTGTTTGTCTTGCCCAAAACAGAGTGCTAAGCCCAGCCCCTCTTGGTATATAGGTTTCAGTATTGTAGGTTTTATAATTTCATATTTCACAAAGCTTCTGAGACTTCGATTACTCTGAAATGAGTCACATTTGGTTGGAATTAGACAATAGGACATGGAAAAACGTCAGTAAGAGCGATGCAAAACCCTAATATAGAAGACAAGTTAAAAGATCAATCTTCTCTGCTTTTCCTGTGGGTTGTCCTCTCTTTTAAGTCTTCCAGATACTCCCTCAGGGGGTAAAAGTCATTTGTACTACCAACTGCTTTCAGTGATAATTTTATAGGTCTGTTGAAATTGAAGATAATGGCATTATGTTACATGTATTTCAACTTTAGACTCTAATAACACAGTTAAATTGCAGGAGACACACAAAGGTATTGCTGATAGAATTTACAACAGAAAAGACCTGTCCCCCTTTGAAAGAGAAATGCATTCATAATACAGAAAATGCTACAACATTAATCAGCCTGTCAATCAAATTAGCACTTTTATTTTACAGATTTCCTCTAATTTTCCAAGCAATTATATAACTTCAAGCAAGCCCCATGTCTTCATACAGGCCAAGTTTCTCAGCCTAATGTTCTGTGGATTTTAAAGGAGTTACACAAAGAAAGCATCTAATATTACGGGTAATAAACTTCATTCTCCCCCCTCATGCTTTTATATTTATCATTTATAGATAAAAAATTCACTTAAAAAACTTGATGAAAAAGTGACATATCTCCTTGTCAACATACTAATTTTCTCTTTAAAATTTCATGTTAGTTTGCTTAGTATTGCCACACTTTTTTAAACATGCAGAATAAAAAGCAAAACTACTCTCTCCGACACGTAGCTTTCTCAGACCATTCTCACCTTAAACAACTACTGCTGCCTAAAGAAGATATGTGTTGTCTTTATTAAGGAAATTAAAACAAAAATTAATCAGAGATGTATGAAAATAAAAATCCATTAAAATTGTACAATTGTACCACAACTCTGACATCCACGACACAACTCTGGATCACCTAGAACTCTGCCAGTGATAGATATTTGTAATGTGTCATCTTAAGCAAATTTGTTATTGTTGAACAGAACTGAGACACAGAACTTTCCGTTCACCTTCTTGTTACACCCTGAGGCAGAAGACACTGCAGTTTTACCCTGTCCTAGAGGTGCAAGGAGAAAATGCTGCCATTACTAACCCTGATAGTGATTCCCAAAGCAACCTGTATCCTGAATAACACTCAGGCCTGAGAAACCAGCATTTCTAGTGCAGCCTACAGCATCTGGCAAGTGTGACAGCTAAGCTTGAGAAATCTTCACATCACACGTGTGCAGCATGTAACAGCACGGATGAGATCAGGTACCAGAGCAGAGCCTACCATGACAGTCATGATTAAAACCTCTCCACTTCCTCCATGTACTTTTAAGTTGGGCTGCTAGGATGACAGCTTGCTCAGAGTGACACCAGAAGGCTTCAATTTGGAAATCTGGGGTTTTTTTCCCCAACAGAGAATCATAAGTGTATGTTGATGTCTTAATGAGTGATTAAAATCCCAAATCCCACAGCAACCATCCTCAACAGGCTATAGCCTTTGCTTCCTCTCAGCTGAGAGAAGCCAAACAAGTCCTACACAAGGCCAAGTTTCTGGAGCCCAGGTGCTTTTCCATATGCCAAGAGGAGAGGTATGGGAAGCCATTTGTAGTTTGTCATGGGATCACAGTGTACAGGCAATAAAAAACATCGTGCTGGTCACCAGATTTTCTCTCTGAAAGGGTTCAGCAAAAATGTGCTCTTACTGGAGCCCAGCACAGAGAGAGGAAAGCACATGCACCCTGGCTTTGCTGCTCTGATCCACCCTACTCACTTCAAAGCTGGCTTGGTAGGAGAAAGGTGGCACCTTGTCTTAGTATCAAAAATGAAGCATATGGCTATTATAACTCTGTCAGACTGATCTGTTTGCCCTTGGTAGTTGTATTAAAAGAAAAATGGTCTACAGAAGGGTATCAGCAGCACTTCCATGTGGACAGGAAAAGCTCTCAGGGGACAGCAGGTTGTGTTTAAAGGTTACCTGGTGGCCCAGGGCTCCATGTCTTTGCAGTCTGCTACTGACACACTGGAATTACAGTTTTCCTGTGACACCGAGTCCAATACTCTCTGCACACTAGCAATGAAGATACATTATTTATTTTTCTAGTTCTGATTTCTATCCAAAGGTAAATTTGCTGGCAAATGAGTTTCAGTGACTCTGCAGGCTGGGGAGTGACAAGCAGTGGAGATCTGGCAGGCCTTTTCTTCCCCTGCATCTGGGAAGATTTCGAAGACAAAGCCTGTGCAGGCAGGGAGGAGGCAGAGGAAGGTGCAGAGAAGCAGCCCCCTCTGTGCCAAGCGCAGGCAGCCAGCTGGGATTGCAGCATGCAGCTCTTGGGAATGGCACTTGGTCCTAGCTTTGGTTTTGTTTTCACTGTATGAGAAACTGCAAAGCTGCGTCCTCTCAGAGTACATTAGAAAAGCTGTAAAGTCCCGTAGCAGAGCTGCCTCTTGGCACACACTGCAAGTGCACTCACCTATATGTTTGGGGGCTCCTACAATTTCCACATCAAGCAGGACCTCTGCAGTTATTGCTGGCTGGGTGCCCACGCACCCTTCTGGAGGTGTTCCACACAGTGCCAGGCTGGCTCATGGGCACAGCAGCTCTGAGCCATTCCCAACTACCTTCTGAGCCCCCTCCACAGGCAGCACTCACTATTAAAAGCAGCCTCTTCTATTTTGACAACAAATATCAGTTTCCAAATGTTCTCACTTCATATGCCAAGTAAGTGAAGGCCTAAAACTTGCTCTTTCTGCCTATAAACTCATTTCAGCTGTGTAGTTATAAAAAAGCTGCATGTTCTTAGACAACACAGAGAATTAAGAGGGAACTGGTAAGCTAATATTGAATAATCACCAGCAAAAGCAATCATGAGAGGAAGCCCACACTGCTGGGAAGAGAGCACAGCCTGGCTGTATCAGGAAGCTCCCGGCAGTCTTCCAAGCAGCCTTTGTCTGCGTTACAGAGATTTTCCTGTTGCTCTAAGACTATCTGAAAAACACATAAAATAACTGCTTTTAACTATGCACACTATAACACTAGTTAGTAAACAAATCCACAAACCAAACCCCTAACCCAGTTCTGCTCCTAACAAAGCTTAACAAAAGGCAAGCATGGCAGCCACTGTATCCATCAGCCTAGCCAAGCTTCTGTTTCAGACACTGCTCTTGCCAGTTAAACTCATCCCTTCATTTTATCCAGGACCAGTAGGTCCCCCTGCCAAGATCATCTCAGGTCATGTGACACAGCTGCAGAGCCTTCTAATCAAATACTGACTAGAAGGCAATTACATCCCTATTGATTTAAAAAATAAATTAATTTTCTTCTTCAGTTGAAAGTTTTAGGTCAAATTCACTGTCTGCAGCTTTATCAGGAATAACACTCTATATTAAAAGCATACCACCTAATTTTCTTCTAACTCCCTTCCCTCTTAATTTTTTTAAATTTTTTAGGACCCACAAAATATATTTAATTAATACAGTAAACTCTATCACAAATTCCAGGCTTGGTTAGTAACCTCAACACTGCATTTGCGTACGGAAAGGATGCCACCACTACACAGAATTGTGTGGCCTGGTGGTGTAAAGTACACAGCCATGGAAACTTCCCTTCTTTTTGAGCCCTCTGATCACCACTAGAGGGAGGACTTGGTTAAATAATACTCTAATTCCTTTTGCGGGAAAAACACTTGACTAGTTGTAAAGATCTCTTAAGGGAGATAACTACATAATACGAAAAGAGAAAAGCAAGTTTGCCACAATTAAAAGCGAAAAGTGTTTTACCTCTAAAAATCAGGATTATTTTTTTTCTTATTTCTGTGGAAGGTGGGGAGAGAGAAAATCTGCCTAAAGATTGTTAAAAACTCTCAGTAAAAGGGACTGCTTTTGGCAAACTTAAAAAACCCAAACAAATAAACAAAAACCACAAACAAAACAAACCATGAAACAAGCAAACAAAAAAAAGATAAACCCCCACCAAAACAAAAACAAAAGGATACTGAGTGTAATGAAAATAAGACATTCCTGAATAATTACACAAGGAGCAGCTCACATCAGGGATAATGGAAAAAGGTGTACTAGTAAAAAGGTAGATAAATTCTCAGAAAAATAACCAACTAATGAGTCCTACCAATGAGCCAGTCAGCATCACACTCCATCAGGTACCAGGAGGAAGCAAAGTGACCCACCTTGCTGAGTCACACACCAAAAGAGCGCTCATCAGCTGATGACTTCAGTGGCAAAATATGTTCATTTCTGCAAGTGTTGCTGTCCTCACTATTGGGGATAGAATAGATCTTCTAACAATGAAGCAATAATTTTGCATTATTTTCATTCTTGCTATCTTGTGCCAAGACCATCAAAAGCTTTTCTTGCGTTCTTGACAGTCCTAAGCATGAGTGTTTGATCTGGCATGATATAGAAGTGATGCAGAGATTGCCTGTCTGTCAGGACATGAATGGCAACATAGTCTTTGCTGCCAGAACTGCTGACTTGCTGTAAATCCCACCCAAGCAGCAATCTGCCTTTTACAACCTCAGAGACTGCAGTGATGGAATACTCAGATGGGAAGCCTTTTGGGTAAGCCACACTGTAAGAAAAATACAGGTAAGGGCTGTTAGAATCTGCCTGCTGACAAATGCAGAAAAGACACATTCAATAAATCACAGTATTGTCTTCACACAGCTATTTTAATGGCCCTGTAACACTGCAGAGATACCCACATCAAGAGATGTTGAGGAATACATTTTAAGATGAATGTTTAAAGGATTTGACTGCATGGGGTTTCCTGAGACTAATCACCTATGGATCTGGAAACTTCAAAGAAGAGAAGGTCACTATCTACATTTTTATCTTGGACAAAGTTCTGCTGAAGACACCAGGGCTGCTCTCCCTGTGGGTCTGTGCAACACTCAGCACTGCTCTGACAGCTGTGCAGCAGGCTGAGACTACCAAAAGCAGGTTGTCCACTTACCTGATCCTTTGAGGTGGGTTGCCTTCCAGTGCACCGAAAGTGAGTGATCTTGAGGTGCTTTTATGTGTATTGATTGCAATTAACGCAATGATTTGTTTGTTTAGTAGTGTCTTATCTCCTAAGAAAACCCACAGAGAGCTTGATTTATAGCTTACATAGAGCTTTTCCTGTGCTGTGTAGTAGGATTTCTGTACTGGTCTACCATTTCATGAGCTGGCTGCTTCAGCTGTGCCCATCTAACTTGCTCCAGACAATTTGAATCCCTGAAGAAGTTGGAACATCACAAGTGGAAAGTATTTTTTTTAACTTTCATTTGTTTAATGTGGAGGCACATAAACTTGCACGGTAGAGTTTTCTGCCCATCTGTTTGGCTCCGGTGGTGGAATTGTTGTTTAGAGGTAGCTGCTTATCTAGAAACACTGACCTTGTGAGTGCTGCCAATAGGAAATGTAATTGTTGTGGTTACTTCCTGGACTATATTTTAAAATTGTCAGGTTTGGCAACTCAAAGAAATGAAGATACTGCTCTTCTTTCCAAGAAGGTTTGAAGGTCAAGGTCACACACAACTCTGGCACTGGCAATTCTCAAGGGGTGTTGTCTGCCCCAGAGGAAGTCAAACAAAGACAAAATTATGGACCTACTTCCTCGTTGCCTACCAAAACTGGAAGTTTAGGGTGGTTTGAACTGGAGAACACACAGTTCCAGGCCCCCACATCTTCTGAATCTGTACCTAAATTGATCACTTGGTTTCTCCTTTAAGAAAATTCATTGCAATTTTTATTAATTTCCTTCTCTTGGCTACTTGGTGCATTCTACAGTAAATGCACTTTCAAACTGCCAGATTATTGGAAGGTATGAGACATTTCCTTCCCCAGCTCTAACAATGACTTCTTGCCCTGGGAAAAAGTATCTGCTCTTCACAATTGCTTGTTCCATAGGTAATTAGAAATGAAAAGGGAGTGTTTTGCCAGGAAATGTGTTTCTTATCCAGCTGCATGAAACACAATTGCATCCACTTGCTTAGTTTATGTGTAGGCTTCAGTTCTGTAAACTTAGCTCCAGTGCCTCTCTGCTGGTGTCTTGCAGACCACAGACTGTGACAGCACCAGGTCGCCTGTAAAAATCCTGAAGCTATACATAGAGCTCAGTATCAGTGTTTCCATACTGATATCCAACATGTTATACAAACTAAAGGAGATTTCAGAACACATTGAAAGACTCACTCATAGATTTAGAAACAAATTTGGTGGATTACTTTATAAATAGCATAACCATTTAATGTTTTCTGTTCATTTTCATGAGACAGAAAACCATTTCAAACTTAAATTTTATCCTGAATGAAGGTGCAGATTTTTAGCACAGGAGCTAGCAGGGCTGCTTGGTAGAGCTTTTAACTAGCTTGGAAGGGGGAAAGGGACAAAACCAGGCTTGCCAGTGATGAGTGATGCAATGATGTGCCAAAACTTGAGAAGACAAGAAAGCACCCATGGAATCCTTTAATCTGCCTCACAAAGTTTTGGCTACAATGTACCTCACCTGAAATGTTTCTACACCAATCCACACAGCACCAGGAACAAACAAGAGGAGCTTGAAGCTTTGGCCTAGTCCCAGAGATTTGACATCTTTGGCATAAATAACACCTTGTGGGATGAATCTTATGGTTGGTGTGCCCTGTTGGATGGTTACAGACTCTTCAGGAAGGACAGAAGGGCAAGAGAGGTGAATGGGGTGGCACTGTAGGTAACAGAAGAGTTAGAATGTATGGAGCTCACAGCTGGCAATGGCACAGTTGGGAGCCTCTGGGTAAGAATCAAGGGGCAAACAAATAATGCAGATGTCATCATGGGAGTCTGCTATAGACCTCCCAGCCAGGATAATGATGCAGATGAATTATTCAGGAGAGGTTTAGGTTGGATATTAGGAAAAGGTTCCTCAACCAGAGGGTGGTTGGGCACTGAAACGATCTCCCCAGAGATGTGGTCACAGCACCAAGCCTGACAGAGTTCAAGAAATGTCCAAGTTCAGGAAGTCTTCTAATTCTGTATATATGCAAATGAAATAAATGCATATAAATATATGTATATCTTGGGGGGGGGGGNGTTTTGGGGGGGGGGGGGTGGTGGAACAAAAACAAACGGACAAAAAACACCAAAAACACAAAACAAAAACACACAAAAAAAAATGTGTTATGTTCCAATAAAAGATGTTGTTTACTAATTCCATGAGCTATAAGGTCATTTCATTCAGGAAAGGAAAAAAAGGAAAAAAAAAAACCCACTACAAACCAAAACCAAAGCAAAACAAACACACACACACAAAACCCAAGCAAAACCAAACATACAAAAACTGGGGGGAAAAAAACCCCAAACAAATAAAAAGAATAAACAAAAAAACCCAACCCCAAATGTGTTGTAATTTAGTACTAGTAACAGACTTTTTTGGACTATTTCCATTTTAAAACATCCTTAATAAAATTATGAAGGAAAAACATGATTACTTCTCCTTTTTCTTCATCCTTCCAATTCCAATCCCTGTAAATTATCATCTGCAGTAACCACTGGCAGACTTATGGTGTTATGTTTGCAGTGGTAAGATCCGCACCACAGAGGGATGATGTATTATACAGCTATGTAACGTTTATATGTCCATGTATGCCTTGGAAATCAAAAAATGGTTGGTCAGTGAGTCCCAGGAAAGTCTCCCTGGATGTGACACAGAGGCAGCTGAGGCATTTTAGAGTGCTTCCAGCTGGGTAACTCAAACTCTGCGTTTGAGCCCAGCCATGCCCTTCTCAGCATCAAGCCTGTGATTGCTGGGTTTTGAAGCAGCCAACCTGCATTATTATCATCCTCATCAACCTTTCTCTGACCACGAACAGAAAAAAAGGCAGAGGAGTAAAGAGATATGTGTGTATTGACATACACAAATGCTTATTGAAGCATGGATAATAGCATTAGTATGATGTTAGGAAGTTGCAGCAACAATAACAATATGCAATTGGAGTATAGTGCTTTAAATACTGATATCCAAATACATAACAAAACATAGAAATCACTTCCTAAAATAAAGCTCAAAGGACTTCTCAAATGCCATATTTCAAAGCCTTGCCTAAAATGTTCTGTTAGTGTACTCAGTTACTTTTATATCTCTGTATATTCAGTAATAAGGAAATGTTTATTATATCACTCCATGGTTATTATTTTTATTTGCCAAAGTATGTCTATATTTACCTTAAAAGACAGCCTGCACATTTTGTACTTGATACCTTGGGGGAAAAATTGTTTTTAATAGTTCTATAATACAACATTTAAAAAAAATCTTATATGAACTGGAGTGTAACCAGTTGTTCCTTTTTGTGTTCCAATTATTCTGAATAAAATCACATGTTGTTATAAAGAGAAGGGAGAGAAATCAAATGCAAAAATTCCTTTAACACGGCTAACCAAATGTTGTGCTTTAGTGGCAGCCAGGAAGAACAGCCATCTGGGATGTTACACTGTGATGGGTAAAACTTTTGCAGTATAGGAAAGCAACATTACAAATACAAACAAGAATAAGCAGATCTTTGACATTTGGTGACACAGTAAGGTAAATCTTGAGTCAGAAGAGTTGCAGTATGACTACCAACTGGAATAAAATAAATCTAGCATGGTAGCTTTCAAAATAAGACTGGAGCTGAAACCTGTTTTGTCATAATCCTTTCAATTTTAATACTCAGGCAGCAACTGCAAATTATGTGAACATTTCAAAAACCCACATACAAACAGCTACCACCAAGTTTCACCAAATCACAAAACATGCTGAGTTGGAAGGAACCCACAAGGATCACTGAGTCCAACTCTTAGCCCTGCACAGGACCATCTGCAAGTGTCACACCATGTGCCGAGAGTATGATCAGTATTTGAATATCATGTGGTTCACTTTTGTTGCCTGATAAGAATCACACCTAGTTTCTTGTACTGAATACAAACAGAGTAATGTTTCATGTTCTTGTTTCCACTTCCTCTGTTTGATACTAAAATGTCAGAACAAAATCAGTGGTGAAAATATTCATAGCCAAACTCAACAACTGTCCCTTGCAGGAGTGGCTAAGCTGGATCTACGTTCCGCATTATAAGGATGAAAACCTAATGGGTTCCAAAGGGAGTAATCTGCGCATCATGTAACAAGTCTGTGGTCAACAGAAGTCTCCCTCATCCAGGAAAATTCTCAGCCATAGGTATCTCCAGTGAATATCTCTTCCAGGCTTCATAGCTCCCCCAGTTCTGACTCGTGTCCATGAAAATCTGCTACTTCTTTAAATTTCTTGCAAATATCCATGTCTTCCATAGCTGTTTTTTCTCCACTTCTGCAAAAATTTTTTGCACTTCAGCTGCAATGACTGCCTTAGTCTCCTGTTTTGATAAAGTGGTTCTTCCAGGCTATCATCTCAAATATTATTCAAACTAGAAAATATTTTAATAGCAAATATTTCTAGATATGATACTGTTATTAGTCCTCTTTCAAGGACTACAACAGATACAAAGTTGCTACTGAATTAATGACAAGGTCAACATTACATCATTGGTATAAACCCCAGCATTCATATTCCATAACTAAGCACAAAATCCACCCATAGGCATAGATTCCTGCAGATTCCTCATATTCATAGATCAAAATATTACTGGAGTACAGAAAGGAAGAAATCTTTCCTATTTCCAGGTATGTATTTATAAAACTCCACTTTTCTATTGCTCTTCTGTTTACAGCAGAAAGATTAAATCCCTCTGTAGTCTGAACTCCTATCAATTTCAGGTCCACACCCTTCAAGGTAGCAGATGGATCACTGATATACCAGGCAGATTGATTTTTCAGTTTAAAATCAAAACCAACCAATTTTCACTTCAAAAATCATACCCCTGTAATGTTCACTTCAGCTAGGACACAGGGCCTCAATCAAATTTTAGTAAAGTAAAAGAGTCCCCATGGCACCCATGTTTACTAAAGATGTGCTGTTGCTGGTCCAGTGGAGGGCAGCAAAATATTTACTAAAGAGATTCTTCTTTTAATGTCCTCATCACTGAGTTGTCCCAACAAATAACTTCATAAAAACCTCGGAAGAGTTCAGTAGTTCTTCATTTGGTTTCAAAGTGCTTACATATTTGTTTATTTTAGCCAGAAATAAGTTTTTAGAATATTTGAGACTATTTTCACATCAGATTGTGCCTTAAAACAAACAGTGGTTCCTGTATGAACAACTCTTTGGTGCTCCTGTATTTCCCAGAACTAATGACACCCATATCAAGAGGACAAGGGTACTGCTGCTCTCCCTCAAAGCAAGTTAGTCTGCTCTCTGGGAACCTTGTGTGAATTTATCAATGGTTTAAACGCAACTGCAAATCTCCAGCACAGCTGTATTTGCATACTGATCATCTTGCATCATTCATTTGTTCTGAGCACATTTTATCTCAGCTTTTAGCTTAACAGAAAGGAGAGGCAGCAGTACTAATGGAATGGTTTGAAGACTGTCCTAAGCTGGAAGCCAAATTAAAAAAAGAAAAATATTTTAATGAATATATTATTTGATTTTGTAAAATTTCTTTAGTATAATCTGAATATCAAATATATCAAGTTTACATTGATTTTTCATGAAAAGTTACTAGTAATAACCTTCCATTTCGTGACAGATTGACTACAGAAAGACTGCTGAGAATAAAAGAGAGCTTGTCAAAAGTCTTCAGTCTAAATCCCAAGAGCTGTAAAAGGTCTTTAGTTAAAGAGTATTACAGCTTCTAAAAAACTCACTCACTTCATGGAATGGTTGGGATATCCTCCTGGAAATGAGCTCTCCTACTGATTTTTATAATGACAATAAAGCAGAAGGCAGAACAAAGAGTTGCCACAGAATGGTTTGGAGTCAGGAAAGGTACAGAGGCAGCTGCATTTTGCCTCCAACATCTGCTCATACTTTATCCTGAGCTGGTGATACCTGTGCCACAGAGCAGCTCCAGCACTGGAGTTCATCCTGGCAGGAGAGGTGAACAGATGCCCACATCCCAAGGGTGACAACTGCTGTGCTTCTGCAGTCAGTTCAGGAGCTCAGGTTGAAAGATTGAGGAGCACACACTGGGAACAATGCACACGTTATGGAGAGATATTTGAACCATGCAGGTTCATATTTTTCCTAGCAAATACTAGAAAATTCAGTGTTTAAAATTGTAAATGAAGCAAAGAGCTATCAGCTTGATGAAGGTATATATCATTAAGTGCTTAGGTAACGTGATAAGCACACTGGGGAACCCTTCCTACACAATACAGTAGACTGTAGGGAAAACACAATAAAATTATTCCCAATTATATTCCTGGAAATCCAGAACAGGGTAGCCTATACAAAACTAGCAACACTCAGAAATGGAAAAAGTTTTGCTATGTTTCTCACTAAGATATTGGAAGCTGATGATACTGTCTGCGTTCAAGTATCTACAATGAAAGTGAAGAAAATAATAATGCAGCTGCTGAATTGCAAAGGGCAAGGGCTGCAGTTGGGGAATGCAGCAACTTACGAGGGCTCTCCTGCAGCACTGTCACACAGCCAGCAACAGCATGTTTGGAGCTGATGCTTTAGACAAAGGAAAATTCTTGATAGCTTGGTGAAAATACAAAAGAGACAGGAGATCACTTAGTGAGAGGCGGTATTTCAATCAGGAAAGAGGAATGCACTAACAGGACACACACACAGAATTTTATGAAGTGTTATTCTGAAAATAAAAAACTCCTAAAGTGGGATATTTCAACACGAAACAGATTACCAACTTTCTCTTGGAGCTGGGTGAACTATTCACAAAAAATATTTACCTAGATAGAATGTCAGTATATACAACACATCTTAAGTAGTTACAATGCACAAAGTACCTGTATGTACATCTAAATGATACTTCATGCTTGCACATGGCTATAGCAAATTATTTTCGCTGGCAGAGGCAGTAGTAAATGTAAATACAGAACACACAGTGCTCATATAGCAAGTGCCAGCACCAGAATGGAGATCTTGCAAAAGAAAAGTGCCCTGCTTTACAGTATGCAGGGATTGACTGAGTGACTGTCCCAGATCATGCCATGTTTGCTAAGGTCACCAGGGCCTGCTGAAAAACAGGAGGACAACTAGTATAGATTTCACCCAGCGCAGTTCATTTCAACTGGAAACATCAATATTATTTCTAAAGTATATGGACCTGTCTTAAGTGGTTGTTTACAGTGGTATTAATTGCTATGGAGCCTGATCAGATGGAGAAGTTAAAAAGAATAAAGCCGGAAAAGTGAAACAATAGCAAAGAGAAGGAGTGGCCCAGCGCACACAATAGCCAGGTTCACATCTGCTAAAAAAACATCTCACTGACCCAGCTCCGTGGGACTGAACTGTCCCGCCAAGGTTGTCAGAGAGACACCCATGCAAACACTGGAGCTGGTCTTTCCAGATTTGTTGGCTTCCCATCAGGCCTGGGAGCATCACCCTGTCCTGCTCACAGTGTATTCCCTACTTCTTTTGCTGTGAGGCTCCCCTTAGCTTCCACTAGCTTGTCTCTGCCTGCTTAACTCTGACCCTTTTATAGCACTGAGAGCCACTAAAGGGTCGGGAGCTTCCTCTCAGCCTTGACAAAATGCACAACACTTTACACCACTGTGATGAGAGTCAACACACAGTTTCTTCACAGCTGGAAGCCTGCCACTGCATATTGAAGTGTCCCTTGTCTTGGCTATTGCCTAACTTGGTTCCCCAGTATCTTCCCTTGCATTAAAATGCTAAATATCCTCCACCTTATACAAAAAATATTAGAGATAATGCCTTTTACTCCTCTGCCAGCTCCTTGCCCCCAACCTCTACAAATTACTCATTGATTTCTTCTTCTATTTTTCCTTTTTAGTTCAACATTTTTGCCATGGCAGCAGGCAGCTCACTTGGAACAGCAGCTCTGACCTGGAGTATAGCAAATTGACTGTGATTTAAAGTTCACCTACAAGCACAGAGTTCTGATCAGCCCAGAACACATAAAGCAATGTCTAAATACATTAGCTTTTATATATGATAGCCCTGATATCACAGACTTACCTGTACTTCTACCTAGCATTTTCCAGGTACAAACACAAAATAGCTACTGAGAGTCTCTCAGTCACAACTATCCCTGTAACTGGGGTTGTAGAAAACAAAACAATTATTATCAAAGGTAGCAAAAGCATAGCTTATACTCTTTTCCTGCAGTGAGAGACTAAGCCCACTGGAAAAAAAATATATTAGATACAACTATATCTTAATAAGCTGCTCATGGAGAGCCCAGAAACAGAGCAAATAAGGCAGAAATAAGACATTTCTTGCATTTGATGGATATTTGGGAAGTGTAGCATAGTTCTGTTCAGAAAAATACAGTTTTCTCGTCCGGCAAGGGAAGTCCAGCAGGACAACAGGGGCAGGCAGCCAGGGCTCCTGACCTGGTACAGCAGCGCTTTACTGCCCCAGGCTCTGTTTCCTGAATTTTATGCAACAGTGACAAAGCTGCAGCTGGGAATAGAAAAGCAGCTTGCCAAGCAAGGGAGCGAGTGATGGCTGGGAGGGAGGCACCTCGCGGCTGGGACAAACAACCTGGGTATGCGCAGGAAACCAAAGGTCCCGAACAGTGGCAGCAGCACAGCAACAGGACACAATGCCAGCTCCACAGGGGCTCGTGTGCTAAAGGATGGCCTGGGTCTCCAGGAGGCAGGGAGAGAGAGATGCCTATCTCAGAGCTTTGGTACAGGCTCCGAGTCTGAACTGCAGAATGGCCCCTTTGTCTCGGCCCCTTGTTGGGTCTAAAAGCCATGAGGCATGCAGCCAGATGGCCAGGGCAGCTTCCAGGAGCGGGGAGTGGGGGAGGAGGAGAGGAAAAGAAGGAAAGCTTCATTCCTTAAGTTTGCACTGATCCCTGAGGCTTGGAGAACAAAACCTTAGGGAGCACACAGAGCCTCAGAGGGTGACTGAGAGTCTCGGGCAGCTAGAAGGCACTCACAGGGAAGAAGGAGAGCTGAGCATGCACCTACAGACATATGGTCTTAGCTGCTTAGACCTGCTTTGAGAGATGTATGTGATTTCAAATCGCAGCTGGTGAATGGGATCCCATTTGCTTACTGTGACACAGGCATGCCAGGAACAAATCTGGTTTTAAAAGAAAGACCCATAACCTGATGATTCCTGAGAGCCATCCCTCCACGAGTTGCCCAAAATAGAAACCGCGTAGTGGGTGCCAGAGGCCATGTGGCAGCATAACTAAGAAAATGGATGAAAAACAAGTGCTGAGGAACGGAGAGGTATTTTTGTATTAACCCTGCCAAATGGATTATTTATACCCTAATCTTCTCCTGTTGGTATGACTGAGCTTTTTAAAGGAAAATGGCAGCCAGTTTCTTCTGGTTATTTAAGGAGGCAGATAAGCTCACATCTTAAAGCAGTTCCACCAACCTCTGGCTGCCATTCCATGTGCACAGATTTCAGGATAACTCTTAAGGAAAGCAGAAAGTGACAGTTTAAAAACAGATATTCTTGGAACAATAGGGCAACAGGACTGTCCGGACTGTAAAAGCAGCAAAACTACATCAAGGACTGAAAGCATGTAGCTTCAGGAGTAACATGCATGGCATGAAATACTGATGAGAGGAACTGGATCCTGGTGAGGAATGGAAATAAAGGGTCTTTACTGTCCAAGAGACGTCAGTGAAAGCTGAAAGGCAGGCAGATAAACATAGATAAGCAGAACAGGGTTCTCCAGTTCATGGGAGCTGGGTGCCTTAGCATGACCACACAGAAGAGAGAGAACAGAAAAAAACCCAAAGCAGCTACACTGCAGAAACCATCCTGAAAGCTTCAAGGCAAGGTCATTTCTATCTTAAATGGTAGCATCTGACCAGCAGCACCCACAAAGCTGCCCCTACCTGCAGCCCATGCCTGCCTTCAGATGCCTCTTTTTTCAAAGCCCCAGAGCCCCTCTTCTGCATTACCAAAATCCAGATGCATCATTCCCTGAATGACTGAAGCCACCCACATGGGATGAGCAACATCTTCTGCCATTTTCTCATTAGCTCTGTTCACATACTTGTGAAAGACTAGTCATCCTCAATTGTCCATAAGAGACCATACAGCTCACCACAGCTCATCACTAAACCCTTCCAGTTAAGGTTTGAATATTTGCATCATAGTAGGTAGTATAGACATTTATTTTACAGAATCCTAATAATGGGCTTCTGCCATCTCCCACTTCTCCTTTCAAGAACCTCCAGTGCTTGTCTATCTTTACTATTAGAACAGTTTATTTTCCCTTCAAGTGTAATAGAAATCTCCCTTACTGCTGGTTAAGAACATTACTTCTTGTGGTTTTCCCACCGGAACATCATGTATTCCCTTCCTCCTTGGAGCATCCTTTAAAATATTTTAGCAAATACTGTTATCACACCTTCCCCCTCACTCTTCTTTTCTTTAGACTAAACATGACCAGTGTCTTCAACTCATAGGATGTGATTTTTCTTAAACCTCTGTCATTCTTCTTCTTTGCTTCTGGACTGTGTTCAGCTAGTCCATATCTTTCTTGAAAGTGCAGTGTCCACAGAATCCCGTCTGAAACTCTACCAATACATTAAATACTAAAATAGTGACTTCAAACATCTCAATGTTGGATTTGTAGTTTTTAACTACTGCATTTTTTCCCCTTCAGGCTTTCACCAGGGAAAATACAACTTGGGATGTTACCAAGACAGCTAGGGAGAGTGTTACCCAGAATCTGATGACTCTGCATAGAACACAAGGCCAGAGGCCAGGGTAGACTTGAGGTGCTACCTCTTACTAGTTTATACAGGCTCGATAGTGAATTTACCCCAACTCATAGTGATGCCCACAATGATCTAACACAACTATTGCAATACAAATGAGAGTATTTCTGTTGCCATTACAGTACTTTTTGGGTCATGGGTTTGGGGTTTTTTTTTAATTAGAATTACTTCTTGTGCAATAAATTGCTCCTTGATAAATTGTTTAAATTTATACCAACAAAAAGAGGAAGAAGTACAAATAAAACTACTTATATGCCCAAAAGCATATGCTGGGACAGATACACTGTTTGAAACTGGTAATAGCTTCCTAAATTTGTGAGGAAAAACTTTTAAGTATGAAACAACCATCAGCATAAGCATCACAGAGAGGAAAATTCTATAATACATCATTTAAGACTGATGTTTAAGTATTTGTTATAACTAAACTTGTTATAATTAAATTAAATTTGTTTAATTAATTGCGTTGATTATCTAGTGGACTATGCGGCAGGATACAAAAAGTCTTCACTGACTGATGTTTCAGTCACATTTCATGAGTCCTGAGATCTGCAAAACTTCCTCCAGTTTGCAGTTCCTGGTTTTGGGTTTTTTTTTCCTTCTTGTTTGGCATGTAATTTAGCATCTAGTTGCACTTTTTAAGTTTGGCTTATGATTGCCTACCAACTTTTTCTCATGGCAGAATCTGACTCATACAGTCTGACCTCATCATCCCCCCCAAGGACTGCATGTTTGTATCAACCAGCCCAGCTCTATAATAAAAGTCTTTAAGATTTTTCCCCTTCTTGGTTTGCCTTCTTCTCCTGACCCATCTTCAAAATATCCTTCTTTTTGGGGATGCAAGACTGTACAAAACCTGCACAATATCCACGTAACCAACCTGCTCTTTCTCACAATATATAGACTACATAAGATACTACCTGATTCTAATTTTGCAACACTTGGAAAATAACCTGCCTTTCATATCCTAAAGTATCTTCATTTGCCCTTGTCAAAAAGGCAGGTCAAACTTTTGTCAGCTTTGTACCAAAGCCATTAAGCTTCTCTGTTTTCTCATTCACTATGTGTCTCTTTTCTTGATTCCTTCATTACCTCTCCTACTTTCTTTCTGGTCTTGTTCCCATTTATGGGGTTTTTTTATGGTTTTGGTCACATTTCTGTAATTTGTGGAGATTAATGAGGAGCCTGAGTCAGTGTTCAGAATTAACAAACAAGTGGACACTGAGGAAAGACCCCTGTGGGAGGGAGAAGCATGATACCTGCATTAGTCACACCATTAACATCAACGCTCTTTACCAATTAGTTTGCACAAGACTACTTTGGGAGCGGGTTAGATTCCTGATTTTAAATGTTTGCATACCTTCACACTCTAGCTTTAGAAACTGGCTCAGTTACAAGCTTTTCAATCTCTTCTATTAGCTGTTTCTTTCATGTTCTAAAGAAATAATGTGGAGTTCACACAAAACGTGCAAAGATCTTCCGAACTGGGGAGCTGCAGAGAGCAACTGCAGTGGGGAACCCACTCAAGTCTTGCACCTAAACCAGGAGACTTGCAATCATCCAATCACCGTGTCAGAGGTAGGGGTTTGGATTCTTAGCTAAACAGAATTGCTTGAGCAACAAAATTAATAAAAGAAAACAAAACTGAGTAAGCAAAGGAAGAAGGAAAAAAGAAACCAAAACGAAACCTTTTTACCTCGAGATTTAATTTGAGGTGCTCAGTCCACAGAGAGAGTTGAATAGGCTGGAGACTGAATTCTCTGTAGTCAGCATTTAGCATCAAGTCTCCTCTGAGAATAAATTTCATCCAAGGAAATGAGTGACTGGTCAGAAGAATAAAAACCCTAGGTAGTGTATGTCTGGGTAGAAGCAAAAGGAAAAAGGAACAGGTTGCATGGAGACCAAAATGACTTGTGGATCCGGAAGGGCTCAGCACAGCCACCGCAGAAGTGGAGCGGACTCCTCCAGCAGCACATGTGCGGTGTCCCACTCCTGTTTGACAGTGCCCCAAGGCCAATATGCCCCGAGTTCTAAAAGCGCATTACTGGGACAACCCCCAGTCTCAGCAGGTGGCAGCAGAGGTGTGCACAGGGGGATTGGTGCTGGCTGTGCCAGTAGAGGGTTTGGGCATGTCTCAGCAGGCTTCCAGCTGTGCTCCCCAGGGATGGGCATCAATGCTTGGGAACTGCTGGCCGGCAGCCCACTGAGGAGTTGTTACCTTGTGCAGGCAAAGCACAGATAGCTGATCCACTTCTGGGCCAAGAGAGATACTGACAGCTGCTCGTGGTACCTGTGCTAACAAGCTCCTTCAAAGGCAGTAAGTGTATCAATAGCAAAAATTGAAGCCACCCATGAAGAAAGAGCTTGGATAACCAAGGATGCCTGCAACACCTTAGGATGAACCATAAAGCTATTCCATAGCCTGTAATTTAACATTTTTACTCATCTCCTAGATGATAGAACAGCATAAGCACAGCTTCCCAGAAGCATTCAATGGTTTTGCACAGAGCAGCCCTGCACTTAATCCTGCCATCCAAATTCTTCGTTGTTCTTGGAAAAGTCACCAGAATACCATGGGAGCAGCTGGCCTAATTGCTTCCTTTCTTTACCATCTATGGATGCTTCTGTCAAGCTAGCCTCCTTTACTGGACTGGGCTTCTTTACAGCTCCGGACCTTCAGCCTCATGAGAAGGTTTGAGACATCAGCTTCCTTGTCCATTTTGCCCATAGTCTAGTTTTTAACCACTCTCTGCCCATCATGGTCATTCAAAGTAGTTACTCTTTCAGCCTAAAGTGAAGTTTTTCTTTGAAGAAGTGTCTGGACAAGTTATTTTCTGCTTCAATCAGAGCTACTGTTCTTTTTGTTGTTGGAGTTTGGGGTTTTTTTGTTTGTTTGTGTGTTTTTTTTTTGTTGGTTGGTTTTTTGGTTGCTTTCTTTTGTATGGATGTTGCTGGAGACCCCAGAGTAGGAAGGGAATAAGAGCTCACTTGCTGGATTACTCTGCTGAGGGCACTGCAAGGAAATAGACACGAGGGAAGAGGAAGAGAAAGTATCAGTGTCTTTCCAAAGACTTTTTTCTACTTCAAATACAGGAAAATCCATTGAAACCAAGGACCATGAAGTGAAGGACTCCCAAACTGTGCCCAGGAATGGTTTATGAAGGCAAATGTTTCAGGCCAAAATCATGCCAGAAACCTTTCCAACACCTTAACACTACAGATGGGACAGGGTACAAGTGCTCAGGCACTGCATAATTCCTGCCATGCAATGTATGTTCTACAGTTCATTTATATACTAGGCTACAGGAAAAGGCTATATAAATCTTTATTGGGAGATGCTATATGGAGACTAAAATTCTTTTGTGGTGGTAATATCCAACTCCAGCCCCTACCATAAAAGACTAACAGTAGCAGAAAAATGTGAAGAAGCAAATTCAGTGTTACAAAACAAAATAAAAAATTAAGAATCCTCCGTAATTTGAGTAGTTGCTAAACAATAAATTTCATCTCTGGACTTGAGAAGTTAGTAGCAAACTGTAGCAGGGAATAGAAGCAGCAGACACTGACCAATAAGATAGCCTGAGGAGGAGGAGTGTTCCCAGAAAACAGGGAAGTCATGTGTCAGCAACCTACCAGTGTTGCTGAAGTAGTTTTCTTGGATTTCCAAAAACCTTTGAACAAGGTCCCTCCCAAAGACCCCCAATAAACAATGGAAAAGGGGAGATGCTTTGTAAAATAATTATTTTAAGGGTGGGAGGATAAAAGGCAGAAACAAAAAAAAATAACAGCTTTCATGTGGAGGTTATATTAGGGAACTGTGCCCTTCAGTGTAGTCATAAGTTGTTTACAAAAAGAGGCAGCCTACCACAAATGAAAACGTGGTGATGGGACAATACAATGAAAGATTAGCTTCGACACTGACACCAGAGGAAATCAGGGAGACAGCTTCTCCCGATGCAAAAAGCCTACAATCAGCAAGTAAAATTAAGCTATAATGAGACTGGTAAAAGGAGCAGGTAAGCTCTCATTTTATTTTGAGGGTACAGCAGAAAGTGGCAAGAGCAGATCATAGCCATGCTCTCAAATCAACAACAGTTTTTCTGGGTAACTCTAAGAATATAGCTGGAAAAATACAAGTTATAAATCTGGCAAAGTGACCAATTTTATTTTTAGACAAAATACAGTGCTTAAAAACATCAGTGGTAATGGAAATTTCTTTATGAGACCCACCTCTGCCCTTATTTATTAGATATGTCAGTGGCTGGAATAAAATCATTTTTCATGGTTTTATTCTATTAGATTGACCTAGAATAGAATGATTTTAATCTCTGCTCTTCACTGGTAATATTTATGATGTATCATGTGGTCTTATCTCCTTATCTCTAATTATGCTTTTGATCCTACTTTTCTAAACATCAATTTCATTTGCCCAGTCTCTGTTTCCTGCAGCAACCAAGATTACTGTTCCTTCTTCAACATCTCTGCAAGGGAAGGATTTGTATTCACAGGAAACACTGCTTCCTAATGGAGAATGGTTTTCCCAGCCATGCTTCGGTAACCAACGTGCAGCAGCACTCCATCAGGCAAAATATGATGTCTTCCATTTTAAATGATCTTTAGGTTAAACAGATATGTACAAAAGTACTAAACATAGGATCCAAACACAAGATTTTAGTTCCTCTATTATTTTTGACCTCTGTTGAAATTCAGAACTTTATTGCTAGAAATTATCACTACTCACATTTTAGCAGCAGAATTGGAGCAGCCCAAGTTGTGGATGAGTTGCAGCTGGATCCCCATGTTTTTACAGCAGCTGGACCATTGTACCCCTTGAACTTTGCAGGCTAATCTACATCTAAGAAACATGCTTAATGTAAAGACTGCAGAACCTGGCAGAGATGCAAAATGCCACCTGTGGCATTTACCCAATTTATTTGCTTTAATCCCAAATTACTCTGTGCAAGGAGAGATGTGTTAGTTATCCAAGATTTGTTCTGGTATCAGGAAAAGGTGTGTACACAACTCACATTAGAGTGGCAAAAAAGAAAATACCATTTTACATTAGCAAATACAAAAATAAGCATCTACTTTGTTTTCTCTCAGAACAGGATCCAGATCAGGCTAGTTTATGTGACATTCCTGGAGGGAGCATGCTGTTGTACAGCATGTCATATCAGATCTAGGAATGAAACCCTGAAACAAACACTTGCCACAAGTGTTAAAAATCCTTTATATTTTCTGTATTCCAAGGGATTTTTTTTTCCTAGCTTGCTAGCAAATACTATCTGGCCATGTCTGAAATCTAACTAAAATGCTCTGTTTGCGGAGGACTGACACCAAGGGTGGCCTTAGCAATGTGCAAACCTCATCCCCTCCACAGCTGAGTGCCATGCCCAGCTGGCTCCTGTCCTGGCAGCTGACTAGGCTGCTGAGCAGCACTAATAGGCATTTTGGGTTTTGTCCTGTGAGATCTCTGCACTAAGACTATTCAGCACAGAGGCACTGCCCCAGTAAACACCCTCTCTAGTTTGCATGAAAACCATTTCACACAAGCCAAAGTATACTTTAATCAGGATTTGCTTCCAGGACAGTCCTGTTAGCTTCATTAAGTCTTCAGCATTCCGAAAAAAAAAAAACAGTCAAAAAGAGAGCAATCCTGCAAGCTGGGGGAAGGACCATCTTCCTCCTGCCCCTCCAAAAGAACAGATCTAGGATTACAAAATGCCTCTGCATGTAGCAGAAAGACATGAGATGTGTGTCAAGCACAAGAGAAATGATTATAAAAATTCAACATGACAGATAAACATAGGAGACATTAACAATAGCCAGTTTTTCATAGCCTGCTTAGATCCCTTGGATAAGAGCAAGCACATGATTAACCAAAAATTCTAGCCAATAGCTGATGTTATTTCAGCATTTTTCAAATGCTTCAACAAGAACCTTGTCAAAATAAACGGTGGATTTGTGCTGTATGTGCTTATATGGCAAGGTTGATCCATGCTGATACTATTACAGTGTTGTAAAGCATAAAATCTTGTTAATGGTTTCTGCCAAACCATGAATCAGTTGCAAAATAAAGACCTGAAGTATGTTCTTTTTTCCATTCTCTAATATTTCTTCACAGCACAACCCAAACAATTGCTCATAATTAAACTGATTGGAGGAGCAGACACTGGCAGGAAATACACTGCTGGCACTGCCCCAATAGCACTTCATTGTACTGAATTTAGAAAAATTACATCAGTTCCTTTCATTTTGCAGGACAAAAAAAGATGAGGGGGACTGCTTTTTATCTTTTGCTCTCTACAAGCAAAACATCTACTAGCAACATTTATCAAACCTCCTGAAGAAGATTCGCATATTTTTAATGAACAGCTTTAAGTGCATCCCTGGATACCCTTCTGCCTTTACCCACTCTGTTTCACCTTCTTTATGGATGTTTTGCATTATTAGTATTCATCAGAGTATTTTTCTAGGAAAACATAAGTAGATTAACTTTTAATAATGGAAAGACAGAAAATGAAGCATATTATATGACGAGCAAGCAAAAGTACAGAGAGAAATTGGAGTCCACATTTAAAAATAATATGACTTGTGAACTACTTTCACATCTATGGAGCAAGAGTTGCACACACATATATTACAGAGTAGAATAACATCCCACAGCACTGTAGGGAAGCTAAAGCCAAATTGTGCTCTTGAGCAGATGTGTCCAGTTTGTACAAAACTTGAACAGAGGCAAAGGGCTTGCTGATACATATAGAGACAAAGAGTCAGAAGAACACTGCATAAAACTGTGAAACCATCCCTTCAGCTTCACAGCCATTTTGTACCCCAGACTAGTCTTAACTCCCAGCACTCTAGAAACTTTTCTTTCCTACACAAATTGAAAAGAGTTCAACTCTATTTGAGTAGCTACAGCTCACAGCTCTGTACGCAGATAGTAGTCACATTTAGGAGGTGCTTTAGCCAAATGAACCCCCTGTATTGCAAGGAGTCTCGTTTTTGAGGATTCATCTTCATCCTGCAGTGCCTGGTCTACTGGGCAGCTCATAGAGTAAGAGGATGGGGTGTTCCTGCAGCAGTTTCTTACTCCGAGCAGAACATGTCAACTTTGGGCTTGCAAAGAGGCCAGTCACAATCTGGCAGTCAGTTAGATGCTCACGCATTCAATTAAAGTGCTTTTTCTCTCACACATGCCCAGCGATGTAGCACTTCCCATGAGTGGCTGTGAATAGATCTTTGAAGAGGTTCCCACAGAATGAATGTACCTCTGTTTCCCCTAAGTGCTGAATAGAGGGCAAGCTTGGTTCAGAAATATAATCTATATTAGTATATTTATAATAAGTGAAATCTGTGCATTCATATACCATTCTTTAACAATGCAGACTTTGAAACAAAATCCAGAGTGGTTTGGGGGTTGCAGAGGGGTGGGGGTAGAAAGTACTTGTGAATAGAGCACTGTGCAAAGAATGAGGAAGATATGGTTTGCAGCTTGCCTCAAGCAAACCCCTTTGTTTCTTTCCCCTTCTCTTTCATAGTTCTCAGTCTTGTCTACCTGCATTAACAGCTCCCTGGGAACCATAGGCATGGCTGATGTTCCTCAGTTCAGTAACACTATGAATATCAAATCTTATTAAGAAGGAGATTTTGTATGTTCTGAAGATGAGGTTATAAGTCACAGAATCAGAGAATTGCTGAGGTTGGATGTGACCTCTGGGGATCATTTAGCCCAGCCCCTACCCCACCACAAGGATGGCCAGCTACAACATACCACTCCAGATTATGTCCAGTCAGGTTTTTAATATCTCCCAAGGATGGCAACTCCACAGCTTGTCTAGGCAGCCTGTTCCAGCACTCAAACCTCTTCATAACAAAAAGTCTCCAACTATTGTCCCTGTAGTCCAACTTGCACAGGCTACCATCAAGGAGAGTCTGCCTCCACTCTGCCCCAATCAGACAAACATCTCTCTCTCATTTCATGGAAAACATTTCAGTCCCTTCATCACTGTGGTAATTTGCTGGGCTCCCTCTAATACCTCCATGCCTTTTACTGAGAAGCCCAGAAGAGGACACAGCCCCACAGATGGGGCCTCACCCAGGGCTGAGCTGAGCAGCCAGATCCCCTGCCTCAATCCACTGACAAGGCTTCTGCTAGTGCAGCCCAAGAGGCTCTTGGCCACCTTTGCCACAAAGGACCCACTGCCAGCTCACAGTCAACTTTGTATCCACCATAAACCCCAAATTTTTTCCTGAAAAGTTTCTTCCCAGCTGGTCAGGCCCTAGAACATCCTGGCACATGGAGTTATTTCTTCCTAGGTACAGAACTTTGTACTTCCCTTTGGTGAATATTATGTAGTTCCTGTTCACTTTCTCCAGCTCATCACAACCTTTCTAAGTGTCAGCAGAACCCTCTGGTGTATCAGCCACTCCTCCCAGCTTATCATCTACAGAGCAAGTTCCAGACTAAAATAAACATGGTGTAGATTGAACCTGGAGAGGTTCAGATTCAATGTTAGACAAAATTTATTCCCAGAAATGTTTTTGAAGCATTGGACCAGGCTGCCCAGGGAAGCAGTCACCATCCCAGAAGGTATTTAAAAGATGTGTAGATATGGCACTTCAGGACACGGTTTAGCAGTGGATTTGGCAATGCCAAGTTATCGGTTTGACTCAATTATCTTTTCCAGCCCAAATTGTTCTCTAATTCTCTAACAGAAGCATATTTTGACCTATCCCCCTAACAGATTCTTGTTGCATAGTTTGCACAGCCCCAAAGCTGCTGAGCTGACCTACACTTGAGGATCACCCTCAGCTCACCCATCAGAGGCACAGAGGGGCCACTGTGCAGAAAGGCCATTTGTCTTGTTCGTGCTGCATCATGCCATTCTCAGTCACGAGAATAAATCAATTACACAGGAAAAAGAAGGAGAAATAGCAGCTGCTTATTACAGAAGTGCAGCAGTTCTGAGATATAAGTAAAACATCAGCATTTTAAATTGAATTTTTTTTCATTTTGTAACCAATCTCCTTTTGCAGTTTATTTTTCTGTATAAGAAGTAGGGTGCCTACTTTCTATTTATAACTTTGCTGGGAAAGATTCAGTGTTTTGGTTTTGTTAGAACACTGCTAAAACAGAAACATTCCAGAGCATGAAACTAAAAGATAAATTCATATTCATGTTTGTGTTTTCCTTGAGCCTGTGTTCCCTAGCAGAAACATTCGATAGGCACAGTGTAGTGTAACTTCTTGACTTATACATTTATAACTAACACATCCAATGCTTACTCATAGAGTATTATCTGCTGGAGAAAACACTGACATTTAGCTATTTTTGAAGTTAATCATAATTTAAATTTTCAGATAAGGTAGGATGTATTTTCTGACAAGAACGATTAAATGCAGTTTCCTAAACAGACATAATTAAATAATGATGTGCTTGAAAGGGAAGGATATTTCTTGATTGAGGACTTGATCAAGAGTAGTGTGTGCCAAACCAGTTTCCTAATTTGCCAACAAATTTCCTGAATAATCCCAGCCAAATTGCTTAGTCTGCTTCTCTGTTCCCTATCTGCAAAGGAATATTCTCACCTCCCTTCTTTCTGCTCCTTAGATGTGAAATAGCAAGAGCAGAGCAGGATTCTGCAGAGGTTAGTTACAGAAATGAGGGACCAGCAGGGACACAGCAACCATGTTTGTATTTAGGACCCTCCCTAAGAGGACTGAACACATTTGTACTGCAGTTTTGGTACATGTGACCTTTGAAAGCACGATGTATTTGAGCATTTGTTCTTTGGACCACGTTGCTCCGAGCACTTTTAACTTCACTAAAAGTTGTTTTTCTGCTCTCCTATCTCACCTGCTTATTAATTTTAAGCATCTCTTTGGAGCAAAACTCAGATAACACAGTATCTCTAACATAAGAGAAAGTTTGGAAGTACACAGAATGCTTATCCCATTCTATATCAACCACCTGTTGGCCTAAGAAAAAAAGAAAAAGAAAACAAAGAAGTGTCTCTGTACATTTTGAATTCCATTCTCCAGGTGAACTACATACTAGGAAGAGATATGTATGAACAGGAAAATACACCCTAAGGCAAACTATTAAAGTTAGACTTGCATTTACTTGAGATTTTTCAAAGTACTCACATAGATTGACTTTTACATTCTCCCATTGCTCTTTATTTCTTGGTTTCCTTCACCATAGCCAAAAAAAGTACCAAATAGTCATAATTTTTCCATCCGGATCCATGAAATCCAAGAACAAAAAAAAAACCACCTCCCTGTGAGCAAGAAATGCCTTCACTATTTAGCCAGCTTGGTTTGTCATCACTGGCAGAACATCCACAGTGACCAAGGAAAAGTGCTGACAGACTGATGCAACCACTTCACCAAACCAGACAAAGAGTTAGAGATTTGAGAGGAGAGTCACCATCAGAAGTGCTGGAAACAGAAAATGTTTTGTTATACTAATGTTTATTGGAAGCATAGCATCACCAAAGCATTTCTGAGGCAAACCAAGGCTAGCCAGGAAACTATCCCATATGGTATTTTTCATATTTCCAGTAACTTGACTTTTTTTTATTTTTTAACTACAGAACAATCAAACATACAAGTGCTTTATATTGGCGTCTTACAGAGCTGTGTCAAGAAAGACCCTAATATCATCCAGCCTGGTACTCTATCTTGCTTCTTTATACCATTTTGCAACATCTCTCCAAGTAAAGACTCTCTCAATACTCTATCAGCTTGAAGAAGCACCGTTCATCTCCTGCTTTACTGCCAGAACAGAGAATAGTGTTTGCGAGATACAACATTAAATCTGAGAGTCCTTGGGGCTTTTTGGCCAGTCTCTCCTCCTGAAAGACTAACTGAAGAATAACCTTGACAGAAAACACAACTAAACACTAACTTAAAAAAAAAATTAAATGCAACTTGATTTCTAGTCATCTTTGTCCAGGCTTGATCAAGTCAGTCCTAAACTATCCTCCCACCCCAATGCTCAGAGCCAGGAAAATAGCTTTGTACCGGGGGACTTGCTGCTCACGTTTTAATTGACAAGTCTGTCGGCTATCCGTTCTTGAATTGCACACTTATTCCAGACTCTAATTAGGAACTGTGCTTCAATTTGCTTTTTCTTTGCAATGACATTTTATCACTCTGATAGAGCATCCTTGGACAGGACTGGAACTGAGACAAAACATTTTGTCTACAGGCACATGGATTTCAGCCTTATTTCTGCTATTCTAAGAAGTATGAATAAATTAAGCTATAATTCTTTCTGACATGCATTGTTAGCCAGATCTCTCCAGCGATAGACACAGCTGGTGCTCTGGTCTGAGACTACAGATGTGAATTTACACAGCACAATTTCTGGTAAAAATGTTTCCTTGCAAGTTAATATCACAACCCCATGTCTTCTCTTCACGGATTTCAATCCAACTGATTCTCTCCCTAACTCTACCTTCCAAACTGCATATACATCCAAATGACCTCAGTTTGATAATCTCATACACAGGCACTTAATTACAAAAAAACACCACCAACCTCCAAAACTGACCTCTCCAAATCATCACTTGGTATTAACACAGCTGCCTAAACTGTTGTCCATCCAACAGGTGTTTCTGAATGTTTTTAGCACTTTAACAATCTTAGCCTACATAATCATTGCACAATTAAATATTTTTTCAGAGTTTTTATTTTTTAATAGTCGAATGAGATCACTGTGCCTGGATTCAAACTCCCTCAACATCATTGAAGTAATCAGATGAAAATATTTGCTTTTATTTATGTAGTACTGGAGACCACATTTTATACCCGAGAGTTCAATAACACAGCATTGAGGGCCAGAGACTGACTAATAATATATAAAGACTATGAAAAGACATCACTAGACACAGGAGGCCATATATCTAAGACAAGGGAAAGATGCCTTAATCTCTGCCATTTTAATTGAACAACTCAACTCCAGCTGGCAATCTCCCTTTTTAAGTTGCTTTACTATTTAGGAAATTCCTGACTAATTTTCTCCTTCTATCAGTGTTTCACTAGAGCACAGTCTAGAATGGGGAAAATAATCCCTCTTGCTGTGGGGGGTGAGCTATCACAGCTATGGCAGAAGTCTTGTTCTCATGAAACCCAGCCATCAAGTAGCTGTGTGCCACCCATGTCAGCCACCAGCTCTGCCCATAGGCAGACCACAGACACATTTTATTACCCTTTGCCACCAAAAGGGCAGTTTGGCTCAGCTTCAAGGCAGCTCTCCTGCAATGGGGGGAGAGGGTGGTGGCGGCAGCAGCCTAATGCCCCTCTAGTCACAGCCTAAGTATTTGGGCTAGTACTGACCAGGGTTATTTTACTGGATGAGATCACTGCAATATTTTTGGAGAACCATGCACATATTATTGGAAACAGAGTGGGGCTCAGAGGAGAGAAGGAACTCTCTCTCACATGGAAACCTTTAAAACTACCAAGTATTAAGTGTTCATTCAGGAACTGAAGTTTCCATTGGTAATTAAGAAGAGGTTTCCCATTAGCAAGAGCTATATCAAAATTCTTTTCCATCTTTAAGAATAAAATCCTCCTCAAAAATCTAGAAATATTTACAAAGGTCAGATAAGCTGGAGGGGTGGAAGGGCAGAGAAATCAAAAAAG
The DNA here is from genome assembly GCA_013396655.1 of Campylorhamphus procurvoides. Taxonomy (NCBI): domain Eukaryota; kingdom Metazoa; phylum Chordata; class Aves; order Passeriformes; family Dendrocolaptidae; genus Campylorhamphus; species Campylorhamphus procurvoides. Next base: position 1,098,551 of record WBMV01008446.1, read on the forward strand.
TGAGAAATAAATGCCCTGAATTTTGTGGAGATAACAGATTATTAAAGATCACTTCTTCATTAGTTCATCTCTGAGGTAAATGCAATATGTGTGTGAAAAAGAAAACCCATGCACAAGTCTTTGTTGGTGAGGTGATCATATCAATGGACTTAAAGAAGGTTTCAGTGTTTGAAAACTGTCGTCAAGCTCTTCCTGAGCGTCAGCAGAACTAATGAGGCATCACCTCCTGATAGTCACTGCCAGGCCTCTTGGGTGAGGAGGCAGCTGTGCCTGCACAGGGACCATAATCAGGAGGTTCAGCCCGAGTTCAGGAGTTGGGGGTTGCACTCTCCTCACCATCTGGCCACAGGAAGCATTACTTTGCCTTTTGTTACAGTGCCACAAACATGGGCTGAAAAATTCAGTTTGTTCAATTTAATAGGAAATGCTGCAGAGCTGCCGTACAGTTCAGAACAACTGTATCAAGTATTTGTGAATATACTCTGCAAAGAAAAAGGAGCAACAATGCATGGATACAGCCTTCACTGCTAGTATCTTACCTTCCTTAGGCTTGCCTAATTTATTTGTGGTTTGTTTACTGCATCCCATTGTATACTTTTACAAAAGAAGTTACATTTGCTTTAAAAGTAATATCTCTGTTTTGCCCCTGAGTTCCAATATATCAAACTGTGCTCTGGATTAATTTCTGACTGAATGGATAGGTATTCAAAGAAATAGTTCCTTAATTTTTATTTCATTCTAGAACGATCTATTTATGCACGGCCACACTCAATCATGCTTATTTAGAATGCAAATAGGAAAACAAAAAACAACCAAAAACCAACCCAAGAACAAGAAAAAAACAACAAGAACAACCACACCACAGTAATGAAGAGCTCATGTATTTTGGAAAAACACGTTTCCATTATCTTCCTCTGATCCATGGGACACTTGAAAGGAAGAGAAACACATCAGCATGGTATTCTTTTCAATGACTTGAGGTTTTCTTAATGGTTTAGGTCTTGAGGATGCGTATGGTCTGCCAGTGTTTCATAAAAAAATGCATTCATTTCCAATGGTGCCACTGAATCGCAGGAGGATGAGTGATTGGAAAACTTAAAGGACACAAGATTTGCAGGTGCCTTGCAGAGACAGATGTGACAGGGAGCAACACAGAGAGGAACACACTTGTTTGTCCCTGGGTTTGGTGCTAAAGGACCCCAGGAATGCTCAAAAGCTCCTAAAATATGAGAGCAATAACATGACTCGATTTTCCACCAATCTTACATGGTTTGCATTTCCTGAACATGACTAGACATGGTGCTAAACTGTAGACGACCCATGCTTTTCACATCTCTAAAATACATTTAATGTACCAAAAGGGTGTGCAACTGATAAGAACTTCCAAACGAATCATGAAAATCCCATTCCCTGTTACTCTTAGCTAGAAATAAACTCATTAATTTGGGGTGGGATTCATTCTACTTAAATTACCCATCTAAAGGTTAATTGGCTAGGGCTGAGCTAATCACTGTGGGATCCCCAGCATCAGTGGAAAGCAATGCACACCGCCCAAGAGGCACAATGAATCACAGAAACACAGTGATGCTTTTTTCCAGAGCACCCTTCCAACAATGTGCCCTTCGGGAATTTCTGAGCCAGTATTTGTAGCTTTGTGTTAAAACCTGTCAAGGGCTCCACTGCAGAATTCTTTGTTCTCTTAAAACTGACCACCTTCTCCTATGCTGTCTTGCCTAGCTTTCAACGTGCTATTTACCCTCAGTAAGACCTTTCTTCTGATCCCATAAGTGGTTACTTCTTTGAGACCTTGTTGATTTTTTTTGCAAAGCCATGTGGTCAGTTTCAACCTTTGTCAACACTAACTGATCTTTTCAGGGACTTCCAGGCAGCTCCTAAGGCATGACTTCCCTCCAAAAGTTTAGTCAACCCTTTCATAGTAGATTTATTCAAGTTTCTACTAGTATCTCATTTTTTATTGCTTCCATCATTTTTCCAAGTCTAAACTGATCAGCAGTTTCCTTGAGCTTACCAGTCCTTTTTAATAAGAAGGATCCATTCTGTGTTAGACTATTGGTCTATAAAGCTTCAAATCAGTGTTGCTGAAAGTCACACCCCCTCTCTGAATCAGCAAACGTGAATTTTCTCAATATCTGTAGTATTTAAAAGCCTAATTTTCTCATCCTGTTTGAGCTGACTCATATCATGTCTTATATTTTAATTGTTGGCTTTTAAATATAGAAATATTCCTTTATCATATGAACTCACTGCCTTTAAAAATAGCTCAGACACCACAAGCTCTTCTATAGACCCCTAAGTCCCCATTATTCTAAAGTAGAGAAAGATCTTAGAGGTCTTTTCTGATCTAAATTATTCAGTGATTCTATGACTTGGAAGAGCCATGATCAAGCCTCAAAAAGAGGAAAAAAAATTAATGTTGGATATTTTTCAAAATGTTGTAAAGATCATCATGACCCCCACAAAAAGCTCCACATCAGCTATCCCGGTCAGGACAGAGCTCTCACCACTCAGTCTGCCTCCTCCCAGAGGAACAAAAACTATTGTAGATGCTGACAGGGCCTGATTTATAGGTTGGGGTTCTTACTGATATTCCATCATCCAACTTCTGAGAATGCATCTATTCTTACTTACCCTCATACTTAGTCAGGATTCCAGCTAAGTTACACAATTCACCTTCATCATGCTTTCCTTCAGCCTTCCAATACAGAAACACACTTTGAGCACCCCAAGCTGCAATTCAGACCATTTAAACAATTTCAGTTCAGAAGAACTACTTAACTATGAAAAAATAAACCCTAAGCCTCCTTTTGCTTCAGGTCAGATACTACTTAATTTGCAACAGCCAAACTCTGAACAAGTCTTAACAGAAGAATTAAAAATACCTCAATACTGTCAGCCACTAGCACCACTTCTATGCACGTTATGTAGAATTTAAGCTGCTGCCTCATCCATTATTTCTGAATTTTCCTCTGCAATACTCTTTAAGAAATAGAGGGCTCTTTTTTATACACAAATGAGTAATCTACCTACATTTAATGTACCAACTCCACTCCAAAAAAAAAAGCACGCAACCAAATCAACCATCTCTCCCACCTTCATGTCTGCAAACAGGTTAATTAAATTCAGCAGAGAAAACTATTAGGGAAGCATATTTGCTTTTTTCTATAGAATTCTACTCACCTTGCATGAGGACATAAACCTCCAAACATCCCCACTCCCTTCTATAGCCTGCAGTCAGAGCAAACACCTAGCTAAATACCTCTCTAGGGTGAGTTCAGGTGCTACGACACAGCCTACAAACTGGAAACACCTGGGAGAGGTTAGGGCAGCTGTACTGAGATGCAGCAAATGAGGCAATGTTGATTTTCCATTCCTGTGGTTATTTACCAAATATTAAAAGCAAGTACTCAGCAATGTGTTTTCTTGCCCCCTACTCTGACAAACACATTTAACACTATAGCCCTCTCTTGTATGCAAGTTGTGGGGTACCGATAGTCCTGTTGGTCCTATGGCAGACATCAGCAGCTACAAGTTCCAATTCTGCTGCTGACTATAGTGTGACAGAGCTGCTTGCATCAGAGTTCAAGAAATGCAATCATTTTTAAATTAAGATTGCATATAACCTCATCCCTATGCTTTGTGAAGGGATGTGACGGAGGTGAAGCCTGAATTACTGTCATCTATTACATTAGCATGTAAGTAAGGGGCTCACAATATACTTTAAGCTATAGATGCCTAGGCCAGGAGGCATTGCTAGCTCTTCTAACAGTGAATTTTTTGCTTACAGATTTCATCTGCAGATTTCAGAAAATTCTCTGGACACTTTCCCATTTTGAAGGCAGCAAAACAGAAAGGCAGAAAGCTGAAAATTACTGAAAAAGCAAAGGAGCCTAGAACTGAGCCAGTTTTTCCAAGTGCTAAATATACATCATTCACTTAACAATATGGTTCTCATAGTGATAGGCTTTTCAACCCTTCTTCTCTCCCCATCAGCTCTGCTCCTTCACTGTGCACGAGAACCACAGAATATGCAGCTAAAAAGAATCTAGGCCACACTAAGTTGTCTTCCACTTCTGATCATCCAGCTGGCTGGGGGAATTTATAATCAACACCTGCTGTTAAAAGGAAGGTAATAAAAGGGAGAAAAGTCATCCCTGATGATGAGGTTATGTAGAAACTCATGGGACTGAATGAGGTGGAGATGTGGTTGTGGTGCTGATCCTCCCTCTTCCATTTATGCTGATACCAAAAAAGAAATGCTTTTTAATTACAGGAAGATGGAAATTGAATACCACTTGTTTCTTTACAAAAATATTTCAATTAAAACAGAGCTACCTCTCACTTATTGGTAAATACACAATATGCCTTTTCCATGAAATTCTGTAAAATCATCCTTGGTTCACAGATTATACAGAGAGTACCCCAAGTTTATTTTCAGATTTTTGTCAGTATGATCTTTGTAACACAGGGAACAGAATTTTGGAAAGTCTCTTAGTTTTGTGAATTCTTAGTATCAATCTAAAGCAGCTAAGTATTTTTTTGAAAGAAGTTAATTAAGTACGGTATAACATCTGGAGACAGATTTAGAGTTTTAACAGAATTCTTAATCCTGTTTAATTTACTATTAATTGGGTTTCAGATACTGGATGATTCTCTGCATACAATAAATGAACTTCTCCACTTTGTCAGTTTTATCGTCCCCTGTTTTGCAATCACCAACAAGTGACAGTAATCTACCTTATCCTTGAGTTGTTTTAGCTGGCACTGAATTTCTCAAAGGCTGCTCACAGCTCTAATATTTCTGTAAAGTTACAATGTAGCAGTAAAAAAAAAATTCCATGAAGTTACATAATTGATGAAGGATTATAAATATATTTAAGCTAAGGCCACAATATACACGGTGCTTCAGGTAGCTTCAGGTAGCATGCTACCTCATGTGGAGTGAGCTGCTCTGTCCATTTGGGATACAAAGAACCAAGCTATGTACAAACTCTTGCAAAGGAGTTAGATTTGTCGTCCTATGTCCTTCACCATCAGTCTTGGGGTTAAAAAAATGCACCAAGAATGGCACACTGGCCATCATCTTCCTACAGCCAAGTTGTTTATGCAAGTGCCAAAATTCACCTTTTCCTTTCTCTCACTCACAGGTTGCTTCAGTGACGCCCTGTAAATGTAGACAATTATTCAAGGCTGTTGGGGTTTCCAAAGAGCACTGAAGTCATCCTGATCTATTTTAATGGCAGCAACAGGAGAAGTGAAAAATGGAAAGATAAAGCACCACAGCAGAAACCAACGTGTTAGTAAGTCAGTAGACATGCATGCCAATTCCCAAGCCAGCTGCTGTAGGACTGGTTAGTGACAGCTTTCCACAAACCCTTGTACAACTCTGCATTGAAGGAAACCCTGACACAAGGGGATTTTGACTGAGTCAATTATCTTCTGAGTATTACTTTGTTTATGTTTCTTATAAACTGATCATGTGAGTCAAATTGTGAGTCTGCAGGAAGCTCTTGGGACAACTCAGAAAATATCTTAGTAAGCATTAGCAGCAAATGCAGATATCACCATTACCTTCATGTGATCAACTGAGCTTCTGTTTCATTGTCAGCGTGTTATGGGACCAACCATAAACCAGTCTTCCCCTAAAATTCCTATACTAAAGGTATGGCTTTTTCTGATATATGAACAGTCAGATTTAGACTATTTGGTCTGCATGTTGGCTAAATTCTACTCAAGTCTTTCTGATATTATCAAAGGACATTTGAAATTTCTAGGGATTCTGTCACTACTTACCACAGCAACTATCCAGCCACGCTACAGCACCTCCGTTTGAAGCTGCATACTTCTTCTAGTGAAATTGAACTATTAATCCTTTCAAATTGGCTAATGTTTCAATTGGCTAATGAATGGCTAAATGTTTCACTGACTAACAGAACAAGTGAACTACTCTTTATGTCTTTCATACACAGTACATAAATGACAGCATTCAGTATGGAGAAAATAATTATCGACACAATAACTACATATAATTTCATATGATCTGATATGTGCAAGTTAGTGTTTTATTAAACCAACACAGTAGCTAACCAAAATTGGATTGCTGATAATGGGAAATAACATTAAAGCCTGTGTTCCTATGGTAATTATTGGTTATCTGAAATGGTATATGCCCTAAAACATAACACAGAAAATTACCTTCCTGTGAAATAAGAAATACAATAGAAATAAAGTTAAGGGACATGTTTATTTCGGAGCTTTCTGCAAGCAAAATTGCTTTGATACAAAATGAGTTCAATGATACAGTGCTACCATCCACTCAAGCAAAAGAAAACCTCACATTTACATGAATGCACTTTATATTGATATTCTTACAGGATAGTAGTTCAGATATCCAGAATGTGTCTGGCCTCATTGAAAGCAATGGCACAGAAATGCTGCAAGGTATTGGAGTATCCTATTATTGGCGAGTGCTTAATTAACTCTGTGAGTTCTCTGAGAGATGCTGTATAAATAAGGGTTCAGTGAATGTGGGTTTGTATTCCTTAGTAGTTTTGATGTACATCCTTTAGTGTTTGCTTAGTTAGCTCAAAAAAGTGTAATTGTGTCTTTTGGCTTTTAGTATTCTCTTTTTCTTTTTTAAAGAAAAATCATGAGGTATCCTTTACTGTTAACTAATGACATAGTGATAGGCCTATTTTATTGAGGTTGCAGAGACTTACTGTACATTCAGTACACTGTACATTCGGCAATTACTTTTAGTGTACTTTCTACATGTTACTGTGTACAACTGTTAGTTTACATTAGAACTCTTCCCCCTTCTCACAGGATATGGCAAACCCAAAACCAAATCTGACAAAAATTATACACATAAAATAAGAAGACAAATACACAAATAAGGCCATCTGCAGAATTAAAAATCCACCTCTTGCGATATTTCACAATAATTTCTACATAATATTTTACATCTTACGAACTTAAATATTTAATGCAAAAGGAAAAGACCTGTGGAGCCAATCATATTATCTCTTCAAGGACTTGTCCGATTTGCTGGCTAGTGGCCTTCTCTGGGGGGTTGGAATTTTAGAAGGCTTGGCTGATCCTGGCCGAGAACCTGCTCGGGGTGTCGGTCTGCTTGTAGCAGGAACAGTCTCTGACATATCAGAGCATACAGACTGGATTTCTGAAATGTCAAAGTCAGATGCATCACTGCCTCGGCGGCTACTTGACCTGCTGCCAGCTTTGCTTCCTGCTCGGCTACCAGGTCTGCTTGGAGTTCTTCTGGTTTCTGGAAAGAGAGAAGCTGACCATCAGTAAGGTTGGAAAAGGTGTGCAGGTCCTTCCTAGGTCTTTAGCAACCCCAAAAACTCCTTATTGCACAAACTAAACTTTAGACCTCTGCCAGGCAAGTTAAATGATTCTGTATCTCAGTCACTGACACACAGCTAATTTGTCAGTAGCCCAGCTCCTTAAAAAAGAATTATCCTGGCAGCTTTTCTTGGCTTAAGAGACATGCATTGCACCTTCACTCGACAGCCAGAGCCTTTCTTTCCCCTGCCATTTACTCAGCTATGAATTGAAAATTTAAAAAAAAAAAAAAAAAAATCAGTAATCGGTCTCTTCATGCATTCATGATTTCTCAGTATATGCACCTTGGAAATGCAAATGAACATACCAATTTTTAAATGTGTGGCCCCTTTTTTAAAAAATCAAACTCATAGAGTTGAAAGCTGCAACTAAACAAGGGCAGAGTATACATTCTCCCAAACAAAGGACTGAGTAAATGAGCTCTTAGCAAGCCTGATAAAGTAAAGGCCTGCCCAGACAGTGTGCCATGAAGAAAAAACCACAACAAGGAATGTTAAACAGAAAACCATTAATGTGGGTTTCCATAACTTTCCAATTACTTATTAAGTATTTTTGATCTTCACAAATCTGGTTCCTTGTATGTGTGAAGAACACTATGTTGAAACTGAAATATAAGGTGGCTCTTTTTTCAAATCACCTGTAATTTAAAAGTCAGGTACTCTTTGATCAGGATTTTCCAGTACTGCTGAGTATGCTCTGCAGTGCCTACGATCTGAGGGAAAGCCAGTAGAGCTACCCTCTGTTCTAACCATCCATCCCTCTCCCTTGTACAGAGCGGCTCTGAGGATCCTGGAAGAGCACAGCTTCACTGCTTTCTGGTTTTGTATGCTGATTTAAAAATCTCTATGGCATATTCCATTAATAAGGTTATCTACAGTTGCTCCCTGCAGTTCTTTCAAAAGAAATGGATGAGTCATGATTAAGTGACCCTTTTCCTCTATCACAGTTGAGCATAATTTGAATATTGAGAAGAACTAGACCCTTCCTTTTTAAGTAAATGCTCCTTCCCCAGTTTCTTTGGCAGATACATTGGAGATACCATCATCAAGAACATTGCAGTCACAAATTTGCACATCCAGAGCTGAATATAGCTGCTGTGCCAACCATGTGAATGGAGGACCATTATCCACACTGTGCATCCTCAGCAATGGGCTTTCACTCCTTCTCACTCTTCTGACATCTCCCTCAAACCCTAATGTGACCCTAAGCATTGAGGCAGAAAACAAAGCAAGTGGTAGATCAAGCTCTAAAGTCAAGACACTTACCTGCAAACTGAGCTCTGACTCTGGTAGCTGCTGTTGACAGGATGCCACTATCTTCTCCAGAGTGAAAACCTTTCCCTGATAAATATCCTGGAAGTCTGAGTTTACTTCCTTGAATTGGTGTTCCCTATGCAAAGCAAAACACAATAAACAAATGTGGTGTTTTTTTCAGCTGAAGGCAAGGACTGGTATTAGGTGCTACATCGCTTAGAATACGGTTATTGTAACATGAAATATTGGTTTGAGCCACTAAGGATATTCTTCATGATCTGAAGTTTTGAATGTTCCTTTAGCAGTTCGTATTTCAAGCAGTCTGAATGTAAAATAACAAAAAAAAATCATTTTAACAGTCTGCTTAATATTTTATATTCCATTGTATATCTCAATGCATGTAAAGAAAGAAAAAAGCCACCTTCTGAAAATTAGTTAATCATGTAAGATTAGTTGATGGTACCTCTTGAGGTTTTATGTCTGCATAACTTGACTTTCCACCATTCTGACTGTGATTATAGGTGATGAATAAACTTGTTTTGCATTCAAATTATTTTTAAACAAAAAAACCTCAACCCTAAAAAGTCCCCCAGAAAACACAATCAGAAAAAAAGGGCACAGGACTAACTTAAAAAGTTTCAGTTGTCATTATCCATCTTATGTTGTCTTCTCTACTCCACAGTCTTACCCTGCCTGCTTATTTCTGAAATAAAATGTCTTAATTTACAATCTGACTCAAATCAGAATTTTTTTTCAAAGTCACAAGAATTAAACCCTCAAATCTCAAAATGCATATAACACACTGAAGAAGTGTATGAAAATATGAGGAAAACTACAGTAGTCACAGTAATTAACACAAAAATACTTAAATATAAAAAAAAATAATAACAAACCATGCAGTGTGTTCTGTGTCTTTGATCCCCATACAAAGGCAGGTAGATTTAGCTACTGAAAACTAAAATCTAGAGGAGTGTGTTGGGAGCTGCCTTGAGCTAAGAACTGAGCAGAGGCCTGACAGGAGCTTGCCTGGCAGCAGCCAGCTTGGGCCACTTCTAGCACATCTGAACAAAAGAGCACTGAGACGCTACTGAGCAGACAATCTGCTGGCTTTGACAGCAGTCACAGTGTTAAACTTTCTTTAAAGCCAAGTACAATGCTTGATATTCAGCTAGCCACACCTTGGGAATCTCCATTATACAGAGACTGCTTGGGACGATAGGGAGAAACAGAACACTACTACCTCCACTGGAGCTGCTGCACTCTGGGTAAGGCACTGGAATAGAATCACTGGTGCAAAAAGAGAAACAAGCCTGTTCTTCGGTTTTGCCCTAAGCTCAAATGCAGTCTATATACAAAATAACTGCTCTCTTGGGCAGAAAATGCTGCAGAATGCCTCAGAAATTGACTACAACCTACCCCATCCTAACCGTTCCATTTATAATCTTAAACGACAGTGGTTTACATAAAAGAAACTCACCAAAACTACTGGCAGTTGTAAAAACAGATAAGAAATAAAGTGCCCCCATCTGAAATCAAGCCAACTGCTTTCCTGTCATTGTAATCCAATAAAAACAACACCTTTCCATGTCTAGAAACCCTTTAAAGTACCATCAATTAATCTTTCAATGCAGTTACCAACTAAGAGATGAAAGAATACACAGAAATATATTAGAAACTGACAACTGACTAAATCTGTGCTGTTAATCATTCTAAGCAACAGCCCTGTGCACCTGAAGTGCTATATACACAGACATGCCTGCAGCACACACAAAAGGAGGGAGTGAGAAGTTCATTGTGCATCTTTGAGCAGCCGTGCTGAGGTTATATAAACTGCACACCAGAAGGTGTCACAGAAATAGCAACAAGCATCAAAGTTCAGATTTGTGAAAAAGAGATATCACAGAGGTGGTGGTAGCAAAAGCTTCCCCTCACCAAGCCCTTCATCTAACCCAGGGCAGGAGTAATTCCTACACATGACACAGCAGTGTGCAGTCTGATAACTGCTGCAATGTTAGAGACACTTTGGCTCCAAGCCCCCTCAATTTCTGGTCATACAGCCTGATTGCCAGCACAATCCTAATTGCTATACTAGCAATTTCCACGTAAGTCATGCTGGTTTCCCGTCAAGTCATCAAATAGCAATCTTATTAGAGCAACAATTGGTCACTATCCCCCCTACACAAAACTTTCAGTTGTTGGAAGGATTTACGTATCACAATCAGTCCTTCTTGCCACCTTCTTCACAGTGATTTGGTATTTCTTTACTTAGTGTTTTTGCACTAAAGATCATGATTTATTAATCTCGTTCCTGCAGTTCAGGAATATTATAGTACTTTATGAACTCAAAGTAAACAATTCTAGGAAAGAAACTTGCAAAGTATATTAAATGCTTTATTTTTTTAAAAAAGTACTTTAAAAAAAGACTTAGGGGGGGGAAAAAAGGAAAAATAATTTCACAAAGGTCTAAAATAAAGACAATGCATTAATATGCACAGGATGTTGCAGCTCTGAAGCACTGAAACTAGTGTCTGTTAGTGAAGTGACAGTTTTAGTGAAGGAAGGTCATTAGACTAAAATCTCTGTCCTTACTGTACCTCTGCAGATGACCCTTGATAGTCTGAGGATTCTGATGGCTTAGAAGGAGTTGATGTTTTGCTGTTTGTCAACCATGGTTTACCATAGTTGCGTGTTAAATGATGGGGTGTCTGCATGAAACAATGGTAAATCAAAATATGAAGGACAGTAGATGGAAAACAATGTCATGGAGAAGGATACCCAGGCTTCCATAGGGAGATCAAATCTCATAGTAGAAATAAAAACTAAGCAGAAGGAGTTAATGACAAATGTTCTAAAACAAAGAGATGGTAGAGCCTATATTTAAACAAAATTGAGAGGTTCATTACTCTTTCAGAGCAATTCCCAAACTGTCAGTTAGCTCATGTGGCACCTTAAATGTAGAATTCTTCTATTAACAGGTTGCAAACAAATAATAGAGGAAATACATTGAAAGGACTTCTCAGATCCTCCCAAGACTATGAAATAAAATAAAAACGTCTTCCCTATGAGCTAGGGAAATCACCAATTTTACTGCAGCAAGTTAAAAACCCCTAACAAACAAAATCAATCTATACCCCATTTGTTAATCTGTGCAGTTTTGTACACTTCTCCTTACCTTCGGTGTACTTGTAGCAACTGCCTGTGGGGCAGCTGCCTGGCCAGCTTGACTCGACAGAGAAGTAGATCTATTGGGAGAAGCACCTCTTGAAGAGGGTCGTGACCGACGTCCCCTTGGTCGGAAAGCTGCCATGCTCTGACTGGCACCATCTGCCAAAATGAATTTTTCACGCAGCTCCACATTTGTCCTCCCTTTAGCTGCAAAGAAAGGTGTTTGTTCATTTAGTCAGATAGGAAAATTGTCACAAGCCTGTTTATGGTCATTTTTGCCATGCCAACTCCAACACATTTTAACAATAAATAAAATGCATTACTGTGTAATGCATTTATTTTGGACACAGAAGAATTATGTGCAGAACTCGCTTATTCTAATACTTTATGCCAGCAGGAATGAACCACTGTCAAAGGAAGTCAGCGTGATAATGGAATGCTCAACGTGCTAAATCTTTGTTAATCAATCAACTATTAATACATAGACACAACCTGATGAGCAGTTTTGCTAACTCTACAGCTATTCATAATAAATAATACTTGCTTGGATGTTCCAGGAGAAATGGGTAAGTACAAATTACAGGAAAGCAGCAAATATATTTATTCAAAACTATGAAATTATGTAGTTTGGCAACATGCAATGATGAACATAAAAACCAAACTATGATGAGGTAATTGGTGGCTAAGCACGCACACACACATACAAACACACATATGAGAGAATGTTCTGTATGAATAGATGCAAGACATGTTAGCATTTAACTGTGTCAGTGTGAATGACAATTGTTTTTGAAACACTCTTCAAGCGTGTCAAAAAATTAGCTTGCAAAGCACCAGCCCATGTAGGAACATGTTAAGCTAAATATGATGGGTGAAGCATATTGTTAAAAGTATATATCTTAAAAAAAATGGGAAGAAAATGAAGAGAGAGAGGAAGAGGAGAAGGAGACAAAGAGAGGGGTTTGCCAACCTATAGTAGGCTGAGTGGTAATTGAAGAGTTTGATTCCGAACGTAACATTTTACTCCCGTGATGATGAACTAGAAAAAATGACACAGGACATGGGTCACATTAAAGAAAATCGTTAGCAGGAGAAGAAATCAAGTACAGCAGCTGCATATGCAAGAGACTGGGAGCACCAGGCCAAAAGACAGGACTTGCGCAAAAGCTGTCTCTAAGGGCTCTGAGGTGAGTTCTCAAAGATCTCCTTCCTATGCCAAAGGAAATAGTGCTTCGACAACAGCTACAGTCCCAAATATACTTGTGTAACAACAGTATTTATCTGCTGACATAAAGAAGTAATATAAGCTAAAATGATTTTATATAACTAGGTGCAATACTTTTAAAGCTGTTCATGACAACAGTTCTTAAAATGTGATTTATCTGAATACATAAGGAGCACTTAGTGGAAATTAAGATTTGCTGGGTGAAGAGGTTAAGGAAAAACCTGAACTGCAGCACTGACATTCATGACTAATCTCCATCACTGACTTCAGCTAGACTAGGATTAGGTACCAGGTATGATGTCCAGTGTCTGGATGATTTTACAGAGATTGGTGTTTCTTTAGACCCACTGTGTTGACATCTGCTCACATATTTCCAAGAAAAAGGGATTAAGTATTATAGATAATACTGAGGATAGTAATAAGGAATTCCAATAAATTAATTAGATAGTTATTAAGTACTGCACCTCTCAGTGTCAAACCAAGAGCAAATTGCAACAGCCTACCTATCAATCAGCCTGAGAAAAATGTTTGGGATACACCAGAACTAACCCAGTTAACTCTCCAATGAAGTCAGATCTTTTGAGGCACATTTCATTTTTCACTACCCTGCACTTTTGAGGAATAGGAGTAGAAAGCAATAAGGTAAGGATGGCTCTGCAGGTGATGACTTCTCTATAGTGCAAAATCAGGTGCTAAATTTCAGGTACACCTGTGGTAACATCAATAAATGTAATGTTATTCTTATATTTAATAAATAATATATGCAATAAATTGGTAAGCAAAATTACTCTTTTTAACCCTGCTAAAAAAAGTCATGTCTTCATAGTTATAACAGCACTTTTATGATACTATCTAAGTTTTATGGTTACCTTTTAAGCCTGTAGACAAAGCTTTTTAGGCCTCATTGGCACGCTGTCAGTCCTTACAGGGTTCTGCTCCTTTCAGATTTAACAGGGCTTTTATTGTAGCTTCTTTTTGGATTTAACACCCTTGACTTAGCATGAAAACTGCTACAAACACAAGCTTTCTACCCTCTCAAAGTCTGGAGCAAGCTGTCCGGACATCCTGTCCCAAAGCAGAAGCTGTATGAGATGGCTGACACTGCAGTAAGGGCTACAGGACAGCTGACATCGCTGTCTTCACTAGTTCACTTGCTGCTCCTAAACCCATCTGTGCTGTTCTCACACTATTACATTATTGATTATTATTATATTCTACAGAACTCATAAGAAGTAAAAATGCAGTAAATTTAATGCTGCTAGTTAATAGGGTGCTATTACCTAGCTACAGAACATCAGGTCACGCTGAAGATAGAGAACATCACTTTCTGCAATTTTACTCCTCTGGCTGATTTATGACTTGTGTCTCTCTCACTTCCTTCACAAATGGCTTATTTCCTATCTCCAACTGTTCATCCAAGAATGGTGCCAGACAGAGCCTACCTTCCCATGACAGAAATGAGCTTTCCATTGCTGTGTACTGAGAATATAATGCACTTGATACAGTGCCCTGGAGGGCACAGTGATAGAGTGCTCCCTGTTTCTTTGGAGCACAGTGTCCTCCAGAGCAGAACATGTTCTACTTGTTGTATAAGGCTCAGGGCTCTGCAGAGTTGTTCTGGCGAGGATGCCAATGAAAAGACAGGGTTACAAAGGTAGAGACTGAAAGACTGGGTGCAGCCACCAGCCAGAGAAGGTTTTTGTGGTCATAGTGTTACTCATCAATTCAATTGCCTTTTTTTGATTTATTGTCTTAGAACTACATTCTTGCTAAGAAGGTTTTATTGGAAATTTCTGTGTCCTACTTCTGCCAAATTATACAAGCAGCTTACACGCCATAAACTCTGTCTGGGTCTGGGCTAAGTTCAATTCTTAATTACATCACTCTAACACTGAAAGGACTGCGCGGAAGACACCACAGTTATTCCAGACATACATCAGTGCAACTGAAGAGGATCTCAACCATGGGATTTAAAGTTTACAAAAACGTGACATTTAGTGAGATGATGTTTACAAGAACTGGCATTTTTTACGAGTCAATCTCCATCTTGACACAATGGATGGTGACTGAATTCAAATAATCATCTACATGTTCATTTTAACGGTAGTGTACATACCCCGGCAAGGATCATTTTTCACCAAGAACTCATCAAGTGCCATCCAGCCACCTCCAACACGAACCATGACTGTACTTCTTAGGATACGAACAAGGCGCAGTTGTTGAGAGTCACCAAACTGCAATAAGAATCAAACAATAGTCTGAGATTCTCAGTCACTGAGATGCAGTTTAGCACTGATAGGTTAAAAATCAGACACTTAAAATGTTATTTTTAAATTTAATCATTAGTAAATGCTAAAAAAAAAAATCAATTTATTTATACAGATTATTAAAACTGTTAAGATTTCAAATCAGATGGCACTGCATTAATCCGAAGAAGATGACAGGATGTTAAGAAAGAATCTCAGGTTTAATTTAATGCTTGATTCTCAAATGTCTGAGTTCATAAAGGAAGCAAAATTAGTAATACATTATTTAATTAGTTACACTCTGATTTTGTGCAAATTAATGAAGATCTATTTGCATAATTCCACTGATAAAATCTTAAGCATACTCGCTCCTGCAACAGTCTTGATTTTTAATGATGTCAGCTGAAAAGAAGGCAGCATCACTTTAAACAATCAGTATGTGGGCTGGAAATTCAACGTGTTATATGTTGCACAGTTCTATCAATTGATTCATTTACAGGAATATTTCAGGTATAGCACTGACACTGCTCAGTATAGCAATGCGCGTATGAGGAAGGGAACATTAAAGAAGCCATGAATGATTGATAGCTATCATTATTGTCTGTTGTTATAAACTGTTTGTCACTCCTCTGTCTACACATCAAGGTTCCTCACAATTCAGAGACGCACAATAACCTGTTTCATACTAAGTTCTTGCACAAGTCCGTTCTTCCTTTGGGCTGATGGCCAGGCCTAATGCATGTTCTGCTCTTGAAACCTGTGTAACAAAACCTGTACACAGTACCTCCATTCAAATTTGGATCAAAGAAAACATGCCCAAAATGTTGACCTCACAATCTCAAGAAAACTAACTCGAAGAATTCAGTACTTTTTAGCAAATGCTACTAAAATATTTTGATACCAGATCATGAGGTCAGGTGCAGCGCACTCGCACGCAAACATGCAGAGCACTCACTAAAACCAATAGAAATTGAATGCATCTCTTTGGGACAATCTCTGACCTTTGGAGAAGGCTGGCCATAATACAACTGTACCTACTTGCTCCAGTGAAAGTACTGAAATGCTTTAAACGCAAACCACACAAACGTGCTCCCTACTTGTTAGATGACTTTAGTTGTTTGGTACTGCTCAAGCCAAGAAGAGAGAATAAATTTAAAGGACTATTACTTTTAGGAACCAAACAAAAGCCAAGCTTGCTGCTTAATTCAATAATAAACTGTATTTGTTATAAGCAAGAATATTCACATGAGCATTATTTCTAAGGGCATTTTAATAATGCATTTAATATGTGCCAAAGAACCATTTTATAAATGTAGATCAAAGTTTTTTAAAATGGCATCCAAATTGATGCTGTTTATTTTCATTGGTTTATTCTTACTGAAAATTTTTCTAGAGAGTCTGAAGATACCATCTTTTTTCTTTTCTTAATCTCCTCCCATCCCAGCTAAACTATTCAGTTAAGACTCCATCAGGCAACTATACCAAGGGTTAAATACAATGTCCTTTGGAAACTGCCCACCTAGCTGCAGTTAATTCAGACAGTGAGGCAGGCTCCTGGAAAGTAACACAGGTATCTATCTATCAATGCATTTCTTCTAAGAGTAACTCAGTTAATCTCCTTCTTAAAATAGCCTGGATACCAAGTTTCCTTAAATGGTGTTTCACATTATTTCAAATAATCAGAGGTAAAAATGTAAGGGAGTTTAAGCTACAAAAAGTCCTGTTCTTGACAATTGCCATATAACATTACTAGAGAAGCCTCAGCTAACTTCCCGTAGGTGTTTTTTACTATGATGCTGTTCTGCACCAGTAAGAGTGAAATGCTTTCAAGAAATGCTGTATGTTTCCCAGATCCGAGGGTACAGATGGTAGATAAGAGGATTAACATAATTTCAAATAGTCTTTTCAAAAGGAGACTTGTTCTATATGTGAAAAACATTTTCAGTTATTGCTTAGATATATTGCTTGAGGCATGTGCTAGGATTATCCACTGCTCTATGCTTTCTTCTATACTTCAACAGACTTTGCTAGAAAATAAGAGTGCACACACATTTTCAAAATCTTTAAAGTGCCTAATGCCATTAACACTAACATATCCAGAATGGATTTTACTCATTATTTCCTTTTTAAAAGCATAAGATACTAATGGTATCTAGCTTTTATAAGTTATTTCCACTCTTACAAGGCAAATGTGGTTTAGCACTTTGGGAAGCTGTGCATCCATATGTATCACAGGAGTAGCACTCGTTAGCTTTTCCTCCCCATACCACTTCGGTATGACCACCAATGACCCAGCTGACACAAAGTACTCTTAAAAACAGCTCCAATCCTTTATAGACTTGCCATAACTCTCAGAAAACTCTGGGAGAGGAAGTAGTCTGAACTAGAACAGTTTCCTATTTGCCCATTGCCTATTCCTGAAATACATATTTAATATGATTCACTATGTTAGTACATAAAATACCAAAAGTAAGCCATGTTCTTAATCAGCCTGATGATTGCATGGAGATTCTAACTTGCCCCCCCCCACCAAAGATGAAAGTATTTTTTGTTTAATTTGCAAGAAATCAGTGATATGACAGTGGAATCTGTTTACCGCAATTAGTCTTTAATCTAACAGCCTAAAAAGGACATTACAGAATTTTGAAGGATTCCACTATAAAGCTGAAAACTGATTAGATAATAATAATCTCTATAATTGCAGTTTAAATGCTCAAGATTTTTTGCTATGTGAATTGCTGACTATCATCTGGTTCCTTTAAAAGTAATCTCCTTAATGAGGAAAATGGCCAAAGAAAGCAGGTGAGGGATTGTAGAGGAGGGATCCTGAGACAAGGAACGCTCTACAGCATTTAAAGAAATACCACAGCTGACCAGCAATGAATTAGCTGAGGATGAACGGATGGCAAGACAACCGAACATTGCAAGCTTAAATCACTATGCGTTGGAAAAAAAAGGGGAAAAAAAAATAAAGAAACTTCATAACACATTCCACTGGTTATACCTGATTTCCCAGGAAGAACTGATAAGAAATGAAAAATGGAAGAAAGACACAATTAGTTTACAGGAAATTCTCTACGTGACTCTAGAACACATGCAAACTAACATACTAGACATTCTAAATAAAGTATCTACTTGAGGGACAAGCAGGTAGCTAGCCATCCAGAGACTGAATATGGAAAATATCCAAGGCATTTGTTTCTTTCCCATTGCTGTTTCTGTGGTCTTTTAAAATAATCTACAAGTATTTATTAATCTCTCTTAGCTGAATATCATGTATCCCATTTGAAATTGTTCTGGTTATTGGATTGAGGGGTAGTAGATCTTTCTCTACTATGCATTGTTTATTTTTTTGTGATCTAAAATCATTCTGCAGATATCTAACACTTTATTTAAACTTCAGAAGTACATGTGTTCCCACAAAATGACAAGAAGAGAGTAAAAGTGATTGAATACATTTTGGTAAAAGACTTTTGAAGTACAACACAATACCACAAGAAAATATCAGTCACTATTTTCATGAAACTAGCAGAAAATCAGCTACAGTTTAAACACTTTGGGTATCCAGGCAAAACGACTGGCTTCTTGTTTGTATGTATGTATGTGTGTGTGCATGTGGTTACCTTTAAAAATTCCTTATAATTAAAAACAGCTTCAGTAGTTTCAGCGAAAATAAGTACAAGCAGCAGCATTTTTACATATTTTTAAGTCTATATGTTCTAAGAAAGAAAACCATAAAATGTAGACAGTCTTAAAGAAAACATTGTCATACAAGATTCCTATAAATTAATATCCTAGAAAGACTTACCCTGTACTTGTTATCCCCAATCTGTTCCACTTGAAACCGTTTTGCACATTTACATTTTGCTACCTGCCTTGTAACCTGCAAAAAACCACAACTGGATAATTAGTTTACTGTAAATATCACATTTCTAAAGACTTGTGTACCTAGTCAACTTCAGATTATATAGGAGTGAAAGTAAAATGTATTATTAAAGAATGCGACCCCAGTAGAACAGAATGCAATCTAAGCAAGCAGAGAATGTACCTCATCTTCAATTTTGTCAGCATCTGTGAGAGGCTTGTATGCATCCTTATTTGGATGAAGAGCTGCTACAAATTCATAATAGTCAATATATCCATCACCATCTCTATCAAAAATGTCTGCAACAGCACTCATTTCAAGTCGGCTTGTTGGGAATTCTGTAAGACAAAGACAACAACAAAAACTAAATTTTTTTGGCTTTTCAGACCCATTACAAGGCTTTATCACAAATACTAGAGGGTTATTAGGCATTTGGTGACAGAAAATGTCTATCAAAAAACAAGGACATTGAAAAGAGTGAAGGAATCTTTTGGAAAAAAAAGCAACCTAGATCTCCAGTGTTACCTAGACACTGGATTAAAATGAGTATCACAGTGTGGCTTGAAGACAGAAATAGAAGAGAGGGCACAGATTAAACTGCAATATATATATTTTATGTTTTTTAAAGATTTTGACCTTCAAAGTGCATAAAATACCACAAATTAACAAGATAAATTATTAGTGAGGAAAGGTCAAGCGAGCTTTTCACTGCTAATTAAATCTGGAATGCAAGGCCTTCCCAGTGCAGATCCATGCATGGCATTTCATGAAGTCCTTCTTTAGATCAAGTTCACTGTAGCAGAATATTAACCCACACATAGATTCTCAATAAAATGGTCAAAGGAAATTTCAAGGTCGTAAAAAGCTGACACCAACTGATCTAAATGGGTAAGTTATTTAACCTCTTGGTGGTATGGGTTTTTTCCCTATCAATTTCTGTCAATTCACTCAGAACAGTAATGTCAGCATAATCGAATTTCCTAAAGTTGGGGAAATCTACGGCAAGCAGACTGACCATTGCAAGCTACAATATTCTCCTACTCAGTAACTTTGAGATGTTAAAAGCAATCCAATTCCAAATCTTTACTGTTCAAAGCAAAAATGCCCATGATATGAGGAAAAAGGATTATTTTAAGAATTAGGCCCTTATTTGTTAAGTCTGTTGCTAAAAAGAAACATGATCACATATAGATATAATGTGGAAGACTTACATTGCCACCAACTGTGCATAGCTAATGAATACCAATCCATCAGGAAACCTAGGAAAAGTCCCCACCTAGTTTGATTGTCTGGCATTTTGACCCTCATTGTATAGGTATATGAATATTTGTCATGGTTCATGGAAACATTGCTTTCAAAAATTACATGGTTTCCTTCTATAATTGAAATAATTTCATGTAAGTTCTTTGATAAAAATCATGTGATCATATGAACTGATTCTGAAAAATCATCTGTAGGTTACATAAGGTACATTTTACTATTATGACACCAATGAAAAGTAATTATTGAAGTAGCTACTGTACTGTAGGAAGGACAACCCAAGTCCAGTAAACCAGCAAACTATTAATTAGACAATAATATAAATGTGACATTTGTAACCTGAATCACAATGTAAGTAGAACCAGAAATAGTTTCTAGAATCTAGAAATATTTTCCAGTAAAATAATTGTAAAGTAATAATAATTAATAAACTCAAAAGGGCTGCGACCTTCTAACACAATAAACTGCTTAGTGTACACTATAAAGACTGTAAGACTTCATGAGATGTTTGTTCCAAGTTCAACATTACATTAATTTTAAAACTTACTTGAAGAGAGAATTCCATCGATAAATTCCTGTCTTGTAATCTTTCCATCCTGATCTTTATCAATCCTTCTAAAGAAGTCCATCACACGAGACTTCTTATGGTTCATCCATCGCATGTATTTTTTCCTCCAAATATCAAAATCAAAGTTGGCAAATTCTCTCAGCTTAATAAAAAACAGAAAGAATATTTTTCAGCTGAAATCTATCCATCTAGAACATCAATGAGATAGAAACCATCTGCGTTTTGTTGAACAACCGGTTCTTTGAGGACCTGCATAAACACTTTATATATCTTAACTCTCGCCATTTAAAATGAGGATGACAGCTTTGAAAGCACACTAAAGCACATACATCACAGTGTTTTCAGTTAGCTGTGTCACACAATATAATACCACAAATATGGAAGTTGTTTACGGTATTGACAATTTAATCCAGAGTAAAGAAAATGATGCAAAAAAGTATGTATATTCTGTACAGTCCTTTTCTGACCTCTTCAAGTCTATCCAAAGCATCATTAAGTTTTCTTCTTCTTTCCAGGGCCAGAAGCCAAACCTGCTGCCATTTGCTGACTAGAAGGTTTACTCGTGGATTCTTGGTTTCGATTTGTGCCTGGGATGCTGACGGATACATGCCGGGTGTTGGGGAACGCTTCCCTGTTAAAACATGATAAAATGCGTAAGTCTCACCCAGTTCGAACAAAAACATTCACATGAAAGGTATCCGACCTTCCTAAAACAGCTCCCTCCTGTCCCAAATAAGGAGGGCATACCCTGGTATGACTCCATACAATGGGATTTTTTTTTAACCATTGTTGAGGCATGACCAAATGGTGGTTACAGTATTTTTTAGCTTGCCAGAAGCAACGAATAGCCGCTCCACTGTTCGGGTTAAATTAAATATTTGTAAATCTCCCAGGGTTGCAAAGTAAACAACCTGATTTTAGAAGCAGGTTCCATGTATGGGTAAGTATAAAATATAATGGGTATCTAAAAATACCAAAAGCAATTGGTTCACTTTGCGTTCAACTTCACTAAATAAACTTCTAATTGGATTCCTATAATTTCATAGCCAGTAAGAACACAACTTTGTCACTACATCTTCACATGAAGTTGTTTGCACTTTCTGATAACAGTAGGTTTGTGAAGACTCAGCATGTACTTGCTCTTGGAAGCTTAACAGACATGAAAGACTGCATGCTAAAAACAGGTATTGATGAAGATTAGAACAAGATTTAAAAATACATGTCTGCCATGAGAAATTTCCTCACAATGAAAAAGGAAAGATAATTAGAAATGAAAAAAGAGAGAGGATTAGAAAAATCAGCCAAAAGAATTTCACTAGAAGGTAATCAAACCTATTAGATTATTACCACTCTGTAAACTTGACAGACAGAGCAATGGTACATGTGACCCACCCCAAAATACATCGTTACTTACTGCCTGTTCTCCCTTTATCAAGGACAGGAATATGAGATTGTACTGGAGTGGGTTCAAGTGCTTTTCTTTTATGGGTCTTTGTAACTTTATCCACGTCAGGCTGTTTTCTGGTCATTTCCTCCATGAATGTCTACAATCAGATAGAGATGATATTAACAATACACAAAAGTAAGCACAGGAATCAAAAACACATAAAAAAGCAAAACAACAAACTTACAAAGAAAGGCACAAAAAGACACTTATAATGCCAACCTCACAAAACAGACATACGTAAAGGTTTTGCAGATATGAAAAACAGGCAGCATAAGCTTTTAAGACCACTATGGCCTGACTGTTAAAGGAAGCCTAAACCTAAAAATCAGTCTGTCAAACTCCTTTATTAATTGTATATGTTTATGTGATATACAGAATTTTGCCTCTGCTGTTCAGACTGCAATTCACAGAAGTGAGACAGCTCTGGTGTGTAAGCTGGGGCAAATCTGTGAGCATTCACTGCACCAGCAGCTCTCTCTGGCACTTCATAAACAAGTTTTTGAAATCCTATCAGTAAAGCCACATTGCAACAGTAGTTCTGACGCAGCGGCCCTATAATATATTTCATGTGGGTTTTCTTTTATTCTTCTTATTACCCCTGTTCTTGTGGGGAATTGTAGGTTTCGTTTTAGAACAATGTGGCACCGAATTTTAGTTTGTTTGGGTCTTTTATCTCTGTGTTGAATAAACTCTAAGCACATCATACACATACAAAACATGAGAGAGTATCCGAAAAGGGATTCAATTATGAGAAAAAAAAGCTAAGGAGTTTCATATTTGACTACAAATCCTAGCTGAGATGGGAACACTATGTAAATGAAGCATGTCACTTAACACTGCTTACCTGATGTTCAGCTATAAGCGCTTTAACTTCCTCAATTTCCTGGGGGATGACCTCTTTATCTTTCTCAGTTAATGTAGTCTCTGCCCACTGCAACCAGGACAGCAAGGCTTCCAACAGTTCCTGGTTAGCAATAAGTGCAGCCAGGGCTCCTGCCAGTCTCTGTTGATGTTGTTTAGCCCATGCTAAAACCTTGACAAAGGAACGCACGTGTTAGTATGTGCGCATCTGAAATTCTTCACAAGTATTTAAAATTACTCTAGTGACTGTGAACCCAGAGCTACCTCTTAGGCCTATTGATGTTTGAATATCAGTGTTAACTGTAGTGACTGATCACTAAAGGTAGGTAGGTAACTAGAATTCCCAGTTCAACACAATTTTTCCACAAATATTCATGATTAGGTGCTGCTAAACACAGTAACTAGCATATTCAGGCAACATATTAAGAATTTTAACAAACAATATCTGTAAGTTAGTGAATCACACAGGATCTGGTGACCATCTGCCCCCTGGGCACCCTTGAAGCCATGCTTTGCTAACACCAGTATTTTGTTTTTCTTTAAACTTAAGATGGTATTTTCTGGTTTATATTAACAGCTGAGGGTGGTTTACTCTCTGCAACCTACCTGTAGCCACTTCAATAATTTGTAAGTCTTCTAGATTAAGGATGTGTTGGACTGAAATACTCTCTGATGAAATCACATTTGCCCTGTATTTTCTTTCCCTTGTAACTTTTAAGTCTACAACTAGAAACTATTGGCTTTCCTCACCTGGGAAGTTTCAGACAGTATTTCCTTTAATACATACAAACAAGGAAGCTTGACCATCTGCTTTAGTTCTTAAAGCCCTGTAAGTTTTCAAATAAAACCTAGGGAAGCATGGTATTCACATCCATCATTCCAGGTATTTTAAATGTTTAGCTCTCAACAGCTGGATCTTTTCCTCTCAGTGTAACTACCATATTAGTTGTCAGCTATGTTCCAATCAAAGATGGACTGCTGCAATGAAGATGGTTTGACATATACTGACCTCTTCAAACCTGGCTCTGATGATTGTTATCCAGTGCTTAATGGTGGTGATGGAGTCTGGGTGGCAGATAGCCAGAATAGCTTCTCCCATACCTGTTGCTTTATTCAGTTCTGCCTTTTTCTCTTCCAGTTTCTTCATAAATTCCTAAACCAGAGGTAATAATTCCAATTAGATGCTGACATAATTTGCAAGAGAAATCTGAGTGCATGATCTGGATGGTCATGAGACTGTGGACTGCTGAAAAAGATTCAACTTGCAAGAGGCAAATTTAATTTGCGTAAGAAAAGCTTAAAATGTTTTAAAAGCCTATTCCACGTAAAGTACTAAACAAAGCTCTGAAACCTTTATCCCAGCTTGCCACTCCTTAAAAGCCCACCACACTCTAAATACTTGAAAGACACACACCCTTATTAAAAAAAAAGAAAAAGGAAAATCACAGTATTTAAAAGTGCTGTAAACCAACTATACAGTGATAGTTAGAATATATGGTTAGAATCACTACTGGCAACATTTCAATGACTTGTTTTGTCAGTTACAGTAATTCTTCATAATAAACTATCAAGCTCCTAGCAGAGGCTGGAAGTGTCCAACTATAATTACATGCTCAGACAAGATGACAGAGGAGTTCAGGAGCAGCTATACTAAACTAACACAAATGTGAAAACTCAGCAGCTGAGGCGGAGAGACACAGCAAGAACAGAGACAGCTAATTAACCATCTGTTTTCAGAGGTGCTGCCATGTGGGAAAAATCTCGTAAAAGCAAAAGGATGTTTACAGCTTTAGGCATCCAAGCTCATAGCCATTATTATTCCTATGATGGCAGGACCAGAACTGAGAGCAGGGGGGAAACAAGAGAAAAAAAACTGAAGGAGGACTTTTTCCATCCTTCCAATATCTTGCATTTCTTTCTATTTATTCCTTTTGGTTTTGGCTAATTATTATCACTACAACAGTTTTACTATTCTGCCTAAATGTTAAAAGTCTGTGTCTCTTCATGAGCACCCTTAACTGGAACTGCCAACATCTCTCAGTGTCTAGCGGAATTTTTTTGAGCCACCTCACATCCTAGAAAATTCAAATCACCTAAACATCATAAAAACAGATTCTTCTGCAGCTCATAATGATATTATCCTGTGCCTTTACAAAGTAAGTATGAAGTTATTATGAAATAAAAGTGCAAAAGACATAACCTACCTTGTTCTAGAAGCCTGGAATATGTAGACTCTATATTTAAGGGGATTTGTTGCTAACTGCTTTTTATTTAACCTTAAATTCCTTTCAGAGTTTAAGACCCAATCATAATAGCAAAGTTCTCTCAAAAAAAACATGAGTCCTTACAATATTTCAGTTCAACATAGTTCTGGAAAAGTTGAAGTGGGCTATAATGAGAGATTACCAAAATAAGACAGGGCCAAGGGGAAAACAAGCAACAACATTGTTTTCCCTGCCCAGCTATACTAGAATATCTCAAAAATTAAATCTATGATTCATTACCTACAGCATATTAAGCTTTCCCTCAGTAAGGGATGCTAATTGTGTTGAACTCTGTGGCAACCCAATGATACAGATACATTAATCAGAGAGGAGATGGGATGCTTCTCATTCTGCAATGCAGTGCATTAACACACTACAGATCTCAGTCCCTAGAGAGGACGAGTGACAGAAATCTCTCTGCCTGAGGTAGCAAAATTCACTAAATCATGTGCATTATTCAAGGAAATAAAATCAGAAACAGGTATAAAGATGGACCATTTGGACAAAATATTGTCTAGAATAAACCTTTCAACACAATGGTGAATACAAATGCAGTATAACTATTTTACAAGAATCAGTGACAAGAGGAAGATACATTTTATATTTATGTAAATAATTTGAGTCATATATTTTTATATGAATATTGCAGCAGTATAATATATACATGGTGTTTAAAACTAATACACATTATTTCTTCCCTGATTTTATTTTTTCTTCTTGAAAGCTAATGTTATAAGCTTAAAAGGAGAGATCACTACTTCAAGGAAGATTGTGTGAGTGGCAAAGCAGAGTGTCATGATCTTTCTTAGCTTGACAATTTCTCTATTTCTATTATTTAGCCCTTAAGAAAATGCGGTTGGCAGAACATCTTCAAAGCCTACTAAAACACTTAAGTACAGTAAGGACACACCTAACACAGAGCCTGGTTGTGTTGTGCTAGCGATCATCCTCCCCAGCTAGACAGGGTTTCTCAAGAGACAGACTTTGCTTTGCTTTGCTTTAAGGTTCCAAGTTATGCTTCAGCTTTGACACCTCAATTAGGAACATTAGTACAGAAATATTTTGTAAATCCATCTACAGTTAAGGGGAAGAAATATATGATTTTTCTTTTCTAACTATTGCAGTGGACCTAAGATTTCACTCCATTCTTTTCTATGTATACAGAAGATCAAAAAATCAAATAAAAGGGAACTGGTGAAGCACATGTGGAGAAAAGGCAGCTAAAGGCAAATTTCATTGCATCAGAGACATCAGGTTTCTACTGCTAGCACTGGTCAGCACACGCTGATGTATACTTACATTTGATCCATATATATGTTCAGCAGCTAATGAATAGCACCCAGTTTCCAGGTCCCTAAATTAAATCTGACAACTTTTTCAAAACACTGCATTCTAAGTATGTGGAAAATGCCTCCATTAGGAACCACTAAATAGTCATATCTTGCAAGCATTCCACTGCATAACAGTATTACCAAACTCAATTTGAACAGGATGCTTTTTCAATCTCCACTTCTTAAGTTTTGCTATAACTTTCTTAAGAGCAATAATGAACAAATCCATAACTTAGAATTTGTTCTATTACATTCTAGGAACTACTTTACCGCACTTAAAACAAGTTTTGCATGGGCTTAAATGTGCAGTTTGTAGCCTCCTGCTTGGAGAGTGAAGGTAAGACCTCTATGCTCCTTAATTAGGCCTTTTCTCATTTCATTACTGAAAAGTTATTTAATGGCCTATAATGTCCTATCTGCAGTATCTATGCCACTGCAACATTTCACTACTTAATGAATATGAAGTATGGCAGCATGCTATTACACCATGACAAAAGGTTAATGGATAATAACATCATTCTGCTGACATTTACAAATTACCTTGAAAGAAAAGAATATGCCATTTTGATCAATGGTTCTAAGATGACAGATATGCTTTTGCTACTGTAGCCATCCGTGTTGTAATTGCAGGCATCATATACTCCACAGAGAGGTTTACATCTGTTTCTAAATGTTTACAGCAACTTTCTAAGGGCCCGTTATTTCTTTGGCAAGCCAAGATGACTCAAACAACAACCCAAAACCAGTATGGACATCAAACTATCAACTACATTAGATTTCTAGTTTCTCTATAGAAAGAGTTGCAAAAACCAGTACTGAATGCTGGATATAACTATATGGGACAGACTGTCTCCTTTCCTTTATTTTACCTTCTATCAGACCAATTAGAATGAAGAGAATTCTCTTCACTTTCTTGCTTACCCTGTGCTGCTCTATCAGTGTACGCAAGGCCTCTTCATCATCTGGAAGGACGCCGTGAAAACGAAGAGCCTGCTCTGCCTCTGCCAGCCACTCCAAAAGTACATGAACAACAGAGTGGAATTCTTCTGCCTGTTAAAATACAAGAAGTCATGGTCACTCAAGAGGGAATCTGACAGACACATTGCAGCTTACAAAGAAGACTGAGCCCACATTTGTAATCATTAATCACACAGCAGTACCAGCACATTATCTTTCCATTAAAAAGTCAATGATACACAGTACTACATTTTCATAACTGCAAAAATAGCTCATGCTTCTCAAAAATTATATGAAGCCTAAAAGCCTGTTCATGCTTTTAGCCATCTGATTTATAGTGTATTTGCAGCTCAGTTGAGAATGTCATGCCTTTACACTGACAAATTACACGGGCTGTGCTTGCAGGAACCAGCTGGAAAGATGAGAACTGTACTTTTTGCACAGCATAAATCACCAGTTAAGCAAAATGAATTGACAGTCTGTGGGAGAGTGACCCTTTTATGTCTGGAGAACACAAGAAAGATTCACCTTTAGGCACAGCCATATTCAGAAACAGAGTTTGAGGTAGTTCAGGATTGTGTCTGCCGAGAGACTGGAGAGCTGGACAAATATAGTGCCCTGGGAAAAGCAGAGCAGGAATTTTGTACACAGCTAATACATTGCTGCTGCAGGAGCCCCATTCTAGTATCAGTCCAAGCTAGTATATCTTCAGAGAGCTGGATATCCATATTATCTCAGGTTTGGAAACAATTTATTTGGGATTGGTACTAGACACACACAGACTGTTCTAAGCTCCTGAGTGCACTCAGCACAACTCTATATTTTCTGCAATGTCCCTCACCGTGCATTGTAATTGTTGCCAATGTAAACAAGTTTTCAATACACAAATTTACTTCTTTCCAATAAGGCACAAAAAAACCCTCCAGCTTCTTGTGAATGGACCATAGTTCTTAATCATCCTTCATGCTTGACTGCAACTTCAGTGATTTCCTTAGATGGCAGGAACTTTGAAACATTTGTTTTGTATTTGGGGGAGAGACTAATAATAATAGTAATAGTAAATGGTAAGAGGCACTATTTCTGTGCTGTGGTAAAGGGACAGAGATAAGGTAAGCAAAGCATTAAGTGAATATCAAATTAAATTTTTGGCAACTAGACTACAAGACATTTTCACTAGTTCTCAGAGTAAATGTAGTGACAATAGTATTCCTCTACCTGCCGAAGGGCCTGTTCCAGTCGCGTTTGCTTGGACACTGAGAGGGCACAAACTGTCTCCCAGCGAGTGCTTAGCTCCTGCATTTGGACTTTGACCCAGGAAGAGTCATCACGACTACCTTCTATCAGCTCCCTTGCAGAGCGCTTCAGAGCCTGGACACTGCTTGTTCTTTTTCCCAGCTCCTTCTGGAAAACCTAGGCACCACCAAATATATTTGAAATGTTTAATTCATTAAGGCATACTTATGCAAAAAAATTTTAAAAAAACCTACTGGTTATGAGAAGAAATCAAAATACAGATTTATTTAAGAGTGACTCCACCTAAGTGACACAAAACACAAAAGATTCCATACGAAGATATTTACATCCTCTTCTACCATAATAAAGCTAGAATATGATAGAAAAATGTCAGGCAGGCCATTTTGATGCAAGGGAAGGGAAACCTAGTCTCTTTACCATGCTGGTTTTCCACCCCTTATCAAAGCAATTGATCTGACACACCGACTAACATTGTGGCAGGAAAACATCAGATAAAATGCTAACAATCAAGGAGAAGGTTTAAAAGTCATAAAACCAGAAATAAATCCCCACCTGGGTGTCTAAGTGTAAGGTTGTGGATCTTGCTGCATATTCTTATATTTATGTGAAAGTATGTTCATATTAGTTACATAAAGTAAGCTCTTAAAAGAAGATACGACAATTAGAGTATAGCATGCCACTGACTACGACCTTTGATATACAATGGGATTTCAAAAGCAACTGCAGCATATTGAAGGCTAATTTTTATAGACAACCTATGTTTCGAGACACATTTTTTCATAAGGGGTGAAATATTCTCTTCAGTGTGGAGAAGATACTGAAAGTCACTGCGGGATAAACAGAAGGACCTTCACCTCATAATCTTCCCAGACTCCAGACCTCTGCCTATGTGTTGCCTTTGGAATGCAAGTAACTTCAACAGCTGTTTCTTCTGACATACTGAACGGCAAAACTGGGATTCAGAGGTAAAATCCGACATCTCTTATTGGCTCTCTTCTCCAAAACCACATCAGTAACAAAATACTGCAGCTTTCCAAAATACTATGAGCTTCCTAGGCCATGGTCTAGTTGAAATCTGTGCATAACTTAAGCATTGCAACTACTTTTCTCAATAAATGTACAGCAGCCCCACAGGTCTGAAAGGCTGGTGTAGTCATGACAAGTGTACTGGACATTTGATTAAAAGATGGATTAAAAAAGAGCTGTCTGCCCCAGAGTTTTCCAGTAATATAATTTTTGCCATCTCTTGCCCATAGAGGCACATTTATAAATGCATACTTGTGATTTATTACATGATATTCACAAATGCATAGGATAGCACCATTAAAGGGACTATCTCAATGCTCACTGGTGTCAATGAGTCACTAAGTTGTCCTCTTTCTTATATGTTTTATAACATTTCTACTGTTGATTACATGTTTGTATTATAAAACTATTTCATATTTCTAATATGAAATTACAGAATAGTCAGAGGCAAAGACAGCATTAAAATGTTACACTTATGAGCAGTCCAGTAATTAAAAAAAGAGTATTTTTGGAATTACCTTGTGATTGTCAATCAGGTTCATCACTAAATCAATGTCTCCGTGTACTGGCTGATCTTCTGCCAGTTGAGGTTCAATTTTGTATAACCAGTCAATGAGAGCTTGCAGGGCATCAGTAAACTGTCCAGAAAATAACAGGGCTTCCTCCAGTTTATTTTGCCTGGGAAAAACAAACAAAGAAAACAAAGAACACGCACACAAAACAATCATTTATACACTTTATGAAAACATTTTCACCATAAAAGAACAGAATCATAGAACTGTTACGGCTGGAAAATACCAGTAAGATCAGATTGAGTTCAACTGTTTACCCAGAACCACTACATTCACCACTAAGCCATGATCCCAAGTGCCACACCCACACATCTTCTGAACACTTCCTGGGATAGTGACTCAACCACTACCCTAGGCAGCGTATTTCCATGCTTTACAACCCTTTCAGTGAAGAAATATTCCTAATATCCAATCTAAACCTCACTTGGTACAATTTGAGGCCATTTCCTCTCATCTTGTTATCTGTTACCTGGGAAAAAAGACTAATCCCCACCTTTATTACAACCTCCTTTCAGGCAGTTGGAGAGAGTGATAAAGTCCTTCTTGAGCCTCCTTTTCTCCAGGCTAAACAACACCAGTTCCCTCAGCTGCCCCTCATCGGGCCCTTCTCCAGCTTTGTTGCCCTTCTCTAGACATGCTCTAGCACCTCAATGTCTTTCTTGCAGTGGGGGCCCAGAACCAGACACAGCACTCGAGGTGTGGTGTCACTGCCCTGGTCCTACTGGCCACATTATTGCTGATACAGGCCAGGATGGCATTGGTCTTCTTGGCCATATGGATATCCTGCTGGTTCATGTTCATCCACTTGTCAACCAGCTCCTCCAGATAGATTCAAATCAGTTTCCCTTTTTAAAGGACTCTTCCCCTCCCTCATCCTGCCCTTCTTCCATACCAACAGGTAAGTATTTTACTACTTTGATTCTCTTAATGATCAAACAAGCTAGCCACTCTGGTTTTACTTTTACACAACAAAACCCAAAACAGAAGCCAAAAAATTCTCCTAGGCATTTTTCTAATTTGATGAATAATTAGTTGAGTTTTCACTTACCTTTCCACTGACTTTCCACAAATTGTATCCCACTTATCCCTTAATTCACTCAGCATATCATCAAGTTTCAAATTGTCATCAGCCAAGGTGGTTTTCTCCTTCAAGGAACGTCCAGTTCTATTTGTGGTATCATACACAGAATGTTTGGCACCGAGAGATTTCTGGAATTCCTACATACATGGAAGGAAAAGAAAATACTCATATAAATCATGAACTGCTTACAGGCCATCATTTGCAGCATTACTATTTGCAACATTAATTGTCAATGTTGCTGCAAGAGTATTTTTAACTTACTGCATAATTTCTATGCTAGTGCCACAGCACAACTGAAGTCACATAGGACAGACCTCTGCCTTTTGTCCTTCTCTGGGAATGCAGCTCCACGTTTACTTGAATAACTTCCGCAAAATCCCTACTTCAGTGAGGGCAATGATTCCTGTCCTCCCATAATATCCCCAAATTTCAGTAGTCAGAAGAATGTGAAAGAACTTCTACTTTGGGAGCCAATAACTGAGCATTCTTCACACTGCATTCTTACAAACTAAGATTTCAAGTCACTTGTAGAGCTCACCAAGAGCTACAAAGGTTATTCTGGTTTAGCTTAACATGGGCAAGCTGGGAAACCTGCAACCGTGAGCATTTAACCCTCCTAAGATTGAAACATACTATAGTTGGGAACAACTGTATGCCAAAAGTGTAGATCCAGGCAAAAAAGCATTCATGTGACAGCCCCATAACTCAGTTTGTGCTAGAAATCAAGACCATCAGCAGGTTTCTGTGCCCAGAGACTTCAGACAACAATAGTGACACAGCAGTTTCATGTGCCTGCCAGCTCTGAGAGCTCCTTCTGCACGGAATGTCTGGAAGCTTTCCAAAGGCACAGAGGAGCACATAGAAACACAGTTCATCTGCTACCACAGAGGAATTAACTAACTGACAGAATAAATAATTAAATAAAGGAACACTTCCAAAAGACAACACCAGCCCAACACAGCAACTTTGAAACGGCAGGAATGCTTGAAATGTTTTATTTTACACCTTCATGAACCACTAGCAGGAAATCAGTTTAAAAAATAATAAATTGCAAGTGTGCTTTAGGAAACCCTTATATAGAGAATCAAGTTTTCATTTGTTTTTGTTACAAAAAAAAGCAACATTTGTTTTGTAATTTAGTATTTCCTTACTGTCCTTTCATTTTCCTCATATAAAACAAGGAAACAAACTTTAAGCAAGAATATAATTGTCAAGTTAACACTACAATAAAAATAAATAAAATATTCAAAATTACCAGCTTTTTATAAAAGTTCCTTCAATACAAACAATATGTCTATGCTTCTTTTATTTGACAGGGTTTGTTAACTACTTAACACTACATGCACAGTGTTACTAGATTTGCACAAGGAAGTACAGTTAAATTGCTGCCAGAGAAGGATTGTACAGGAAAAACAATTAAAAGTGAGCAAAGGGTTGCAGTCAGTTTGTTCCTTGAGTGAATACACAATATCTACGTTCATTTGATTTCACAGACTGACAGTAGATTTTGGTTGAAGCTGCCAGGAGCAGACAAGTAAGTTAATTACTGAGGTTTTGTTCATCTAGCTACCTTCCTTTTAAGGAAGATGGGCACATAAAGATAAAATTAGCCAGGTTCATATAAATGTACTGTAAGGAACACTCAGCATTAGCAGAGGAATGGATTGGGTGACCTAGTATGGGTTTTTCCATTCCTGACTCCTAAAAATGAAAAAAAAAAAAATCCGATAAACAGACCATGAATAACCCCCAAAAGTCCCTGGCAACACACTAGATATGAGTGAGAGAGAAAACATATTATCTTGGCTTTTCTTTTTCAGGGACTTTTTTTTTTGGCAGCAACAACTGGCAAAAAGTGCGTCCAAATTATTGCTTACAGCACGCATTCAATTTGGACAGCAAAATCCTTAACTAAAGGGAGCAAGGAAACCTTCAAGGCTGGACAAAAGACAGAGAAGACAAAGACAGACACGGGGTATATGTGGGAGTGGAAGGAAAAGACTCAAAATACAAGGAAGGACATTGCAGAGCTGGGAGGTTTGACAACTCGTTAAAAAACAATTGAGTTGATCTCATGAGGGGGTGGTGTTTGAAGTTTGAAGTCACAAAGTTCACAGAACTGCCTCCCTCACACACATTCACCTTTTTCCTTCAGTTCACCAGTTTCAATCCTTATGTCCCTGTACCACATTTTATCCCATTCCTTAATGAGATTCAAGCAACTCAAGCAGCAATGTGCTGTAGGCATTTTATATGAAAGAAGTTGGAGAAAAGGTATCAGTGCCAAAAATGACGCCCCTGCCAATCCATGTGAGGAAGCTTGGGTTCATAAAACATGCTGCTGTAGGTATAAAGTAAATATCAAGTTTAGCATTTCTGAAGAGGAGAGAAGAATGCAGGTAAAGAGTCCTGAAAGGACCCCAAAGCAAAGTCACAGTGATGACCATACTCATGAGGAATTTGTATATACAATGAAAAGAGAGGAGTGAAAGGATTAGACCATGAATAGAGTCAGGGGCAACAAGAGAGACTGTCCTAACAGCAAGATTCCCCCATGCCAGATCCCTTCACTGACTTCAAATTCTGGCAACAGCAGCAATCCCAAAACAAACTGAAATTGTAGTGTCAGCATAACAGAATGTTAATGTAGGCTTTATCTAGAAGTTTTAACAGCAACCACAGGTAAAACTACTTTTGCTTGACCGACAGCTCTGTCCTGCAGACTGACATAGTAACCAATCAATATTAATGACACTTCTTGGAGGTAAAAGCAATCACTGGAAACTACAGCAAAATGAAAAAATTGGACATGTAAACTCTTAGGGATATTGTGCAGAATATAAAAACAGGAGTAGAGAACAATAAAACTGACATATAAAGTACATATGTGCCAAGATGTAGATAAATGAATGATCTTTCAATAGTCTGACTAAACTGCTCTGTGAGAAATCTTAAGACACAATCATATCTCTGAGGAGTCTACCACTCACCCATTTGATCCTCAATAATATATCATTTTAGGCATTTTACAGAAGTCAAAACGAAGTAAAGGCTACTTCTGTCTTTCCTTTTGCTCTGTGTCTGATGAAATTACAGAGCTTTTACATTATCATAACATGTCTGAAAAGCCAGGTGAATGAGAGAGACTTTTACATGTTCACACACAAGGGCTGGGTTTGTGAAAAGTTGGTTTCAGAATTTTGAATCCCAAGAGGAACAATCTGTGCTACTCATGGTGTCACTGTACTTTCCAGAGGATTTGTTTAATATTTCCATTTGACATAAAGAACAACTGTCAAGGAAAATACAACATGATTTTTCAATTTTGAAGTCATCCTGCAGTATTAAAAAGAAAATCTCAACCCAAATAAGTGGATGGTAACTTTTTGGTTTAAAGATGAAAGAAAGCTCCTTCAGAGATTCCTATTCTAGAATGGTATTAATTTGCTTTTTAAAGTTTCCATTATTCTGTATTATTGTCTTTCCTTTTCATTGTTAACCATTCCCCCACATATCAGGTACTGTGAAGTTTTTTTCACTCACCCTTTGCAGTGAGGCCACAAATCTACTTTCTTTGCTGATTGATAAGTACAAGGCTGATAGACTTACCTTCATTTCACTGGGCACTTTGCATTTCATGACTCACCTTATGCTGCACAAGCTGCATTTTTATTTTATCAGGGTCATTTGCAATTTCAAGATCTGAGTCCAGAGATTTCTCTGACTCTTCCAGCCATTCCATAAGTTTGTGCCAGGCTTCATGGAACTAAAGGAAAGTGAGATTTGCACAATTTTAAAATTCACTTGTTCATGAAACAGTCTGAAAACACTAAACTCCGATCAAGACTGGCAGACCTTGACAAGATTTGGCATGTTTTTTCTCCAGTACCACTGTATTTAGCCTCCCTTCTCCCAAGTGAACTAGAAATCTTCAATGTATATGATGTGTACACATAGCATGCATCTCTCAGAGACTTATTGGTAACATCTGGTTGATGTGTTGGACATTTAGATTTCTACATTTTTATTAATGGATAATAAATACAGAAAGAATGGGGATTAGCTATTGTTTATATGGGATGATAGAAGTAAATCACTGGGGAAAACTTCCGTCTGGATGACTGCCCAAGATTTTCCCTGTAACACTCCTCAATGCTCTCATTATATCAAATGCTATCTTGACAAGCAAGGAACAGATTTTTGATCTTCCTTCCTGTTTTAACAAAAAGAGCACTTCAGGGAAGGAAGAAGGTTAAAACTAAAGATTCAATCAGCTTTCACAAAGTGGCATCCTTTTGGCGTTTTGATTTTTCTAAACTGGTCATTTCTCTCTGTTTTAAAAATTCTTTCCTGGATTGCCTACACACGAAAGCACAAACTAACTCAGAAACCTCTCAAGGCTCCTGGATCTTGTTGTTCAGGGCTGTTGATCAGGCCTTGACACCAGCACCCTTCAGTACTCCTTCCACGCTCTATGCAGACAGTTGTAATCTTAATAACAGTGTATTCAGCTTTGTAAATGGATATTGAGATGGAATTCATCTCACTGCAGAACTGCTGTGTGCATGAATGCACAAGAGTAACTGCTGGAAAATAAGTAATACGTGATTGGCTTAGGGGCTAATTCATTGCTCAGAGAACTTCTTGCTCTATGAAGCGAATGGTGGCAGCGGTGAACATGGTTTGGCTGTGAACATCACCAAATCCTGA
Source organism: Campylorhamphus procurvoides (assembly GCA_013396655.1). Lineage (NCBI taxonomy): Eukaryota > Metazoa > Chordata > Aves > Passeriformes > Dendrocolaptidae > Campylorhamphus > Campylorhamphus procurvoides. The sequence goes on from WBMV01008446.1 coordinate 1,135,019, forward strand.
ATGATCATGTTGACTTGAATAAAAAGAAGATACAACTTCCTATTGACATTTAAAGAGATTACATTCCTCTCACACATTTTGCATCTTATCACTTATGATCCTCAGTGAGGGAAACATGTATCTAAGGAAAAAAATACGAATGCTCCCCAGTGAAGAAAATTATGTAAAAAAACCCCAACTCTCCAGGTTTATGAGGAAATAAATGGAGATAGCTTATCACACAGAAGATATTGGTCCAGTAACTAACATAAGAGATTGAGTGATAAAAGATGAGTATTAATCAGGGCACAATACAAACCCAAGATGAAAATAGTAAGGCATGTTCCCACAGATTAGTGAATAGGGTTCATCACATTCTTTAAAATACACAGGGTTGATTGTGAAACTTCTTTTTGAGGACACATGGCACTAATACACATCTGGAATCCATACTGTAACTTCCTTCTTTCAGACTGTCCTATACTGCAGACAGAAGTCACTGCTTGGGTTGAAAATGACGCCTTCACCTCCCAAATGAAGTGCTCTATGATTGAATCACAGAAACTGCTCACTAACTCAACACTGTCTGTTACACTAAACCCAGGCTTGCTTTGTAAGTGCTTTAAAGCACCATATTCGTCAAGAATCTGGATGCAATTACAGCTAAGTTCAAAGAGCTGTACAACAGCTGTTGCCCCATTACCTGTTTGGCTCTCTTCCTTGCATCATCCAAAGCTCTTCCCCTTTCAACTAAGCGTTGAACGACTTTTTCCCATCGGCTCTGTACACTAATCAGCAAATTCTTAATAAGGACAACGTCCTGTTTCTGGCTGAAATATTTCAAATGTGTTCCAGTTTTGTCCAGCTCTATGATCTGATCTCGATGAGAGTTCACTTCTGTAGCAAAAACCTTGAAAAAAAGGGAGAAAATTAATCAATATTGTGTTGCTGGGTAAACACTGAAAAAACACAGTCTGATAAAAAGTGATGTAGTGAGAAAGACTATAAAACACAATTTAAAAACAAATGAAATGTTTCTCTGAGTGCCAGTATTTAGGGTTCATTTGGACATTGTTACAGTATCTCCACAGAGTGGGAGAAAAACATTACACATCTGTTTCTTTACATACCTTGTGTTCATCAATTTGAAATAAGACAGTGTCCAAGATAAGACTTGGCCGAGAAGCTGCAGTTAGAGTCTGCTCAGCTTGAGTAAGCCAATTGATGAAATCTTGAAGCGAGTTGTGGAACTCCATTGCTAAATTGAGGGCTTCTTCCAGTTTGGTCTATAAAGACAGGTCAAACTTTAATAGCAGATGATACTGTACAGGGCTTCGGCCAAGGAAGCCATTTTAGTTTAGAACTTTGGAGTAAACCATTTTAGTTGAGCATTTTAAAACACTCTTTCAACTCAAAGTTTCTGTGTTTTAAAATAACAGTCTACATTTGACACCTACATATTCAACACCTACATATTAAAGGAGGTGGATAGGAAGTAACAATAAAATTATCTATGGTAGCTGAATAGAAAATACAGCACCTAGTATCAAGATACATTTTTCCACATTAGAACATATCTTCCCCTACATAATCATAATGGGACATAAGGATTTTTCAATTTCAACACAAAACCAGTAGAATTTCAGAAATCTAAAGTGGCAGTGCACTTGGAAGAGCCTCAAAGAGGTAACCAAATTTATTCTCTTGCACTAAACAGAGAATAAATATTCCTAGACCACTTCATTTTAATAAAGCCCAATTGTCATTTTGGTTTTCTGAGCTGAAACTAATTTGGGATACAGAATTTTTGTTGAGAGCTGTTAGAGATTTTCAATCACACTGCTGGCCTAGCTGAGCACTCCAACCTTACAGCTTTCTGCAAGAAGGTGCTCATACTGGGTATTAATTAGTTTGCCACTTTTACATTACAATTACCATAGGAGACAACAGCATTCTTACTTTAAAATACAGCTAAGTTGTGAGTTAAATATTTGGGCTTTTTACTTATCTGGGCTGTACACAGGGTTTCTCTGTTTGTCATTATGGATATTCTCTGTTGTTTAATTGAGTCAGAACAAATGGACTATGTTTCATGAAGGAATGAAAGCAAAATGCAATTATAGTAAGAAAATGTGTATTGCATATCAGTGAAATCATGCTATTGTTTTGTTAGAACAGAAGGTAGTCACTTGAAATAAGTGGCAAAAGGCCAAGAGTTGGGGAATTTTTAAAAAAATAAAATTAATAAAAACTAGAAAAAATAATGCAGAAATTCTGTACTGAGAGGGAAATAAACAATCATTCAGCCTCTCATTTCTATGATTACTGCAATAAAAAACAGAAAATCCCTAGTCCTACTAAATGAGCATTTACACTATCATTTAATGTATTTCTGTGGAATAGACTTGTGCCATTCTCACCCACCATCCCCCCTCCAATTATGAAAATTAACTTAGAGAATCTCATTTTCCCCAGTACTTTTTAAACATACCACTGAATTCTGCCTGTCTCTACGATTGGTTTTAAATCTAAAAGATCAAGCAAGTACACACGCATAAAAGCACCAAGCATTAACACCCTTAAAATATATGATTGACGCTTCCATTTTTATGTAAAATCACATACTTTTCTTTCACCAAGCTTCGTTTGCACAGATTCCCATTTTTCTTTTAAGTTATTTATGTCCTGCTCAACATTTGTTTCAGTAGACTCTGGGCATCTTGCAAGCATCTGCTGGCCTTTCTGCATTAGACGCTTATACGTCTCTTCTTTGGCTTCAAAGGCAGCACAAAGTTCCTAAATAAAGCAAGCATCAAAAAACAAGGTAGAAATTCAATACTCTTTATAAATGGCAGTATAATATTTATTCCTCCCCCAACATTTAGCGGGTATGATTAAGGCTAATAAAGTAAACATATGCAATTCATAAAAAGCCAAATGAGCACAGAAAGGGCCCAGTTCTTCAGGAAATGAGAACTATTGTCTGTCAATATCTTCTCGGAGATCCAAAGCTTGGCAAAGAAAGTACTATGCACTTTTTACACAAGTTGCTACAACTTGGCTGGTTTAAAGTCCATCTGTAGCTGAAACACAGGAAATGTCAGCATTACACAGTGTGCTGAAAGCCCAGACCTCCAAAATACACCTTCAAAAGTGGGTGGGACAACTTGGGAGGGCTGTTTTATTGTACATTGTCTGTTTTGCCTGTATCTTCCTTCACTTGCTAGGCATAAGCACTGAAGACCTTTCAGACATGCAAAGAAAGCTGGAATAATAAGGGTGACACGTTTCACCTGTTAACTATTTAATTAATCCTTTCTCAAACACGTCGAAAGTAAGCTGGCAAGAGCGTGGGAGCGACCATGCATCCCTGACTCAAATGGGCACCTTTATTTATAAGAGACGAACCTAAAAGTATCAACAAAGCTGCTGCACACTCCCAAATGAGCAACATCGTCCAGGAAATCAGGAGTAAGTGGCTTGCAAATAAGAGGAAAAGAAACTTCTTTCTTTTGGAAAGAACCCAAACCTTTCTTTGGGTTAAGAGATACTGTACACATGGCTTGTACTTGATCAAACAGGAGGGCAAAGTGGGCAGCAGGTTCAATATTGAGCTTAAGATTTTGACAGGACAGAAAGCTTCTTTGCTTGCTTTCTGAGGACTATGAAAAGTGGTGTCACTAAGTCCGCTTCCTCCTACACTCCCAACCTCCCTAGAATATTTCTGGTTTCCATAACTCTTCAGAGCATCTTACTTTACTGCAACACAAGAACCCCTCAGAAGTAAACCCAAGGGGCACAGCATGAAGGAGAAAAGCCAAGGCAGTACAGTCCCAAACACTGGGGCTGGCCTCAGCCTGAGACAGGCTTCATCACAGTGGTTAATTCTGCAGTACAGTCACTTTCTTAAAAGGGCAGGGGCAATTAAAGTTATTTTAAGGAAGAAACTGGGAGTAATGACTGTTTCAAGAAAAAGAGGGAGATCTGAGTAGTACTGGGACAGATAAAAAGGCTTCTTTTTAAGCCCATTTCCTACTGGTGTCCTGCAATGTCTCTTCATATCTTTTGTTAGAGTTGCAAGCTGGAAATGCAGCCCAACTTCAACTCCACTGGAGAGCCAATTATGGTTGAGGGATCTTTTAATCCTATCTGTAGAAACAGGCCTTACACTCAAGAAGATGACTTTATAACTTTATTTCCAAAGAGAAGCAAATCAAAATATAATGCAAAACTTCCTCCTTCAGTTTCACATCAGAAACAGTTTCCATCACTTAGGACTAAGTTTGACTTTGGAACTTATGATGACTAGTAGTCAACATGACAAGTGGCCTCCACATTTCAGCCAAAATAAAGGAGAAAAAAAAGAAGAAAAAAAAAAGAATCTGCACATATGTACTAAGGTTTAACTAGAAGGAAATCAAGTTCTTTATTTTAAAGGTTGATAATAAGTCAATGCCTGCAGTTATATGATGGCCACCAGGGTAGTAACAATCTGTCAAAATGTACATGTACAGTTAGGGAATGATTGTACATCTAGAGTACCTATTACTGGGGACAGTCAGACTTGATTCAACTATAATAACTGCATTCAGTTTAAAGGTCATTTAAACAATCTGTAAGCATTTTAAGTATATAAAATTTGCATAGCAAAAGAATATACTAAAGAAAATCCTTAAGCTTTCTCCAGAAAAATTTTGGGTCTTGATCTAAGTCCAGGATGAAAAAAGGAAAGAGCTCTACTTACTTCTAGGGAATCATGATTACACCCCACCCTCACAGGGGGAAAAAACCCACAAAACTAAACACTCTTCTCTTCCCTTTTGCTGTTTTCCTTTCAGACAAAAAAAGAAGGATTGGGAGGGGGCATTCAAAACTACAGAATTATTTCTGTGTTTTGATCTAGTTTCCTGTCATAACTGATTTTAAAACCGTAAATGAGTTTCCTTCTCAATTATAGTTACTGGCAAATTTTGGAGGGGAAAAAAAAGAAAAAAAAGGAAAAAAAATGTGCCCCGTATTGGTGAGCAATGACCTTAAGCATCATTCCAAAATAAAACCTGATTTTTAACGCTACGAAAATGCAGTGTTCTAATGGAAACTGTCAGGCATATTTGAGTTCAAGGACAGTTCAGTAAATACCACTGTTACATCTGAGCCAGGAGTTCAGAAGTTTACATCACCAGGTTTGGGCTTATATCCTGGCCTAATAGCATGGTTTTATATAAATGTAGTACTATGAACCACTTCCTCTGAGGTAAGAGATCAAGCTTAAGTGTCTTTTTTCAAGCTCTACAGTGCTATGGGAGCAGAGAAATCCACAAAATGTTTCTCAAACAGAAAGGAAAGCAATAATTCAGGCATCCTGGTCCATTTGTCATTTCTAATTAAAGCACAGCCATAAGCCAGTAGCCGTTTTTACTCCTGTGCTAATGATGACTTTAATGTCAGCTTTGGTTCGGTAAGGAATAAAGGATCAGGACTCTTAATTCAAGGTTCAGTGAATATGGGTCACTTTTAGGTTCATCTTCAAATCTTAGAAAAAGCATCCATTTAGTTATGGGGTCAGACAGGAAAAGAATAGGAATCACCGAAAAATCTGCAAACACCTTCTGTTTTTCTTTCCAAGAATAAGGATGCAGAAGTTACTTTATTTGTCTCAACACTATTAATACTTCAGCTTTGGGCATGTCCCAATAGACTACTAAACTACACTGAAAATAACAAAGTTGTCTTGAAAGCTATTAAATTATTTTAAGATACTGTACAGGCACTGTGACATATAGAATGTGCTCTGTATTTACCAAAAACACTCTTGAAAGATAGTTAGCCCTGAAATGCAATTTGCACAGCATTCTAATACTGATACTTACCATATGTGCATTAAGCTGCTCTCTTGCTGTTTCTGGTAAGCCTCCAACAGGTTTTGATGCCAACAGCTGACGTTCAGTGTCTGTCAGCCATTGCTGCAGATCTTCAATTTCACCATGGAAACCTTGGGCCTAAATTACAACATTTTATTTTAGAGCTTACTGGAATGTTCTCCATTCTAATACCAGCTCAGATGTATAACTACAGACTGGCAACTGATTTAATCAGATATTTGTAATGATCAAAGGAAATTAAAGGGGAAGAAAAAATTAAGGAAAAAGCAAACTGAAATATAAACTCTCTCAGTTTAATCTGAAGGATAAAACCAAAAACCATGGAAATCTTGAAAGCAAGCTAAATGACCTACTGTGAGACCCACATTTTCCCTGAATAATATACCTATCCAGAAATTTCACCATTTAAAAACATGTAGCCCAAAAGCTGAACTCTTGTCTAGCTATATAAAAGACAGTGGCTAGCTGCAGAAGATACAGCTGGATTCAAACTTTCACCAAATTCAGGGGTGTCTGTATTATGGTTTTGATTTAGGCTAACTTCTAATACATGTATCTATGTATTTCATGTAAAAAGACACTTTTTCTGAGTTATCTCTATATTTGATCATTTCCTGTTCACCTGGATCAAAGCACTGTCCAGCTGCTGTTTCCTTTGTTCTGTTTTTTCCAACAAGTTTTGCCAGCGCTGATTCAGGAGTTCCAACTTGCTCCGTAAATTACTTGCTTCTTCAACGGCACTTGATTCAACCAGGTCATTTCCTGCTTTTTTAACAGCTTCCACGGTAGACTGGTGAGCTAAAACATCATTTTGTAGCACCTACAGTTGTAACACAGCATATATGAATGACTGGCCATGCTGGTAAGTAACTGAATGAAGGTAATCACAGTGACTAAACTAGTCATAGTCTGGTGACAAGACAACAGTTTAACATCAGCACAGGTATTAGCAACTAAAGCTAATAACTAAGGCCTCTTCAATCAAAAGCAGTAACAGACCATTCTGCCAAAATGCTAAACTTTTTATCTTGGAAAAAAAAATATATTCCTTCTGGATACATGTATTTCTGAAATTATTAAGGGTTTCTAGTAATCCTAGAGAATAATTCTTTCTTCACTTAATTTATGACAAAGTTTTCTTTAATACTACTTTTCTTTGAATACTATGCGCCCGCTATGCCATACAACAACCTGACTGCCTTTTTATGAATTGCATGACTACAATTCATTTCACATTATGTCAGGCTACCAGGACACTTGAGCTGTACTAAAATCTGGGGAACGTGTGTAGTGCTAACACCACACAACCTTCTCCATCTGCTTGAAAACCTGTTATCACCAACCACAGTAAAACCATAAAAGGCAAAAAGTACATGTGGGAAACAAATGGTTTTTTTTCCGAAGGATAGGGGGGAAAACTGCCCAACCATTTAACACAGAACAAAAAAGAACAGAAAAAGAAATAAGCAAAATGGTTGGGAAGGGAATCGTAAACCCCATCTAAGAAAGTCAAGTTTATGACTGTTGTCCTCTGTGGGGTCTGACTCAAACTCATCTCTTTCAAAATGCTAGCATATGTAAAAAATATAAAGCTAAATACGAAGCAACTGTAAAATAAACTATGTAGAGCACATAATGAAATAGCAAGCCACAAGTAGTCCTTGAATACAAAATACACATCACATTTACTATAATTCTTCTAAGACTAAGGACTAGAAGATTATTATTTTATTTTCCTAATGGCAAAAAAGGGATATTCAGAGAAGCAGATGCATCTTTATCCTTTCCTTCCTGCTGAGCCTCACTAAGAACTAGGTCTATTCTTTCCAAAGTTATTCAAGGGATGGATATTTTTACAGGCTACCACAGGATGCACTACTGTGTGAACTTTCTAACCTATAAACTCTATATTATGAAAAGGAAGTAGATTCATTCATGTGTTTGCTGAACTCCTTCAGCACAGACATAAATGACGTCTGGATGCTTCTTCACTAGTAAAACACTTCCATTAGATAAGAATATAAAAGGTTCATGGAGCAGAACCTGGTTTTGTAATTTTATTTACTTTGTTTCAAAAGGGCCTGTTTACAACAGTAGTCACATAGGCCATGCAGATATTGTGCTCTGCTCAAATTCCAACTAACCACACAAAAGCCTTCAGAAGCTGCATAGCTGCATTAACACAGACAATGAAAATACCTTAATTATCTGTGTACTGTCAATTTCAATCAATTCTCCCAAAATCTAAAATGAACTCTACTTTTCACATCATATTCAGGCCAAAAATTAAATGGCAGATTTAAAAGGAGAAGATTTATGAGGTTAGACTGAAATCTTCAAGCCTAGAAAGAATATATGATCATGAACAGCAGCATCACACAAAGAGGTAGGGAAGATCTCTTGCTCCTTGGAGATATTCTTCAAAATAAAGGCACAGTGGAAGCATTCGTCCATGGGCTCCAAAGTCACTACTATGAGCAAAAATACTAAAAAAATTTAAAAGGTAACCCGACATAGTAAGTAACAAAGAGAAAAAGATGAAGGGTTTTAGAGATTTTCATAGAAGCATTCTCCACATTAGCTGAACCCAAGTGATATACAATTCTGTAGAATTCAGGACAACAAATCATGTGTTCTGAGAAGGAAGAAAGAACCACAGACCTGCAACAGTTGTGCAGTTTGTGAGACCAGGCTTAAACAAAACTAATCCAGGAGCTTAATGCTTCAGAGAGAGTGACAGGTTTGGAAACTTTTGAGTACTCAATGTCAAATGAAGGCGATTAGAGGCAGAGACTAGGGTGACCTGCTCTTTTTTTTGGCTAAAACCTATGTCACTTGCATGGCATGTACAAAAAAAGAAGGAATGTTGAGGAGTAAAAGTAAATGTATTTATTCCAAGCCTGCATTTCAGCTATAATTCACATCTTGAAAATCTATGTAGAGAATTATTTATCAAGTGTCAAGTTTTACTACAAGACTCATCCCTCAGATAAATATCAAAAGAACATTTCCATTAATATTCATGATAATTACATACATGATGTTTGGCAAGTTCGATTTCAATAGCCTTGGGGTCTCCACCCACGGGTTTCTGTTCATTCAGCAAGTCTTCTGTATGCGTCAGCCATGTCAGTAACTCATCCAGGGCATGCTGGAACTGCCCCAAGGCTAACAAGGCACCTTCCAGCTTATGCTATAGTAAAAATAAAATTAATAAAAGAGTTTCACAATGCTATTGAATTGGCTTATATTACCATTAGTCACCATAATCCAGAGCAGGGCCCATGCATACGATAGCATAAAAAATTGGGAGAAACAGTCCCCCAGCACAACCAACTGCTTTATAATTAAAGCTGAGTTGGGAATTCCCCTGTAAAGCCTTACATTCCAGGCTTAAATTCCTGACCTTGGAAGAAGCCATGCAACCGGGCAGAGTTAAGTTTGAAGGTTCTCTCATCAGATATGTTAGTAGTTTTTCATCACTAAAACATAATTTCAGTACAAATGCAATTTGATGCATGATCTTTACCTTTTCTTCATCATGAAATGATTCAATTTAGGAAAAAATAATACATTTCAAAGCACTGCATCTTTAAATCTCTCAGTTTGATAATATATGAAAACAACAGTGAAATAGTTTAATATTAAATTGTTGGGGTTTTTTTCAAGTTCTCAGTTCAGCAGCTAATATTTCTTTTGCATATATAAACATGTTTTCAATTACTAGTTAAAATGAAATAAATGCTTTAACAGGTACTGCTGATAGAGAATTTAAAAAGGGGGGTTAAAAAACATAACCCCCCCCCCCAAAGAATTTTAAAATTCAATTCTATTATATACAGTTCTGTAATTTCCAAAATAAAAGGAAAGTGAAAATTAATATAAATATTATATGTAACAAAGCTTTTTGCAAAAATCTAAGTCATGGATAAAGCTCCCACCTCCAAGCTTATTTACCTGTCTACTTATAATTTTTTCTTCTAGGCTGTCCCACAATATTTTGAGCTCTGAGAGAGGGTCTTGAACAGTGTGCTTGTCACTCTCCTGTGTTACCTTCTTCAGCAATAGTTCTGCCTGATGGTTCAGTCTTTCCATTTCTATCTGCTGCTGATAAGCTTCAGACTTAAATTGCTATGGCAAATAGAAAAAGAATACAAATAGACACATCACAAGTAATTCTATGGTTCTATGTTCTAGCTCTTGTAATAGTATAATGCTTTAAACTTCAAATGAAATTACTCTTCAAAAGAACTTAAAGCAAATTTCTTTTAGTAAAACATGCAACTTGTGCAGCAGTCTGAATACAACCTGCATACTTATGTTCTTCTGAACTATGTAAGGTTATGATTCCTTTGAAGTTACACCATAAAATAGATAAAACAACCTGCCTACAGCCAACAAAATCTACAAGTGAGCAACAAAACCAAGACATTCTCTGACTGCTATACATCCCTGCCTTTTAAATATCACACATCAGCCTACCAACGTGAGGAGCACGTTCAGTCACAGATCCAGATTCATCCAAACAGATCTCTAAGTTAGCCTGAAATTTTTATTTTCACCTTACTCATGTGTTGGGAACATTGCGACCTGTGTGTTTAGATAAAGCCCACAGCTTTGGAGCATGCTCTCAGAGCCTCCAAGAAGCTGTTGATGTTAGAAACCAGAAAACATAAAGAACCCTGTACATAATAACCTTATAGCTTTTGAAAGAGAATGACTATACAAGTACTCTGGGGTATCAGAATGTAGTGAAAATAAAACGCAATCTCACCATAATCTGGTATAGATTTTAAAATTAAGCACATTTTAAAATGAAAAGTTTGCAATTAAATATTTGGAAATTTTCATACACATTCTTTCTTACCCGGAAATGGAAATTGCTTTTGACTCTCAAAAAATTCTAAACAACATAGAAAAATGCAGACAGATGGAAATAAAAAGGAAATAAATTGTAGTTTCTACCTTAAGTTCCTCAGTTTGCTGCTTCACTGTCTCCAGATCTGTTCCAACTGGGGACATAGATGCTAACTTGCTGCCAGCAATGTCTACCCAGTCAAATAATGCCTGAAAAACACAGTAGGAAATTCAAGTGTGAGCAGAGAAATACTGTCATGTTTGCGAGTTGTATAAAGTAAAATATCAGAACTTTTTTTATTTCATTCCAGAGAAGGTATTACTGTGCTCTTTAAAACAAAGTAACTTTCTCAGCAAAAAGGTTTCTTTGCAATACAACAGAACAAATGTCAAGTATCCATATAATAATTATAGGAATGTACAAGCTGCAAGACTGAGGTTCTGTTAGTAGAAAGGTTCTGCCAGAATTATTCAAGCTGAGGAGCACTCTTACTTCTTGTGTAAAATTTGCAATTTTTATGAATATCCTGAAAGGTAAATACAAGGCAAACTCCCTTCTACAGTTGTTTGGAGTGAAAATGGAAGGTGGCAGATAACATATCTTAAATGAGAATTACAAGCAAACATGTTTTGAAGGATGTTATTTGTGTAAGGAACATAGAACTTCCCATTCAGTATATATTAGGTAGTGAAGGACCATAACTGAACTCGAATGAATCGCTATAGGATGATGCAGTTATAACTTGAAAAAAAGAAATTACGTCCCCAGTTCTGATGCTTTGTGATCATTTCTTCTGCTCCTGATCCGATGTAGGACATCAAGAACACTTTATGCAGATTAAGAACAGCTACATCAGCCAGGATAACTGCACAGGGTAAAAAACACCTCTGCTAGTCCCTTTCCTCCTGCTTATTATGTGTGGAGTTATCATTATGGAGAAAAGCTTAGCACAACTTGTTGGACTTTCCCACTGCTACAGAGCCCCCTAAGAAAAGGAGAACTACCCCCAACACGCTCTACATGCAGTTAACAATCTGTCCATGATACCTTTCGTGTTGCCTCTTGAAATGAGTGTATGAAGGTGCTTAAATTCAGTTCTTTCACCAAGAACTTTTGTACCAAGCTTGTAGGATGTACAAGGTACAGCCACAGGAAACAGAAAGCACTTACACCAATGGCAACGTTCCTAATTGCCTAGTCAATTTCTGCACACTATGCACACAGGAGAACTTGGAGAAAAACCACTAACTGAGGGTGCACTGCAAAACAGCCATGTTGCATTCTTACTAAGGAGTGTTCTGCTGCTTGATCTTTACCAAATACAGAAGTAACTGCACTCAGTGTATTCTAACTTTAAAGATTTAATGAACCAAAGAAGACAGCAATTCCACCAAGAAAAAAAAACAACAAACAAAACCAAAACAATAAAAAGCCCCCAACAGCACACAAAGAGGAAAGATCCTAGAATCAAAGAATAGTCTGGATTGGAAGAGACCTTTAAAGGTCATCTAGTCCAACCTCCCTTGTGATTTTTTTTAAAACTTGATCAGTTGTAGGAAGTACAATGTACAATATATCTTGAAAAACCTGAAAAACTGCTGGAAAATTTACCTACATATTTAAAAAGGGAATCAGCTTCTAAAGTATTGTGATAGAATGAATTATACTATGAATAAGTAGAATGGTCCAGCAACATTATGTTAATAATATTTTTTGCTTAAAACTTACAAACTTAAATATTTGACTTATAAAAAAAGTGGAATAAAATTCACATTTTTTAACTGTTCTCCACTCTACAAAAATAGCAGCAAATGAGTATATGGACCTATAATCTGTTCCTTTCAGATCATGAAGATGTGTCACAACTTCAACTTACCTAGCATGTGAACTATTGACTACTACAAGAAAATGTGAGTAGCATTACTGTGAATATGTGTGTCAGAAAACCTCTGCTCTTATTAATAAACAAGGAAACATTAGTTTTTAATCTAAACACAGTGCAATATATGGACATGAAGAAAACAACCCAACAGATTTATTCTTTAATGCAAACCCCTCCACACCCAACAAACTAACCCCAACCAATCCTGAGGGAAAAAAAACACCTCTCTACTAAAGAAAATAATCACTACAATCAGAGCGATACGTGACTTGTCACCTACCTAATCACATGACATTTTTTTACTACAACCATATTAAATCCTGTTGACTAAAGATTGGGTTAGATATATTGCATTATCTTACCTGCAGTCCATCTTGGTATTGAACAGCTGCTTGCATAGCTTCAGCTAGCTTATCCACCCGTTCTTTCCATGTTTTGTTCAGGGCATCCCAGGCAGAATTCAGCTGCAAGTAAGTGCAATTTACTCCAATGGACAAAAGAATTTTACCACTGTATAATGCGCATTTATGCACTGATCAATAACACCACTAAATTGGCATGAATAGTTCTTATTCATTCCATATTAACACTCTTGTTCTCCCTACCACTGCACAACCAGTTTTCTTCAGAATTCCATAGACGTTTTGGTTGACAAAAGCTGTAATCTTCAATACTGATTGAATATTTTTATTAACATAGAAATTATAGTTAAGAGAGGATGTGCTACTAAATCATTTGGAGTTGCATCATTACAATAAAAGTAGCTTAAAAGAATCATATATTGCTGAACGTTAGAGAAATTAAAAGTACTTTGTAGTCATCCAAACAGGATTGTTTCTGTTAAAATGTCTCACTGGGTATAAACCAGATATATCTGAAATTTATTCTAGCACTACTTTTGCAAAAAGTAGTCATCTACCATATTAATCAGTGTGTATTTTTATTTTTAAAAATATATGGGGTTTACACATTTAAGTTCTAAAATCAATGAAATAAAACAGTCTGTACATTCTAATCTAATATAAGATTCATTTACCCAAAAGGCAAACCTTACTTTACCATAAAGGCTGTTTATTGCCATAAAATTTTTATTTTCAAAATTTGTTGGGGGTGTGGGGAATATACCAGTTTCAGCTGAACAAGCATCTGACACAACAGACCTAAGCATCTGTATTTCCCATACCTCATCTATACTCTTGTTGACAATAGGTTTGTCAGGCTCTCCACAAGCAGCTCTAAGTTCAGAGCCAAGGCTCACAACTGTTTCTAGTTCCTCTTGCAGTCCATCAATTTCTTCTTTAGCGGCCTACAAAGAGAAAAAAATCCAACACTGCTAATATGAAATTTAATAATCTATGTACAAATTTCTTTCAAGATATAACAAAGCAGGATTCCACCACCTTTGTTTTCTTTCAAGTCACTTGGACTTACAATCCAATGCTTAAAATATAAAGCATCCCTTTGCAGTGTCAGAGTGAAATCAGCTGACATTAGTCTAAATTGTAACAATGGCTTGTGATATCATTTTGCATGAGATGGAAAAAATAAACAGGAAGTTTTAAATTAGATTTCTTTAATCAGACTGTCTCCTTTGTCAGAGGTTATCATTCAGCCTTTAAATCTCGAACTATCAGCATAAATAATTACAGGCTTAGAGGATAATTCAAAGAGCATAATACATTTGTACACCTTTCATTTAGATGTTGTATGTTACTCAAGGCATCTAAAGTATGTATAACTTTTAAAAGTCTCAGTGACATGGTTATTATATACATGTTTATAAACAAATAAGGAAATATAATAACAAGCATATGTTGCATGCTCATTGCAATTAAGTACTGATACATGTTATTTACTGTAGGCTCTTGAGATATCATTATTGTAAATTTCTACGCAATTACCCCTCTAGGTCTTTAAAAAATAATATATTCTCCTGTAGTATTTCATAGCAATTGTTTTTTTTTCCTCCGCATGCCATAAATAATGTACTTCAAATCAGCAAATGACTTTCTACTGACCTCTGCAGCTTCTTGCTGTTGCTTGACTACAGACGGGTCAACTCCAGGTACCTCCAGTTCTCGAATGAAGTCCTGAGTATCTTTTATAGTAGCTACAAGAGCCATATGATCACACCAAAACTTTTCAGCTAGTTCCATTACATCCAACAGTTTGGCCTCCCTTTCTTCAGTCAGGGTCTGGATGTCCTCCCAAATTAGGACCATTTGGTCCAATTTATCTTGAACAGCTAAACAACAAAGGAACTAGATTACTACCTTGGCAAACAATTCTTGGTCATAAATCTCTCTACAGTTCTACAGCAAAAGCATATGTGTACATTTTAAAATTTAGACTCTAAAATGGTTTCTTTATAGGACTCCATATAATGTTAGGTGGAAACAAATACCATGGCCTTTAAAAATAAAAAAGGTCACATCCACAATTAATTCTTGCAAATGAATGCTTTGCTTTTGTTTTTTGCTTTTGCTTTCCAGCTTCTCCAGGAGAACACATTCCCCAGAGTAGTGGTCATCAGACATGAAGAATTTTACATGCTGCAGCTTACTGCTTTTCTACTACGTTAAAGTTTTCCTACCTTTAGCAGATATATCCTTATCAGTGCCTTCTGAGCGAGCAATCATTTCCTCCCCTCTCTGCTTAAGCGTCTCATACACTGGCTGAAGTTTTTCCAAATCCACAGACACATTCTTGTTTTCACTGATTTGCTCTTTAATCTTCTCAACCTCTGCTGAGATTGAAGGTGGCTGCCTCAGACGTTCAACTATGCGTTTCAGACTCTCAAGAGTTGGATCTATCTTGTCATGAAACTGGGAGGGTGGTAAAGGACAGAAAGAAGTGGCAGAGAAATTAGAAAAAAAACCCAACCAACCACAAACCAAAATGGCATCAGAAATCTCTTGGAAAAGTATTTTAAAATTAACATTATCCAACACATATATGTACAACTTGTAATGTCCCCCTCCCGGCTCTTTTCATATCTAAATTACAAAAATCACCTCACAAAATGGTACCTCCTCTCAAAACTAAGAATTTTACTATTAAGTTTGCTTTCAGTCCTGAGACAGTCTCTCTGAAGGTACCTTAGGTATGGCAGAATCTACCTGCATTTAGTCCTACGTAATTCATAAAGTAGTTGATATCTTATTTTAGGGAGAAATGGCTTTCTGATTTCACTATTTTAGGAAGATACTTGCCTTACTATTAAATAAACCTATTTTCCTGTTAGGACCAACATACATAACCAGCATTTAATGATGCTCCAGGATCTACAAAAAGCACTCCTGACAACACCTGGGAAAGATGCTAGAAGGAAGCACAGCAAAAAAGACTACTTTATGTGAACAAATAGCTACATCCTTTCTATTCAAAGGAATGTAGGCAATATAAATGTAATTACTTTTTCCCATCACACAACCCACTTCAAATCAGACTCTCTGACTAATGTTATGGGACTCAGTGTTTTTGTTAGAAGTGTGAATGTCATACAAGCCAGCAAAATGTGTTACGAAAGATAAGTAGCCTTCCCACATTCAAGATTTCTGAAAAACTGAATGTGGCAACAAACTCTTACAAAAATGATAAAAACTGAAACTAAATTGGCAACACTCAAGTCTAATTTTAGGACATACATTACATATTAAGTTGTCAGTGCATTTAGTGGGCCTCCTTGTACTCAACCTCAATGAATGAGGCAAAGTGTTTTAGAACTTAAAAGGAAGAAAATGTGAGTCATGACAACCTCTTTCTAGCACCATATGTTATACCCTTCTTTTGATACATAATGCAATTTAATATAATTTAAAATCTGAAAAGTGAAATAATTATTCTTCAAGGAATGTCTAGACAAACATTGACACAGACATCATAGTACAGACCTGTGATAATATATATTTATGTATCTTAATAAAACTAGAAGATTATATATAATTACATGCTGTGGGCATTATAATGTTTTGCTTTGCCTTCTGCATGTGCATTTAGATATATAAAATGAACCATAAAGTACTGCATAAAAAATTAAGTATTTTCTCAACATCTGATTATATTTTAGGTGTTACCAAAGAATGCATTTCTAATTCTTATTTTCTGTACTTAGCTAGTACAACACGCTGATGTCTATCACATACAAAACAGAGACTCAAATACTAAGTAAATATCTTGATTTTCAAATGAGTAGCTCCAAATATGAGGAGGACCAAGCACTTATGATACAGGAAAACACAGGATCTAATTAATCAGGCATCTTTCAGAGGTATGAATATGAAAGGTGTTTAGAATGTATATATAATTTATATATCTCTGTGTGTGTGTGTAAAAAACACATAATGCCTACAACCAGTTCAAAAGCAGGATGACATCCAATGTCACTTATTTTTGCCTCATGTTTTTAAACTCAATCTCCAGGGGCTAGGAATATGACATTAAGTATAATGACCTGACAAAAATTATTTAGAATGTAGACTTGATAAGTACTTCAAGGTGTATTTCTTTATTTAGTATTTAAGACCTTAACAGAATATAGCACTTAACCTCCAGTGAACAAAAGAGAAATTCTATAAAAATACCAGTATAGAACCAAGTATTTTTATTCAGATTTTTGTATGGGTTTATGTACAAAGTTTTACCAAGTTCTTTTCTGATTTTGGGGTTGAGTAAAAGAATTTTAATGTGGGGTTTAATGGTAATTAACCCAATATTTAACAGTTGCTAGAATGCGACACCTGACCATCTTCTATTTATGTTCATTTCATAGGCTGATGAAGCTAGAAGATGCTGCATTTGTGGAGTTAACCTGAATTTTATGCTGATAAACTTTATGAAGTCTAACTTTGCTTGTAATACTTTTCCGTAATAGTTTCAGTATTTGTTACATTAAGTTCTTTTGGGTCTGCAGCGAAGAGCAAATGCTACGACCACTGCTAAACTACCCTCTAGTTCTACTGGTAACTCTCTGCTAACTTCAGCTGCCAATTTCTAGAAATAACTACACTCAAATTAGCTGATCAAAAGTGACGTTAATTTACAAAGCATCATCTACTAACAGACCAGTACAAGAAAACAAATGTGAAAATAAGATCCCACATTTTTAGACCACTTGATTTTTTTACTTCAAAATTAAGCAGCTTTAACATTTTTCAACAAAGGAATAATACGGACCAATGTATTCAATTATAAACTCTTGAGAAATAGAAAAATCAATGTCATTAGCAGTGATATGAACATTCACAGGCCATTAGGTTGAAAAATCCAGACGAAACAGCAGTTTAGTCTTGACATATACATATAAGATGACAGTGTGTATTTTTCCATTGAATGAACCCAATTATATTTTAAACTTAAATTGATACCTGGGTACACTGAGAAATGGCTTCATCCAGTGCCAATGCTCGCTTTTTGACATCTTCCTTAATTTTACTGTAAAGGGTGCCAGCTGCCACATATTTCTCTTGAATAGAAAAACCTTCTCCGGGGCTCAGCTCCAGCAACTGAGGCCCAGTTTTGTTCATCTTATCTATATGAGGCTTGTGCTCAGCGATCAGCTCACGTAGTTGCTATAACAAATGAAACAACTTATCAGTTTCTTATGCTTACACCACCACATTACAATTGTCCACACTTCCAACACATCCAGCTGGCAAGAAATTCTAAACAAATACCCTTCGTCCTAATGTAAAGCAGAAATAAAGTTAATGACTGTTTTGCCAGTGATCATTCCCATTTCAACACAGAGCTATCCAGGCACAAAATATTAGAATTAGAGACACTGGAAATGTCTGTGCAACACTCTGGTAGGACATATGATTGCAGGTAAAATATAAGATGCTAACTATGCATATGATGCTAACAACAGACATTCCTCACCATAGTTAGCACCTATAATGACAGAAACGGCAACAATATTCCAGACATGGGCGTAACACCACCACATATATACTTTTCATGTTGATATTGGTCACTTGCTGCAAAGCCTTTCATCGAGGAAGATCAGAGAAAGCAGTACTGGCATTGCAAGAAAATTAATTCAAATTATCCTTGATTTAAGAAGAGGAAACCAGCACAAGGGAGGGTCAAAGAAATCAGTGAAAGGACAAAAGGACAAGGAAGGGCGATCAGTAGAGACCTATCAACCTAGTTTAGTAGTCTCTGGCCACAGGATCTCTCTCTCCTCCTAAGAGCACTATTATTCAACTGAAACAATGTTTAACAAGTAATTAGTAAGTGAATTAAATTTGACCTCAGCTGCCTACTCCCTCTCATCATCCACCCCAGAAGTCAAAACTGTGCCAAAGACTGAGCAGAGGCTTGTGGAAGTGAAATGTCACAAGGCGTCTTCCAAATTGTCTACGGATTTTAGATTTTCTTTCTTGCACCCACAGAACTGATAAAAGGGAAAAACATTTGGGTTTCTTTTTTGTGAGAGAAGCCCCATCATTCCCTTGTTTTATTTACTTTCTCATATTTTCCCTCCCTTTTCAGAAAAATCCCACTGTCTTGCAAAGCATTGTTCCTCTAATGCTGTGAATTCCATGCATTTCTATCTTATAGCCCCTGTGCAGGAACATGAGAGGCACATGCAGTGTTCCTCCCAGCTGAGAGTTTGTTTAAATTAATGAAGAGACAGAAAAGGGCCTATATCAGTCTCAGTGTAAATAAATTCTCTTCTCTTCAACTACAGTCTTTCCCTTAAAAAGCAATCCTGATACTGACTTGCTTCCTTGCTCCTCCCCAGAAGAGCAGAGGTTGAGAAGACTGAAAAGACAGTGACCACGACTCTTCACAGTCCCACAATGTCCAAACAGCAATGAAAATACAACCTTCCTGATTATTACTTACTTTGAATTTAACTTGATTTGTATACCTTGCCACAAGAGAAATAATGATGATTAGCAGAGAAGAGAAAAAGGAGCACAGAGATGATTTGACACAGGGCCACAGGAGCGGCACATTTCTGTGTCCAAACCTTATGCTAACACTCTACCCACAGCTCATTTCAAATGAAACTGACTGCATGTTATTCCTACAGAATCGAGTCTACGAATTCCACAACTTGCAACAAAGGTAGTCATCAGTAAATACAACAGGACAGAAATGTCAAGTTGTCAATTCACATTGAGAATAGTTTGACTTTTTTTCTTATTTTAACAGAACAATGAATGATTTGTTCTTCTCCATGATCTACTATTGGGTAAACAATTCCAGTAAACAAGTGTTTAGGAGCAGATTAAATGTTAAGAGTGCCTAACAATCTTCTATTTAACAAACAAATCTCAGCTAATGGCATAGCCTGGGGAAAATGCAAAAATAGAAGCTCATCTGAAAGGCCTCTCATGGAAGCAGGATGATTAAAGTAGAAGAAGAACAATCCTGAAAGTAAAGCAAGCATGATATGGTTCACGGTGACTAATCAAGATAGTTTTTAAAGCTCATGTTATATAGCTAGTCTTAACAGAACATGTTTGTTCATTCTGGAAGACATAATAGGAAGAGAAATGAGGGAACCCAGTATTTACCAGTACATAAGACTGGCACATTTCATTAGCTGGTCTCACAGTAAACAAGACTTTGAAGCCAGGGTTCATCTCATCTAACTTGAGTCACTTAATTGAGGCAGCTAAAATAAAATAAAAAAAAAAACACCTTATGCTAGAAGGGAGAGACAGGTATCTCCAGTGGCCATACAGGTTTTGCATCTGCCAAAACATGCAGGTTTTTAACCTCAGTGAGATATATCTGATTCCATGCGATAGTAGTAGTAACCTATGAAGTACACTAATTTTTATCCCAGCTGATTATATATCCATGTAAGAAAGCCCATACAATGGTCAATTTACAATACTGTCGCCTCTATTTTATGATGTTATGGTAAACAATTATTTATTTTAATTATCACATAACAAACATTCTTGACATGAGAAATAATTATGGAATTGGCTGGAAGCCAAGCAGCCTTTGGTTCTCTATTTGTCCATCTTCCTGACTCAGATAAGTTCAGTTTCAATGTTACCAACAAAATGAAAGCGAAATTTTTATACATACAAAAGAACAACATGCTTGCATATCTGCATAAAGACTCTACTCCCCCTTTGTTTCTTGCTCCAACATCCCACGTCTGTTCTTTCTGTTTATGGGTTTGGCTTGTTCCAATACTAAAATTAATCTGTACTTTTAAATATACTTCTTAATAACTTTTATGTGCTCAGTTCTCTCAGTACAATGGCAATTTTTTCTCCCTTAGCCTTCTTTTATGCTTACACATTATTTGCTGCCTTTTCCAGAGACTCTTGTATGCCTGCACAGTTTGGTAAACAGTAGAGGCGTGACCAAAAATATATTTACTTTGTATTATTATTTAAATATTTTTCTTTCAATAGAAGAATACCTGGGTTTTAAGCATTTTGCAGAGCACTCCAGTTTTAAGCAAAATACTTCCTGTGTTTTGACACTTCATTTTTCAAAACTGGCAAAATGCTTACCCTGTGTTCTTCTTGCTGTTGCTTTAAAGTTTCGTATTCAAGGGCTGGCGCAGGAAGCTGAGAGATGATCATTTCTGTTTCAGTTAACCATGGCCAAAGTTCTTCATAAGTCTCCCAGAACTGGTTAACCAGAGACTGAGCCCGTTCCAGTTGGAGGTTTCTCTCTGAGTTCATTTGACAGACTGCATCATATTTCTGTAAGAGGCTTTCCATCTTTTTCTGTAAAATAAAATCAATTAAAAAAAGCAATGTATGTTTTTCCATGTGTCTGTTACCTTCATTTCTAAAGCCTTTGATAATTATAGCACCAATTCACAGTGGACCAGATTTTAATTTTGATAAGGCTTTTGCAGTATTAGTGTTCAAGGAGGACAGGCCCAGATCAGAATTTGGCAAAGTACTTGCAAAACATTTAGAATATAGTTTATGATACTGATATTTACAAATAACACTTTACTCATAGGGCTTCTTGTCAAGCTGCAAATGATCTGACTGCAGATCTTAACCCCATTTCCTTGCTGCAGACGCTTATCTTCGGTGACACTTGGCAGAAATTGAGTTTTTCACAGCATTTCCAAAATCAAAGCAGTATGAACAATACACAAAATCTGTTGGGCTGTTGAGTTTAATTTTTTTTTTTCAATCTGGCAAAAAAATAGGGTATACTGTTGTGTCTGTAGTCCACAAACTTGCAAGAGAAACCACAAAACATTATTTTCCAGGCTAGAATATATTACTTAACGAGAACGCATTACCATTAACAACACAGATAATAGTGATAGAACTATAAGGTTTAAACATTAAAAATCTACTCTATTTGGGCATGCGATAATAAAGAAAGTATCTATTTTTCCTGTGGAAGACCGCCCACGTTATCATGTTTATGAAATATTATATGTGACAATGCACATAAATCCTAGTCTTGGAAAAACTGGACATATAAGCAAGCCTTTGAATGTGAAGAAGAGAACTTTTTTTTTGGCAAAACTAGCTATCCATTCATTTGTTACATCTTGTACATAAATTAAGTAAAGAGATGCTATCCAGAGGACAAAACATAATCTAAAACACAAATATACGGTATTTTTAACAAATAAAAATGTTTAATGGACACTCACACAAAACTGCTCTCCCTTATGACTACAATTTCATAGACAGAACATCTCATCCATTTTAAATTCACTTAGGAGCAAATCAAATTTTTTCAGAGATCTTGTAGCAGAGGACAATTATTGAAGCATTGCTGTTCAAGGAGCGTAGTCATTGGAAGCACTAAATTTACACAACATATCCAGCCTCACCATAATTTACCAAAAAAATCCCAACCACACAACTAATGCTTCTTAAATGCCAACAGCCAACACAAAAAATCCCTCTGTACATGTTTGCAGCCCCAACATTGGGCTCTCTGTGTGTGTGCATAATAAACAAAGGCCTAAGAATGCCTTTCATGGGCTGGGACAGTCAACAGGATGGAATAATCTTGGCAAGCAAGGTCTACACGGAAATCAGCAGAAATGAAACTAAAGATTCACGCAGAGGTGCCCAGCCGTTGAATCCAACACAGAACGCACACACCCAGAGTGTCACTGGCCCAACAGAACTCGGAAGATAAACAGATTCCACACGCCATCCCAGATGACTAATACCTCTTCACTCCATCATCTACAGGCTTAAATACTATTTACCACAGATGAAGATGATAAATGGGGCTCCAAATTAGTGTCAGGCAATGAAGCAAGTACACAGCATTTGCTCTTTGAACACCCTAAAGGAAGGAGAGTGATACGCAACAGCATTTCCTCTAGTACTACAATCCTCCAACTAGAAGTGACTGTAATTAATGCTTTTTCATTAGTATTTCAAAAAAAGACACTATAAAAATACTTATATTCATACATTGTCTGCATATCTACCACTGTAGCTGCAACTTCAGGAATTTTACCTTTATCATCTGTTTCTCTTCTTCAGTGCATGTTTTCATAATCTTATCCCCAGATTTAACAAGTTCATCTATAGTATCTTTGTGCCTTAAAATCTCCATGGTAAAAGCCTTGAAATACAATAAAAATTAGTTAGAATAATAATAATAAAAAAGTATATGGAGCAAAAACTGTGTTTTGAAGTGCATTAATTACGATGGACTGAAAATTGAATCATGCCAGTACATTTTCTAGATGGAGAGTGTGCCAGCCAATAATTAACATGACAGTTGGAAACGCATATATTTTACCTTTTGAACTTGCAGCTGAGCTGTGGTCTGGTCTTGCTCAAGCCTAATATCACCCAGAGACATCAGTTTCTTTTCTGTTTCTGCAATCCAGGCAAATTCAGCATCAGCTGCTTGGTCAAACTAAATGAGGGAGACGTGAATTAGTTCAGCAGTTCTATAGACATAAAATTAGAATAACTGTTTCAAAAATTTTAAAGAAGATTAAATCGTTAGAAAGACAGTGGCTCACTTTACATATAAAGTTTTTAAAAAAATGAAAGATAAAGCCCAAAATGGTTCTGAGGAATTGTAATACAAGCAGCTTAATTCATAAACATGACAAAGCAACAGAAGCAAATACTTTTTACCAAAGCCTAGAGCTCTCTAACAATCGTAAGAAAATAAAAAAGGGTAATAATCTCAGAATTTTAACCAGGCTGTTTATTTTCATTTTATTCTACTTTCACATGTCCTTTCCATCTCTGTGTTTATTATTACTGCTAGTGTTGTAATTATCCTGAGACACAGATGTTTGATGTTACCCTATTAATCTGAAGAGCTGCTTTGGTACTAAAGGATCAAGGCAAAACAATCAGAGTTCAACTAAGTCAGAGTAAAAACCTCACTGAATTCAGAGAAGGCAGGATTTCATCCAAAACTAGACCTTGGATTAAATGCAAAAAAATTTTTGAGCATTTGGGTGCAGCCCTTCCTTTTCCTAAAAAGATTAACTTCTGACTACAATTAGTCAACATTTAAATGTCTCAGAAATTACCTCAAAGCACTAATGTAATCAGAGGACTTAAAGGACCTGTTTCTTACTAATCTGCAAAGAAGAGCATGAAAAGGAGCATGTGGGGATTTATGTCTTCTGAAACCTAAGACCAAATTTAAAAATTCCGAAAAACAACAAAAACATACACTCTCTCTTCAGATCAAGTTCATATGCATGCATCTTAGTACACACATGTTGCAGCTCTACCAGGGCAGGTTGGAGCCTAACACATAGCAAAATATTACATGGATGTATCAGATACACATTGTAGAAATTACTAAGAATTTATTTATGGAATTAGTTAAAACTCTGACCCCCAAAGAAATTAGCTGAACATTAATATGGCCCTGAGTTACTGTAAAAGTCTATGAGGACATTTTAGGTCAGAAGCTGCTACGTGTGTTGTTGATACCCACACTTTCCTCAGAAGTTTTTCTGAACACTCTCAGTCACACTCGTCTTAAATATGCTGGTCTGTGCCTTTATGGCTGTAGACTATGACAGCTCTGCTCCTTAACATAGCTGGAGTTCACTTTAGTCAGTAAATCAGACTTGTCTTAGTGGTTAATCATGAGTTCCACACAAACATAAGAAGTGGCTCTGAAATGTTCTTCTTTATGAGTCAATCTTTCTCAACCTTTACAATCCATTTGTTACATGAAAGAGCACAACATTCTTTTTCACTGTATGTCATTTCTCACTTAAAGTAACAGAGAGCAAGTTTTGTCCTAAATATTGTGACTTCCTAAGAGAAAGGTGTGTTCTGAAACAATCGGTAGTAAAAACATTAGCATGAAGCACATGCACCAGTGGAAGTTAAATCCTTGTTTTTGAAACTGCAGTTCACAACCAAGCTCTTCAGAAGCCCATCTATTTAGGACATAAATGAAGAAGATAACTTCAAATGTGTTAGAAGTACAAACTAAATGCAGTGTGACTACCTGGTACCCAATATGCATGGGCATGTAAGAAATATTAGGAAATATTTAATGGAAATAACAAAATCAAGGCACGGCAGTGAAAATTCTAGGTTAAATAGCACAGAGAAGGGAGAGAACTCTAACCTCAGTTTGCCAAGGGTAATCTGTAATGCTTAAATACAACATTAAGGAATAAAAAGCATAAAATTGGTACTCTCTGAACCCAAAATTTGAAATGTCTTCTTCCCATTATGCATGACAGTTACTTATGAGCCTTTCAGTCACTATAAAATTATCTACTTAATCCCCATCCAGTTTAACCAAGCATAGTTCATGGTGGTACTTTTTCTTCTAACCAGGAATGATTGACTTCTGAATGTGATGATGCTGTGACTTGCTCCATGAATGCTTCATAAAGCACTCTATGGCTGCTTTAGAGCGAAGAACAAGTAAACCAAAAGTAGAATATGACCTTGAGATTCTAAGTAGCACCCCTTCACTAGAGGACCCCAACCAATGCCTTCAGGATTGAGAAATAAAGACTGAACCACATAGCTAAATTTATGTCTGAGATAAATCTATCCATTTGGGAGCATTTTGCCCCAGGTACTTAAACCCAGGCCATTGCATTAGTCTATTAAGTCTTCCAGCTTCCACTCACAACATGGAACACTATGCTTCACTGTCTGTATAGCTTGCTGCATTTCTCACCTTGGGCCAGTAACATGTAGCACAAACCCCACACTACTCCTACTGAACTTGTGTTCTTAGCAGCTTTGTCCTCCAACGAAAACTTCTTAAGAGTATAGGCACTTGAACAAGTTGCCACAAGACAAGCTTACAGAGCACTAGCTTCTCCAAAAATGCTTTTTATTTTGCATGGTCTAAATGGAAAGTAGCTTATCCTTCACTGGAATTACATTAAGCCACCTGATACTTATCACAGAATATAGTGTATAGGAGTTTATTGCGGTGATGTGAGTTGGCTGAAGTGGGGGCTAGGGGTATGCAGGATGAGGGTGCAATGTGCCCTTGCAACATTAGCTAGTGGAATACCAGCTCTGGACTTCCCATGCCTGGACCTGAAACTGCTGAACTTGTGCTAGAGGATGCAATATACTCATGGAATTCTGAAAATCTGAAGGAGAGCCAAAATATACTCTCCTATCTCACCCTTATCACTCACTACAAAAAAAAAAAACCTTCATTTTTGAGGATTTGGTTAATGAGACAAGATAATATTCACAGAAACCTCCTTAAAAAGAAGCAAGAAGTTATTTTTAACCTTAGTTAGGAGAAAATATGAATTACTGCCAGTCTTTTTCAGTCAGCTTTCAGCAAACTTCAAAATTATCACACATGCTTTCTCCTTGCCCTGTTACAACTGTTTATGGGAACTATTAGCAGAAATAGAAATCTCCACCAATATTTTTATGCCCGAACTGTAGGCAGACACTGGAAAATTGTGTTTTCACAATGCATTTATAATCAGGCTTAAATATGAGATTACTTAGTGATGAAATTAGAGCCCAGTTCTCAAACTTCTGCATGTATAGAAACCTCCACATATTAAATAACTCAGTTTTTGAGCCCCAAGAAGAAACACACTGTAGATAGGAATACAAGCAATTGTTATTTAAATCCTCCACTATGGCTTGAATAAGATCATCCAGCTTTTAACTGTGTAAAGTGCAGAGGAACTAGACAATGCGTTGACGCTAAAAGGTGTGACAAATCTAGCAGCATCAGTGTCGTATCCAGTAAAGTTGGCTCAGGATGCAGACTATATTTTACTTAATACAACATGATTTACAAAAGACGTGAGCCATTCAGTTCTTACTTAAGCAAACTCCCACCTAAGAAGCCACAAGGTATCAACAAAAAGGCAGACAACTACTGCAGTGTACAGATTGACAGAGGCCTGGCATTCGCATCTTAACAGTAGAGTCCCATTTCATTCAAATGGGCCTTGTGCTGCTCAAGCGTAACTAACTTTGGGCAACATTATTAAAGGATATCTTTTGTTCAAGTACACATAGCCAGAGACTGTTACAGCCCACAGAACAGTTTTCAGTACCTGCTGCGATCTCAGGATGGCAGCATCAATCTCATCCACCTTCTGAGAGATCGTGTCGCTCACTAATCTGTAACGTTCGTTGTCCTCTGTTATCATCTTGTCAAGCCCCTCTCTGGCCCTCCACGGCACCAGCTCCAGGAAGGCACTGCCAACTTCATTCAGAGTGTCCAGTAAGCCTTTGTTGTTCTTTGCTTCTTTTTTCAACTCCTGAAAAAGGCCATTTAAAACAATTAAACCATTTAAACAGGGCAGTATACAGACAGAACATACACAGTTTGTACGTTTTTTTGTTCTATCAACTACTCCATGAGGCGAGTTCTGAAATGTTTTCCACACAAACCAAAGGGATAAATTAGCATATTTATTTTCAGCTAAGCCGTATTAGCTTTTTGAATGTAAGTTCTTTGCCAGAAAGATGGGTGATTCTTAAAGAGCATTTTCAACAGTCTATCCTAAATATACTTCTCCAGTCAGTATGACTGTATGAAATTCTTTGTAATTTTTTAAGAGTTGTCAGTACTTCATGAAGCAACCAAAGAAAGTAAAACTAATGGATGGTTGCAAACTGCAACTCCATAAGGAACTAAATCACCAGCAAGTGAAATCAGTATGCACTGTAGCAAAATATGATGAATGCAAGTGATTTTTTAAATGAACAATGACTGGACTGAATTACAAGCACAGACTCACACAAACAAATGAGTTTTTCCCTGTAGGGATCTCCCCACCTCCCATGGCTTCATTTCTTATATATATATAACAAGAAATGGATTTTTTTAAGCTTCCCCACTCAACATTTTCCATACCATGCAGCTTATACTACATTTTTCTTTTGAAATAAATCTTGTGTAACAAAATTAGTAATACATATTTAAAATGATGACTTTTTTATACTTTACAGGATTTTATCCATGCCACAGCTAAAGAACCAGAATGACTTGCTTTGACGGCTTATGAGTTTTCCCAGTATTAGGTAGCTCCTTATAAAAACAGAAATGCTGTGCTTCTTTTGTGCTAAAAACTCAGTCCAGTTTCATAAGTGATTATAAGAGATGACTCTGGAAAGGGAGTTTGATTCTTAAGCACTGCTACATTCAGTCAAATGATCTGATACCAAAATTGGTTATTCAAAAAACAACTTCCTGTCAAACATACGTTAACACAAAACCTTGCTGAAACAGAGAGCAATAAATATTTCACAGGTTCTAAAACTTACTTTTTGTCTTTCTTGTACTTGGCTTAATTCTTCACCCTTTGGTATTTGAGTTTCATATGAGAGTAACTCTACTTCTACTTTGTCAAGCCATTTGCAGAGTTGCTCGTGAGTTGAGTGCAGTTGACCTGCAAGCTGCAGAGCCTGCTCCAAAGTCTTGGATACATCAGAACTCAATTTCATGATGTCTTTGTATCTTGCTTTAATGCCTTCCAGCTTATCTTGAACAATTACAACTTCATCCCCTAAAATATCAGAGGGATGTTATTTCCCAAGATCACAAATATTAAAAAGAACAATACAGGAAAACAAAACAAAAAAGGCACCAAATCCCAAACTCCATATATTACAGAAAGCTCAGTATTGAAGTTATAAAATAACCCAAACAAGACGACAAGGTCAATCCTCAACTGCTGCAAATTAATATCACTGAAGTCCACAGAGCTACAAAGTTTACCTCAGCTCAAAATCTGTCCTTCTTTTTTCTGCTCTACTGAACTATTAGAAAGTAAGGAGCTAGATCCAAAGAACCAATATTTAAAATAAATATTCTTAAAAAAAATTAAAAAAAAAACACCTTTACTAAAAAAACTTATGAAAGGGTTATTGAAAATGTGAAGAACAAACAACAAAAAACCCCAACAAAATACTAACTAGAATTTCAAGTAGAGTAGTATTTGACATCATCGCACACCCTCCTTACTGTCCATTTGAAGCACAGTTCAAAAAGCTAAAACAAAACCAATGTATTGAAATTTATTAGCCTGTGTTCAGGTTTCACTATAGAATATGCATAATGCCTAAGTTTGGAACAGAAAACTAACACCCCCTCAAATGTGTGTATATCTCAAATGGTTCAAGAACTTTAGAAGTACTGGAAAATCTGGACAGATGTTGATCTACAGACACATCATATAGAAATGGAATGCAACTTTTCCCACAGTATTAGGTCCCATGAACGAAGCTTCCCTCTTGCACTAAAAGGTAGTTTAATATCTTGTTCATCTGTGCATGCCTGCAGGGAATTGACTGCATCCACTGCCAAACAGCCTTCCATTATGAGTAATGTCCATAACTTGCTATTAGGAAAGGAATGCAGGTTCACTAAAATAATTTTCCACTAAAAATAATAAAAGATTCAAGGACCAAATTCTCTACAGGCAAAAAAGGACTTTTGCTCACTTATATTAACAGTAAAATTGGCTCCAAAACATAATACAGCTTGACCTCAAACCTTTATTTTAATAAACAACTATAATTGCTTTAAC
The DNA here is from genome assembly GCA_013396655.1 of Campylorhamphus procurvoides. Taxonomy (NCBI): domain Eukaryota; kingdom Metazoa; phylum Chordata; class Aves; order Passeriformes; family Dendrocolaptidae; genus Campylorhamphus; species Campylorhamphus procurvoides. The sequence continues at coordinate 1,164,577 of WBMV01008446.1, forward strand.
CAGCAAATATGAACAATATTTACAAGTTTCACTTTAATTTTCTCTTAAGCACCTGCAAGTACAAGAAAAAAAAAAGTACAACAATTCATAGTTTTATGTCAGTTCTCACCTGTAGTTTGCTTGAGAAGCTCTAAGCCATTTTGTATAGCCAAATCAACATTTTGTTTTCTAAGAAGAATCTCTTCCTGAAGATCCTAAGAGAAAAGGCCACTTGTGTTAACACAGGCATAACAAAATATTTTTATTTGGAATAAACATATTGACATTTTTAAACAAAATATATTAGAAAAAATAAACGAAGTATGGAAATACAAGTGAAATAAAAAAAAATAATAAATGAACAGAAATCAAAATACCAGTAGTTCAGAGTGCTGGTTCTCAAGCAATTCTGTGCTGCAATCTTGGATAGACAATTTGTTCAGTTTATCATGGATTTCATTCAGCCAGTTCATCAATTCCACTTCATCCTCCCCAAAAATCTGCGCATTGCTGTACGCTTGCTGGAGAAGTTCAGACCTGCTGTTGCTCTTCTCTTGAATTTCAATGAATCGTGCCTGAGAAGAATCTAGCTTTTCCTGCACCATGTCTTTATCTTCCCTGGAGCTCATATTCTTTAGAGACTGACCAGCACTAATGGCCTGATGTAAATTCTTATTGTGAGCTAGGACATCATCTTCTAAGGCCTATATTTTATTTTAAATAATGAAGAATAATGAAAAAGAAAATCAGAAAAACATAAAAGAAATGTAAGTGGAACTCAAAAAAACTGAACAAAAAATGATATATTGCCAACATAAATATATAGAACTCAAATTACATGGAAAACAAAAAACAAAAACCCAAAACCCAGTATGGTAAAACATAGGTATTCTGCAGCAGTTCTGCTAGTTGTGCTTGACAGAAGCATCTAAAAAGACTGACAAAAGCAAGTGAGTCGTTTGTATCTTACTTTGTGCTGAGCAATTTGCTGCTGCAGTTTGGAGGCCTGCGTTCCAATGGGTTCTGCATTTGCAAGCCTCTTCTCTGTGGCAGTCAGCCACTCCACCAGCGGTTCCAGAGCTTCGTGGAACTGCTGCGCCACCACCAAGATGCCTTCCAACTGCCGGTTCCTATCAACACACCAAGGGAATGGTCATTCTTTGTGATGAAGTAAGTCTGAAACAGTTTATTTAAAACAACAACAACAAAAAAAGCCCCTTGAATCTTTCGCAAAAAGCCAGAAATAATTCAGTCTCATTGTAGGAACCAATCACTACATGAAAGAGAAATATATCCATGATACTCAATGAAAAGCAAGGTAAGGTAAAAATCAAATAAAATGTTAAAGAACCCAAACACCTCCAAAGGCTTTTTAAAACTTATTTTAGCTAATATAGCAGTTTTGCTAATATAAATAATAAAACTTTATTAATATACTTTTTTGCTAAAAATAATCCAGCCCGCAATTCAGTAAACATTGTTTTATACCCAACTAGGATGGTTCTCAAGTTCTTCCAGCTTTCTTAAAGCATAAACTTACATTCCCTTGACTATTATACATTTTAAAATTAGGCAAAGCCTTTACTGAACCAGAACATAATGTCATGCTTCCTCAGCATTCTAAAATATCTTTAAACATTTGTTTAATGATATGAACAGAACTATTTGACTCTCCTTTTGCATCTCTTGCTCTCAATGAAGTTGGTGAGACAATATTAATAGAGCACAGACACTTGACCTCAAAAACAGAAAAACAGTATCTAAAATATTTCTGGTTCAGATTATTACATTTCAGAGGAGACGCTCGGTTAGAGGAAAGTCTTCTCTATAATCAGTGCTGAACAAATGTCATTCAAACCGACTTTTAGCAGAGATTTGTCCTACATGAAAAACATCAAAATATTGTCTTTCAAATTAATATCTCATTCCAGACAAAAGCTATGTTTATATGTGCTTTCCAAGGTTAATAAACAAGGTAGACTTGACACACTTAGCCATGGAACACTCTGTGAAGTACTCTATGTAGCTTATAAAATCATACTCAAATCCTCTCCTCATTTCTAGAGAGCAGCCAAAGAAAAATGGAGACAAGCTGACAGCTCATAGATGGCTTGGAAAAAGTTGCAATTTCATTTGTAATTAAATATCATCAGCGTGGGAGGATAATATTAAATTAAACATGACATTAACAATTACCCAGCTAATGAGTCAGATTCCTTCAAATAAAAAAAAATATAAAAAGAAAGAAGGAAATAATGGTTTATTAGTGGTTGACTAATTAAATAATCATATTATTAGTATGAGGTAACAAAACAGGTTCAACTAAAGAGAGGCTACCAGAAGGAATAAGAGATAGAGGTGAGTTCAGAGCTACTCTAAGCATCAACACAACCATTTGTTCTTCATTGTAAAGCTTCACTGTTCACTTTAATTCATTTTCTTCAACTTCCCAAGTCCTTTCTAATTCTCAATTTTATGTATTTTTCAGGCTACCTCTTATGCACACTATTCTCTCTACTCTGAATAAGACTTTCCTTATCAAATCCCCACCCAGAAAAAACGTTCAGGGACCCTTTGAACACAGACTTCTTCAAAGACATTTTACAGTTCATAACTTTACATGTATTCTATACATTGACAAAGACTCGTAAATGCAAGTCTACGTGTATGGTTTTTGTTTTGTTTTTCTTTTTTAAATAGGACTTTGAATGGGACAGCAATGTCTTTTAAGAGAGAGTGTTTTCTGTTTTGCTATAATATATCTACATACTTTAAAAGTCCTTTTTTCTTCTTGAAAACTAAGGGACCCCAGCACCTTGCATACAACAGCAACTGACAGTATGAGAATCTGTAAGTTGCCGAAAACTAATTATGTAGATGACATCAAACAGAAAAAGGGAAGAACAGTATGCCCCCTCTTTGGAGCAGCAAGTCATGATCTTGAAGTTCCAAGGGCATATCATTATTATTTGTTGAGTGTAAAATTTGCGCTTGATTCTATTACAGAACAGGTTCTTGTATCAAGAAACTTGCATTCTAATCAATTAACAAAGGTAAAATGTTCAGAAGATACACATGTAGTTAACCCTAGCAGATTGTTGCATCTTAGACTGAACGTTTTTTAAAAGCTTTTGGTCTGTTCAAGTCACTTCACTTTTACTTCAGAGGACCCATTATATCAACATCAAGACAACGTAATGTAGTGGTATAACAAGAATACTAGTACTTCACACTACAGAGAACTCACACTATAGAGTTCCACATGTTCCTTCTAAACATCTATACTATGTCTACGTTTTTCTAAACCATAACAGAATTTCAAATACCTTGTTTCAGCTTTACTGAGCAATGCATCCCACCGACTATCCAGGAAACTCAACTGTTTCAAGATTTTCACTTTATCAGCAGGCTCTGCTGCCTCCGCAATTTTCTCCCCTTCACGCTTAATTGCCTCAACAGTAGGCTTGCGGTCATCCAGCAACCTCTGCAGAAGCTACAGAGAAAGCAATCAAGAATTAGGTTATTGAGAAACATCGCAGTAATGCAAATGTAGAAACAGTAGACCTCCTGAAAATCTGTTGAAGAAAAAAACCACATCCACAATGCCCATATAGTGATAAAAACATGAACAATGCTAATCAAAGAGACACACATACCACACATCAACCCCTTTCCATCCCCAACACAGGCTCATTTTAGTTTCTCAATTGTTACAGCAGTTTCACAAAGTCCAAACAACATCCCTGGTTGTTCTGGGGTAAAGATGTGTGTCGCCCCAAATTTCTACTTAATACCATTGAAGTAAACAGGATATTTAGAGTATCTGTTACATTTTATGGGAACATTTATGAGATAACTCCACGCCCTTCTAGATTTGGCACCGCAAAGGTAGTTTTGATACATAGAGATATAGGAAAATAGATATAAAAACTATTGTATAACCAACTCATCACTTGTTTGAGATACAATTGAGTTCACTGATCTAGTCAAGTAAATTAACTCCTCCAGGAAGAATAAAACACACCTCTGTCTACAATCCTCCCTTCCTCCATTCTCTACTTGCCTTTGGCAACATTAACATTTTGCCTCTGCAGATATCCTAACACACCAACCTGTAGTGAGTGTAAGTTTATATTAAATCTTTGGGTGGCAGCGGGCCACACAGTCCAACTGCATGAACTACATGTTTTATCAGCTACGTTAGCATTCTTTTTCCATAACCATTATTAAATACGGTCAAAGTTGATGACACTGATAGTGTTTATACATTAGCACATTTCCCAAACACATTCCAACTAATTACCAATAACAATCAAATCAGGATCAAGAGCCAAGTATTTAACTCCACAATATGCAGTATCATCTTGGAAGTACTACAATGAAAATTTACTAGTTTTTATTTCCTACCTTCCAAACAGCCAAACACTGGATTTTATACTTGCTTTTTTTCCAATGGACCTTTAACCATCCTTTCCAGATAATATTAATTCTAATCAGAGCTCAGATCGCACAGTATTACTCTTTTCCTTATGTCCCAGAAGAGAAGCACTTCTCCCAATCCTGGACAAAGTCCTGAACTTTGAACACGTGGCTCCTTTAAACACCTCAACACACTCCAGTGTAATATAGTACATTTGAAGAGATATTATGCTTTGCCAAAGACTGGGAATTTATTCTCATTATTCCAGTGGGGGGAGAGATGTTCTGAAATCATTTCACTTACTTTTTGTTCTTGTATTTGGGCCTTCACAACTTTGAATTCAGCAGATGGTGGTTTCTGGTTAGCCACAAGATCTTCTGTATCAATGAGCCAGCTAAGCAGAGATTCAAGGGCATCCTGAAATCTCCCACAGTGGAGGAGGGCTTCCTGCAATTGCGCAGCACGCTGGGCAACCTGAAAAAAAAGTAAAGGATCTCACCAATTCTCTATATTTCTGTGAAAAATTAGCCAAAATCTGTAGAACATCTGTCAATATCATAACAAATACTCTCATTTTTTAACTATTCCTAACAGCACTATGTCGCAATTTAGCATTAATCGCTTGGGGCTGCAGACATCCAACAAAACGAAGAGGTTATGCCCCAGTAAATCAGCCTGCTCTAGTAATTCCTTAAAAGATACTCCTGTTTTATATAGCTGCAGTATTATGAAGCATACTGACAGGATGTTTGTGTTTCAGATGGTCTTTATCTTCCTTATAGAAAGAGTGAGCCAGGAATCCAAAACAGCAACTCTTAATAAAAACAATAAAGCCATTAATGGGAAGAAAAAATAGGAAAGGAGAAGGCAAACAGGTGAACCGCAGGTCTCTGTGGTTCTGCTGCATCAGATCTTCAGGAAGAGAAAGTGGAGAAGATGAGCACTATTTCTATTTCCCATCCTTCCCATTTTCGAACAGCAGCTACTGCTAGAAGAAGACTTGAAAAGCACAGAAAAACATCTACAGCCAGTTTTTCAAAGCAGTGGTCCCTTCTGATATCTCAAGCAATACAATTCTTAAGGTGTTATAAAGGAGACAAGCCACCAGTGGCACAAAGCTGGGCTGTAAGCTCTGTGCAGGTACAACAGAGCCAAAAAACATGTGAACAAAGACTGAAAGTTGGACTGGATGATCTTCAGGTGTCCCTTCCGAACTCAACCATTATGTGACTCTGCAAGTCTTTCCTGAATAAAAATCCAGGACAGACCTATAGAAAGTTTGACAAAACCTTATAAAGTGATATCAATACGTCTAGGCTACTAGTGATATAAATCTTATCTTTAGAATTACTAACAAAGTGATTGTATAAAGTAAATGTAATTCATATCCTTGGTGAATATTTAATTTCCTGTATTCTGAAAAACATCAGTAAACAAAGAATCAAATGGCAGAACACAACAAAAGCAGAATAGTATACAAAATAATCACCTTCTTATTAAGAGTCTTCCATCGGGTGTTGACATCTTCAAGATCACGTTCAAGGTTTTCTGTGTTGGTACTTTTAGCAGCACTCTGAATAAGGCCTTGACCCAACCAATTTACCTCCTGTTGTTTTACTTGCAAGGGTTCAATTTCTTCTTTTTGGAACACCTGCAGTTGAAATACAAGACAGACATGAAACATGGTATCTTCGGACAAAAAATGCATCTAGCGTTTACACGACAGTATGCAATTAAAAATATCTTAAAACTGTTGTCAAGAAGAAAGGAAGCCATTCCATGTCAGGATCTTCCTAAAAATATTAATAGATCTAAACAGAATAGATTAAATCTAAACAGAGTAAATGCAATACACCATAGAGCGGAAAATGGCATACATTCCCATGAGTAGTTTTAGATAGAAAGGGACAGAGAAAAAGAGGGGCAGTGAAAGTTTTGGGGGATAAAAAAATGGCACAGACCAAGAGAGACAACTGGACATTTGTTCCAAATTAGGACAGAAGCCAAAGTTTAAGTCAGAGAATCAGAAGGTAGAGATATTTTAAAGTCGGGTTAACAGATTATAATGGTAACAAGTGAGGAGGAGGCACTACAGATGCTGTTGAAACAGTATCCCAGCAGACACCCAGGAAAATGGGCTTTCATTCAAAGGATACTCTTGCAAATTGCGAGGGCTTTGACTGTGCCCAACAGCAGTTTGAGCAGTTTTCTGTTTGCTTTATTTTACTCTTGCAGGTATTTAAGCTTTTTCAGAGCCAGATTATTACCATTAGCAACAGCAGTGTAAATCTCCATTTGTATTCAGGAGCATTTAGCTGCACTGACACAAGTGTCAATGAGATCAGAAAATGGCCTGAAGCCCCTGAATTAATTACAGGCCAGTGAAAAATAACCAATGAATAAACAATGCTAAAGAATCCTCAACTTTTGACCCTAAATCCTTCAATTTCTATAGCAGCATTCAGTAACAGTTTTAGTGTACATTTAGTGCATTCAAAGCAACCTTTCTCAGCATCCTGAAAAGCTGGGATCACTCTTAAGGTACCAGTAACTCTTCTCTTTTGCACCAAACACAGCATGGCAAGTGACTGCTTTTAGAGCTGCAGATCTCAGGTGGCTTAGCACGCTTCCACCAGCTTGACAAGTCAATCTAGAAGCTACAGCATATACACTAAACACAAGGGGTAAAATAAATTAAGCACCCCTAACAGTTTTGTGCTACAAAAGAAAAAATAAAACAAAACAAAACTCTAAGACTGTGATTACATGAAAATTGAGAGCATGCAATGAGTTGGCTGCTCCTAGAAAAAGGAAAACGATTGTGTTTTTCTTGACTGTAGGGTAGGGAGGAGGCAGAATAATATTTCCACAGAATCAATAACAAATTCTTCTTTTATGTGCCATAAGGCCTCATCTTTTGAGAGCAACATCCTACCACAGAGAGGACTGATCTCCATAATCTGCCCTTTAAAAACACACACATTCTTTGCAGAGAGAAGCTTAAAATAAATTACAATTATTGCTGAGGCCAGAGTTTACCAGAACAACTCAGCAACAAAGCTTGAAGTATCTCAGATTTCAACCAGAGTGGGAAGAAAAAAATTACAGACCCGACAAACACCCTTCCCTTATTACAAAGCTTCACTTACTCCCTTACCTCATCCAGCACTCACAAAGCACTGTAAGATCCAGTGCTTGTAAAATACTACCGTAAAGTCAGATCTGCTTTCTGGCACGCAAATGCAAAAGGCGGCTTTCAGAAGAGGCGGTGAGCCTTTAATCTGCCCGCTCTGGAAACCACAACCATCTGATACTGTTGCTTATACCTTGATGAGTAAGGCTGCTCAAGCTGAACACATGGGCTGTAACTGCCCTTGAATGGCATTGCCTATAGCCACACTCTGTAGAGACACTGAGCACCAACACGGAGCACGGAGGAGGCACTCACTGCACTCCACGGTGGGAGTAACAGGCACCAGCTGGGCAATAAATAACCCTGCTCGAAACAGCTGGAGAAATCACCCCGCTCAGAATCTGCCCCCAGTTCATTTTCTATACTGACCATACCACGTATTTTGGACCCCCCGTATGTGCTATATAAATTACACTGATTACTGCATCTGCCTAATTAAGGAAAAAAAAAATCATGTTTCTGCGACAATGTCAAAACTTAAAGTTTTAAACAAATATCTGCAAGGCTATATTACAACTATTTCACAAATCTCTGGATTTTTCCTATTTTTTTTTTTAATTACCTTGCTGGACAAGAGGCCATTGCAGACTGTATCCAAGGTGTCTTGGATGCCAGTAGTCCAGATATTCCCATTTTTCCCTGGAAAAGCTTTCAGGCAGTTTACAGTACTATCTAATTCAAGCTGTTGAACAGAAAATGCCATTTCATTTGAGCCTGTATGTGCTACACTGGATTCCTCCACGTCAGATAAAATTTCATATTTTGCAAAGTCCAAGTCACTAGTATTTACAGCAGCATTTGTGTAATAAACACCTACATGAGGAAGTGCATTATCCACATAATCCTCCTCTACTGTTGTGACTCGTGTTTTAGTTTTTTCACGAACTTCATATTCATTTTCCTCATCATTTTTGCCAGGGCTAATACTTCTTCCATCACTTTGAAGAGGATCTTCATGTGACAGAAGTTTCTTTTTGAAACCTTGTAAGTGAGAGTATTTCCTCCCCGTCTCTTCCTGATCACTCTCACATGTCTGTGAACTGCTTTGTTTTACTTTTACAGAGGGTAAAATGTCATGCAAAGCCAATCTGTAGCTTTCTTTGACAGCAACATTCGTGCTTGTATGCAGTGGGGTTTGCTGCTCTCTGCAAATCGCTGGGATGTATGGTCTGAACTGACTTACTGCATGGATATCTTCTGCAGAAGATAGGCTTTGTATTTGAGTTTGCTCCCCTGCTAACAGTGTATCTTGTTTATCTTCCCTTTCTGTTGGAGGGCTGCATAAACCAGAATCATCCTCTTCTGAGGTAAGAGAATTCGTACCCCATTTGTATTTACCCAGTCTAGCTGCCTCTGACATATCAGCACTTTCGTTAAACGAGTTTTCACTTTTATTAGTGTAATCTGAAAAGTTGGGTGGAACAAGCATTCTCCACGACCGTCTGTGCTCCTTCTTCTCCGTATGAGACTTTGCTTTGGGTAACCCAGCTGTCCGAATTATATCACTGTTCAGTTTGAGAGCATCAAAGATCATTTTTTCATCTAACTTGTTAGCTTCACGGCTTCGGAGCTCAAAAACACTGGAAGAAGTAAGGGCACCATTGGAGCACAAAGTGCTGATGTCCAGTGTTCTGTGACTGTAGGGTAAGGTCCGGTCTGTGAAATGCCTCGAAGAGAGGCTGCCCTTGGAGCCCGAATCAATCTGTTCATTCAGTCGCACAGTGTCATAGATAGATCTCTGGGGAACGTAGCAGTCCTCAATATTTAGATCTTCATCTTCTTCCCCTTTGCCAACACATGGGGGATTCTGGCGTAGACAGTCTGGCCTGCTAAGTGGCTTCCCCATCTCCAAATTATTCACCCAAGTACACCACTATACTTCAGTTTTCATGGATTCAGGGGAAACATTTAAAAAACACAAGCAGTCTGGAGGAACAGTAAACTTGCCCTTAGCATAAGATGCATAGATACAAAATACACATCATAAGTTATGAGGTGACTGAGGTCATTCATAATCAGTGCATCTGTTTAAATGTGACTTTACCTGGATGTGAGGTTCCACACCCCACAAAATATAAAGTGCTTCAGTAAAAAAGTAACAAAAATGTTCCAATGTCACAGAAAAACAAATTATAGCAAAACCCAGCAGTAGCCAAATATTTCAAACATTCAGTGGAAGCCTTCATTTCTTTTTCCAGGATAGAATCTGTATCTGAAATCTCCCAAATAAGCCTTCCAAATGAACAAGCATTACTGAAGACAGTACATTATCTTCTGTAGATGACTGCTTAACTGTAATCCATTTAACTGGTTTGCAGGATCCCATCTCCTTTATAAATAAAACATGGTGCAACAGCTTAAAAAGACAGAATCCACAGTGGCTTGTATGGTCCTGACCAAGGCACGGAGAAAATCTTGGGGTGCGGGGCGGGGAAATAAGTTAAATCCAGAGCAGTAAGAATAATAAACCAGCCCTTTACTTTTTTGGCAGTAGCTATAAATAACCTTGATCTGAAAGGCAGCTTATCCTCCTCTCGTACCAGGCTTGTCCGTGGTGCCTCCACAAGTGCCACAGGAAAACATCACTTTCTCGCAGCCAAGCCAATGCGTCCTTTGAGCAGACCGTCGGAAAAGGAGTGTTTCAGAGCGATTCTCGCCGCGCCATCCCGGAGAGCCCTTTGAGGCGGCTGCCGAGCGGAGCGAGCGCGGCGCGTCCCCCGAAGGCACGGCAGGTTTACATTCGGCAGGTCCCGACTATGAGCCGCAGCAAGCGGGCTGCCCCCGCTCTCTCCTCCTCCTCATTTCCGAGGCGCAGCTGCGAGGCAGCAGCAGCAGGCGAGGAAGGGAGGGAGGGAGGGAGGGAAAGCCCCGCCGTGGAGCCCGGCACGCCCCGGCTGGCCGAGCCCGCCCCGCCGCGCTGCTCGGGCAGCATCTGCCACCGGCCGGACCGCCCTCGCAGTGCCGCTCCCGGGGGCTCCCCGGGGCTCCAGGGGCTCCCCACGGCTCCACAGCCGACGGTGCTGCTCTCTCGGCGCGGCGCACGGGTCAGGCAGGGCAGGGCAGGCACTGCCATCAGTCCCGCCCCAGCCCGCTCCGCACGGCTGCCTTCCCGGACAAACCCCGGCGGGGGAAGCGTCGCTTTAAAGGCGGCCCGCATCCCATCGTCTCAATGGACGCTTCCACACCAAAGTTACGCTGAAACTTTACCTGTGTATTACTAAGAAAAAAAAAAATCCCCCAAACTCGTCTAGTGTTTAGATTAGGTGTTGGAATAGTTACACATTACTCCATCTGAGACGCAAAGTGAGACATTTAGTCCAGTTTTGACTCTCTTCACTCTGGTTCCTGGCACTGAGGCAACAACTTAGGGTGGCATTGGCTGACAGGGCAGCCACCACCTTAGCAAACCAGAAGTATAGGGGCAAACTATCTCCAAGACTTTTTTTTTCCTCCTTTCTTTCCCCACCTCCCCTTAAGTGGCATTTACTGCAGCCCAAAACCAGCCTATGAGGACAAAGATTCAGGTTTTGGACATTTACATATTTGAAAAACAGTTCAACACTTTGCACATCCACTTCTCACTCACAGTCACATAGGGTTGGGAGACTCACAGGTAACTCCCCAACATCATAGGAGAAGCTCCCGTGGTCAAGCAGCCTTGCTCCAGTAGAAACCACATCCCTAACGACCTGAGCTGCTCGTGTGGCTCCAGATATCAGTTAGAGGGACAGTTCAGACCTCAGTTTAAGGACAGCATATGGTACTTAGTGCAAAAACTTCACACAGTGCATTCACTACAATCAGCAGGAGCTTTCCGCATTAAGCAGCAAGCAGGATACACTGGATGCAAGAAATACAAACACCACACTTCATATTTATTGATTTACTTGATAAACAGTCAGCTACATATCAAAACACTATGGTCATGCAAGACAAATTCTCTCTTCCTCCTCTCTGGTGAGCACCCATATAACATTAAAAATATGCCAAATAGATACTCACTAGATCCTCTAGCTTAGAAGATACTATAATGGTAAAGATAAGAAAAACATTTTCATGTCCTGTTGTCATGGCTATTGTCACCCAAAACACCTGCAAATAGATCCCTACTGAATTCAGAAAGTGCTGCACCATTCTATAGGAGAAGCATATTGCTGAAACTGGTGTGTGTTTCTTCAACAGCATAATTAATTTATTAACAGTCAAAAAATAGTTTACCATTTTTCACTGTTTCTGGGAAGACTCATATGATAGATCAGTCACTTTCAAACACAATACTTCAAAAAAATTTAAATAGTTGCTTATATTACCTTTGCTTTTCAACACTGACCCTAACCATAGTAGTTAGGAAGGTGTTAATATCTTATTCCAGCACTTGTAAACCAGTGCATGGGATATGCAACACTTAGTTCAATAAGAAGCCTAAAGAGAAACCTCTGATTATTCATTATTTGCCTACAAAACAAAAATCAGAGGACAAAGACATAGAGTCTAGTTACATAGACTCTACACAACTAACTAAAGACATATAGATGTGGCATTTAGGGACATGGCTTAGTGGTGGACTTGGTGGTGCTGAGTTAATGGTTGGGATGGATGTTCTGAAAGGTCTTTCCCAATCTAAACGATTCTGTGATTCTATAACATAAACCAATTTAAATCTTAGTTCAAGCTCATTGGCAGGAATACTCAGGCTAGCTAAAAATGCCCATAAAGTCCAATCAGAAGGCAACCTCTAATGACTATATCTACTTTTTTTCAAAAAATAAAAGCAAAAATCAAATGAACCATATTCTGATGAAAGTTGTAACAATGTCATCTTGGTTTTACTAAGAAGAATGCCTTTTAATGGCAGTATAAGGAATTGTGCCAAAGTTTCAAGAAAAAAAATATTTCAACTTTGGGTTCTTTCTCTATTTCAGAGAGAAACTAATTGCAAATGCTGCTCCTACTGCAAAATTCATAGCACTGTGAGGCTACTGAAACCGGGAATGTTTGGTTCAGTCCATTTGCACAATTCTGTTTTGTTTTGCTTTTGAAGAATGGTGGCAGAATCAGTGTACCTCAACAAGCCTAATTTACTGAAATTTCCTTTCAGGACTAATCTACACATTTTGTACAGACCTTGGGGGAAAAATATCTTACAAAGCTGAGTTAATTAGTAATTAATTTTGTGTATTTTATATTGAGACAAATTCTTCATTTGATTATACTCTTCCTGAAGTGAAGAGTCATCATTCTACTTTCAAATGATCTGCTCTGGAGATTTTCATTTACAGAAAGCAAATTTTATATCTGCACTGTAAATAAACATAATTTAACAGTGAAGGTAACTATTTTCAATCTAACACTCTATACTGACTGAAGTAAATAGATTACAAAGAAGAAATATAAAAAAACAAGTGTGCATACGTATTTTAGACATACATACACAATACAGTTCAAAGCTAATTGCTTGTTTTGGGGTTTTTTAAAAATATGTGTTTTAATGTGGTGGAAGAAGATGCACAGAGCTCTAAGTCTTTGTACAGAAAAATTGCTGAAACCACAAAAATCACCTCTGGCCCCTTACACAAGATCTTTCCCTGAAGAGAGTGAAGATGGCATGTGAATACATCTATACCAAAGAACAACTCTTTTGCTTTACTCTTGAGAAATAGAAGTTGATTGTAGTTGACCACAGAATCTAAAGCCATAAGGAGCCAGACTGTGGTTTTGTGGCCCCAGCCACATTTTCAGGTTGTATGTGTTTGCGTACGTGCACAAACATGTGAGCAAATACACCACGAGTGGAGCAGGATTTGTGGGAGCCAGTCTCCCTGCAGCTTGCTGCCTCAGGTAGAAGAGTAAAGAGCATGAACAGCTAGATTACATACTGTAATTTTGATATGCCCCAGTAGCACTGACACCAAGCATTAGGAAAGTCGATCCTTAGCCTTCTGCTCTCAGTCTCCCTTCACTAACTACACCCTCACCTAGCAAAATTTCCCATTCTGCTCCTCCTATTTCCTTTCTTCAAAGGCTCCTTACTCTGCTGTTTATTTCTGCATTTGTTCTTCACTTATTTAAACAAGTCCTTCATCTTTTCATCTTTCTCCACCTTCTGTTTAGTGGCATTGTGTTTTTACTCATAAGCAAAAGCATGGCCTAAAATAGTTGCTTTAAGCAAAACACATTTCTAAGCTTATAAATATCTAATATAAATACAATCCTGGAGTAGACTTCTGGATATAAACATGCTGCTATCACTGTTCTTTTTGCCTCTCCCATTTTTTTGGTCTTCTTACCATACAAGCTCTTGTGTTGTGGGACACTGTCCCCCCCCAGGTCTGCACAGACCAGAGAAAGCTCTCACCCCCAAATCGTACAATTGCTGTGTCATGTCCAATGCCTTGAAAAATTACATCACTGAGACAACACACAGGGAACTAGACTCTTCTACCATCTGCTCATCAGGCTGCTACCTCCTAGAAGCATTGTTCTTTGTAGCCAAAAAGATATATAATAACAAAGGCACGAAGCTACACATGATATTTGAAAATGTAAGAAATGTGGTAAAATCAGAGATCCCAAACTGGCGACAACTGAAATCCTGTGCAGTCAGTGTAAGCAAGAGTAATCACAGTAGGAGTGGTTCTATTTTCCAATATCCAAAGTGTTTTACTAACCATATACAAAGAAAAGCCATTTGTTTCTCTTTTGAGATAGACTTGTTAGGACAGACTGGCATACAATTTTAATCCTCCCCGTCTAATGGAATCTCCTCACAATGTAACTATTTGTTCAAGATTTTCCTCTCTATTTATGCATTCCAAAAGATCATCAAAACTCACAGCAACTTCCATGTGAAATTCCCAGATTAAAGTTTTCTGGTTCAGTTTTCCTTTCTTAAAGAAGCAAAATGCACCCTCTGTTGGGCCAGGCATGTAATGACTGTTTTCCAAAGTCATCAAAGTTTTAACACCATGTCTTATTGAATTCTGTTATGAAGGTTTGGTTTTATCATTAAGTGTCAACTAAAGTACAAGTCATACGAACATTTGAATCACTATTAGATTGCAATGAAACCAAGGCAGCACAGAATATTCAGTGCTACTATATATTAGGAGATTTATGACCTTTTCCAAACACTGCTTACATCTACAGGATTTATAAATCTAGTGAGCATTGGGAATTCATTTATTGTAAACTAAACTAAGCAAATATCTGTACTTCATTTCAACACCAAAGCTCAATTAACACTCATCACTGCAACGCAATTTTTTTAGCTGGAAAAGGATTGCTAACTGGCATATTTAAAAAGCTATTCACAGAAGCTCCAGAGCTCATTTTGGATAAGAATGCTACAGAAAACTCTCAATATAATGGGGGGACTTATTTTGCCTGTTCTCTTTTTACTGGACTATTTCTAGGTAAGGGTGGGATTCAGTGGGGTAAAAGTGGCCAGTGTATCAAAAGAGAAAATGGCAAAAGGTAACATCTTAAATGGACGTATGTTGAAGCCTATACCTTTCTGAAAAAAACTGAAACTGCTCAGATAAGCAAAGTCAATCTGGGCTGGTATGTGAACACTGGAGTCTAAAATTCAGACCACTATGAAGACAAAAGTTGTGCAATACATGGACATCAAATAGAGACAATACAGAGTTTCTCAAAAACAGAAACAGCAGATGGATTGCAGAAGGTAACAAAATAGTGAAGAGAGGTGAAGAAGGAACTGGGATGCAGGAACTGGGAGATGGGATGTAAAGTTCCCAGTGTCTGCCAAGCCATAGCAAAGGAAACCCTCTTGGGAGCATGAGAAGATACCCTTTAAAACAGACAAAAAGCACACAGGCAGAAGAGACTGCTGTGAAACAAGACACCTCCAAGGTCTGCACTTAACAAATCCCTTTCTCTGTGATGTTTAAGAAAACTGTATTGTGGGGAAATACTTTATAGTAGTAAGAAAGCAATCTTCCTACCTTGAATGTATTCAGCTGCTGATTGATAGCCTCTGTTTCCATTCCAACAGGACCTTGTGACTCTTCATGTTCTTCGGCTCTCCCAAGCAGACTGGAAAATTCTTTTAGCTTAGTGTAAAACTCCTCAGCACGGCAAATAGTATCCTCCACTTGATCTTCCCTGGCTTTTGCTCTGTCTAGTAGCTTGTTACACTGTTTATTTAAAGCTTCCAAGTCTCTCTTTATACCAACAAGATCAGGAGAAGCTTCAGCTTCTGTGGCTAGCATCATTTTACAGGTTTTATTAGCATTTTCATTATTCATGATAAGATCCTCCAGCTTTTTCAGGAAATGTTTTATGTCCTCTCTCTGTGATTGCAGAACCTTCAGATCTCTCCCCACTGGGGCCATACTATCAAGTTCATCATCAAACTCTGCAAATTGAGAGAACATCTCTCGGATGCTGTTTTGGAAATGGCCAATTCCCTGAAGTTTTGTCTCTAAGAATGAGCACTTATCTTCAACCTGCTGGTTCACTGCAGTGTATTCTCGCTCCAAAGATTCAGCTTGGAGCAAAAGGTCAGAAACACCTGCTGAATCAGAAGCTTCTACAACCAGGTCTTGGGCAAGCTTTTTTGCTAGATCAACATGAGGCCTTAAAGCCTGCAAGGCTTTCTGCTGGGCCTGCATCATTGTCAGGTGTTTGTTACTGAATGACTGAGGTCCAAGTGAGTCATGAGCTTCCAGATGCTCTTTGGCAATTTTAAGCTGCTTTTCAGTTTCACTGGATGATTCCTGAAACTCTTTCAGTTTTTGTGCCATATTTTCCAAACATTCTCTCTTCTTATGTAACTGTTCTGTAACCACATTCACATTCTGATTCAGCATCTTTGTTTCTTCTTGAACAATTTCTTTATCTGTTTGACTTGCACTTAGCAAACTTTCAGCAGAATTATTTAACAATTCCACCATCCCATGGTGTTTATCCAGGTCCTTCTGCCACGCCCTCACCTGAACAATAGAATTCTCTATTTCCACGGGGTTTATACTAACTTTTAATTCACACAGGTTGCTTTGGCACTTCTCTATCCATGGCTGCAGATTTTCTACATGCTGCTTGTATATGAGGGCTTTCTCCAGACAGTCTGTTAATCTATCTTCCCTTTCTTTTACCTGTTTAGTCATTTCATCCCAGTTATTTCTGAGTGTAGCAATTTGGGATTGTAACACTGCTTTGTCAGCTCCTTGAGTCTTCTGTAATATACTTTCTCCTTCTGCAACAATTCTTTCGTATGAACTAATCTGATCGGTCACTGTCTTCTTAAAATCCTTCTGTTCTTCAATTAGTGATTGCAAGGCATCAAGTTTGGCTGACACAGGACAAGCCTGGCTCAGGTCTTCTTTCTTTTTGCATAGCCAGGCTTCAAAGTCCTTAGACATTTGCTGAAACTGATGAGAAGTGGTGTATGCTGATTGAAGCTGCTGAACATGGTTATCTACAAAAGAGAAGATACCACAGAGATTCATTATCAGAACCTGCTAGTATGCAGTGAAAAAAATAGTAACTAATATTGATTCTACTATGCATGACCATTAATGTAAGGAAAGCTGGTCCTTAGTATGTGGTGTTTGACTGGCAGACAACCAAGTGAACCAAGCTTCTTGCAAAGCACACGCTCGTGCCTATAACACAGCAGAGTAGTGAAGGCATAAGGACATGAATCAAATGAGGTAAGCTTAGCCAATCTGTGTCTGCATGAATCCCATTCAGGCATATTTTGGGGGTAAAAACCATACAATCGTGTTTTACAGTACTATGAAGTGTAAGTACAGGGAGTATTAAGTGGTCTAGCCTAGTAGTGTCTAACTCTTGGCCTGCAGACAATATATGCTCTTAGGAAGATCCTCTGAAATTCCTGGTCACCAGAGGAAATTAAAAATCTAAAACTGAGGCTGCTAGGGAGAACAAAGTATGATATCATGTGCAGTATATTACTTGCTCAATTCTGTGTTCATAGGGTAAGGGAAGGCTGCAGACTACCAGCCCCCTTCTGTCACACGCAGTTTTCAAAACATTCAGTGGTGCTTTCCTAAAAATTATGATTTTGGCTTACATCCACCCTTAAGAAGTTAAGTAGCTCAATGAACAGCATTCTCTTTTGGTATTCTAATTGAGTGAAGATGCAGCTAAAGGAAGAGATGAGAAAAACAGCCCTGCCATTGTACTTCAAATAGTGTCCTAAACTTTTCACTACAGATCCCAAGTACTGTTCTTACCTTGTCAAGGTATGGGGACTCTCCTAAATTCTAATGTACAACTGCTTGGGGAATGGACTAGATAGAGAGCTCACATCAGGCTCAGTTCACTCAATATCTCTATCATAAAGTCATGTTTTACTTTATGCCTTAGTTACTACTTTTCTTTAAATAAATACTAACCTGATTTTTGCTCAATATCCTTAAATGATTTTAAGATGCCATCTAATTGTCTTGTAAGTTCTGCTTTCAAATACTCTTCCCCAACCAGTGCTGACAGCTCTTCACAAAGAGTTTGCGCTGCATTTATATTCTTCATTTCCTTTTCTATTTCCTCCTTCATTTCTCTAGCAATTTCCAGTTGTTGTTTCACAGCATCAGGTTGTGTACTCACAGCCAGACTGCTGCTTAATTTACTATCCAAGGCACTTAGCTTATCAGACAGACTTCTGAGTAGACTTTGATACTCTGTGCTTTTCACAATGGCTTGGTCAATGCGGTCGCACCTCTTCCTCAGCTGGCCAGTTAGACTGTCCCATTTCTGTGCCACAGCTGACAGTTGCTCTTTTACAATTTCATGTGAGGGTGGATGTTCACCAGGTCTCTTCAGAATACCTTCACCAGCCACAGTTAACTGCTCATATTGTGGCTTCCTGGTGTCAAACTCTTTGAGCAGAATCTATAAAGAAAGAGAATTATAAAAAGCATTTACTCCATGAAAAAATAGGACAAGTACTCCTGATAAAAATCATGTAGAATTTGTTGTAGCTAAGTTCTCTAATCAAGTAATCAATCTCCAAGCTTAAAAGCCAAAGAAATAAATGCGCCTTCTACACATAAACTACGCTGTTTCCAAGCATTTACATCAAAGAACTTGAAAAACACTGGGTGAATTTACACATCATTTAATGGCAATTCAATCAGGAGATACAAGTAAACTGAATTCTATTAATATTATAGTAATTAAGTAACCACACCAAGTAAAGTAAGGGCTGTTTGGTTTCAAGCAGTGTCTTCCTTCCTAGGCAGTTTGGACAATTGTCTTAAGGTAGAACTTCAAAGAAAGTGTATTCTCACATCATACTGCACTGTATTATTACAGCACAGAGAATAGTTAGATAATTCACAAAATGATAGAATATGTAATGTAAAACCTTTAAAGCTTATATCACTGGTTCCTAATTTATTTTTTTTTAATTTACAATAAGCCGCAGTGCTTGCAGAAGAAGGGACAAATATAATGGTTTTACTTTACAGAACACTCCAAACCCTTTCTTTTTAAGTCATTTAGGTTGAACTTTTAAGGACTGTTAAGTGATACATTATAGTCTTATGCCATCTGTCTAGATTTTTGAAGCACTTACAAATGAATATTGAGTCATTTTCACACAGTCTTAGAAAATAGTTCATGATTTTAACACAATTTTAGTCAATATTGATATTGCAGCTTTAATAATATTTTTTTCAAAAAAGAATATATTATTTCACATCAGTTTAGATTAACTGGCAGCAATAGAAATGTCTGAAATTAAAATTCCTACATTCTGCAAACTCATATGATTTCTCTTTTGTTTCTTTTGCCTGCAGGTTGCTGTCAGTAAACTGCTCCACCTTTTCATTATACTTTTTCTTCTGCTCTTTGCACCCTTGGCTTTGCCTCATATCTACTCATAGTAGGTACAATTCACTTGCCTTCATATTTTTGTCAGCTACTGGCACAGTCAATTGAATAAAATCTCAAAAAGCTAGTTTGAAGTATAGACTGTAGATGAGAAATGACCATAAAACATCAAATTAACAAAATTCAAGGGGATATTTTGATTCCCCTAATGAGAAACCACAGTATGGTAAAAAAAAATGTATCAGAGGATCAGTATCTCCTCAATGTTTTTTCTTTTAGCTGTTCCAATCTCTCTTCACTCTCATGATATTTTTTTTTCGTAATTACTGTAGTCAAGTATGACAAGCAGATATTTACAGATAAACAAATCTAATGCCTCATACTAACCATACTCTACTGAAGGTGCAGAACAGCACTTTGCTAACAGAAAAAAAGCAGAAGAAACTTAAATCAATAATGCACATTGGCACTACTCACCTGAACCTGCTGCTTTTGTGTATTCAGCATATTAGGATCAATTGACAGTGGTCCCAGCACACTGACCATTAGCTCCTTTTCTACAAGCCAGTGCTTTAGCTGAGCTTCTGCTGTCTGGAACTGGGTCAGGTAATTTGATGACTCCTCCAGTTTCTGTTGTCTCTCAGATGTAACTTGATTGAGTTCTTTCCATTTGGAATCTAACAATGAAAATGTTAACATATTGCATGCATGTTCTAGCAGATGGGTTGTCAGACAGAAGACTATATACAAAACATAAACAGAGCTTCCTCATAAGGCTTCTTGCTGATTAACTCCAGATGCCTCATTGCAGTGACTCGGCAAATATATCTTTTAACAGTCAGACCCATATACACTTGGATGAAGGTCAGCCTGTGTAGAATTTTTAGAGCAATGAATATACAGCATGTAATAAAACTGGATTAGGATATTACTAAATGAAATGCCCACAAATGTAGGCTTTGGTCTCAAATGACATTAAAGCCAGAGGGTTGTACTCAGTCATAACTCAGGTGCCAAATTTAGATAGACAAATCCTTCTGCTTATTCAGTAAAAAACCCATACCTAAGGGTGAGTAGAAACCCTAATTTAGGCTTCAACCCTGAACAGCCCTCTGAAAAAGCCTACCTCTTTTAAATGTCTGCATCATGAGCCTGTGGAGATTAACTGTCTCATTTAGATATCTAAGCCAGGTACCTAATGACAGGCAATGAGAATACTTCTGCACACAGGTATTTCAAAAGTACTGTGTGATATTAGGTTCACATCTATGCCAACACATGGCCTTTTCTGCTTGTAGTAAGCAGCTTTCAGAGGAGACATTGTGTCTTATAGTATTGTAATTTTCCCCTTCCTCTCTGTGCTACTGCCAGTGCTTACTCAGTCAGCTCTGGAATTCTGCTAATTCTCCCTGTCCCTGATTTTCATCCCTGTTTTTCATCCCTGTTTTTTTTCAGTTCCTTTCTGCTGCTTAACAGTCCTTGACCTCTGCTCATTGTGTATTAATCCCATTTCAACACCGCTAAAGAGACCTAAAGACTCTTGAAGATTTTACCTGCTACTTAAACTTTTCAGAGTTTCATTTACAAACAGGGCAGACTGGAAAAATTCTCAGTTTCAAAATTACTGTTGGTGTAGTTATAGAAATGCCTACCACTACCAAACAAGATTGACATATAATTTATTTAAAATATGACAAACCTAGAAAGAATATTTGAAAGCTTATGACAATTATGCACTGCAATATCTCAAAACCAATTGCCCAAATGCGGTCATTTCCTTTTTTTTTAGAAAAGGGCAAAAGGCCACCAAACCCACCAAATTACAAAAGCCACTAGTTCATGGGGGAAAAAAGCATGTAGAAGAGCATTATTAAGAGCTCAAATTATTCTTTACATGAAATTACAATCAACTTAATTTGTTGTATCATGTAAGAACAAAATACATATCTTGAGCAGTAACTGGCTAGTCAGGTTTCAAGTTTTAACTGCACCCTGTTCGAAAAAAGATAAAGCCCTCTCAAACAGCGAGTCAAGCTATAGCCTCCCTCAATTGCACTGATTCAAGTTCAAAGCCCATGGACATCACTGTTATTACTTCAGATCTATACTCTTGTAAAGAGAGTTATTTCCACAGCTTTTTAGTGGTAGGAGCGAGCAAGGTACTAAAAATACTAGCGATTGTTAATACATTAAAAAACCTTGTAATAAAACAACTTCCAAATCACTCTCAGTTGTGATACAGCTTTGATGAAGTACCTATTTTATCCAACGTTTGTCTCCACTTAGGTGCCTCAGGAGAGTCAGGGTTCTTCTCCAGCAGCTCTGTCACTTTGTCCTTTAGTTCCTGCACTTTATTAGCACTTTGCTTTAATTCAGTTTCAAAAAGCTGCAAATTTAAGTGATAAAATAAATAAGAGACTCAAGAAGAATGGTGAAGTTTGAAGACCTTAATACTGAGATGCCAAGCATGAAGAAAAACAATACATATCTAGCACTTATATACTATTTTTCTGCTATGAATCTCAAAACACTTTATAAGGGTATACGTTGCTATAAATATATTTTTTTCAGAAGAGAGAACCTGAAAAGATTTAAACTCCATTAATAATTATTGTTTAATTTGAACAAGTGACAGAACGAGAAGAATTCAGACAAATAAGATCCACTAGGTCATGTCATATTCACATATACTTGGAATCTCAGTATACAGAAGGCAAACTGACTACTGCAAAGCACAGTTCACAGCAGAAATAACCTAGCTAGCACTGCCAGAGAGGAGAGTGGTGTGGCCTCATTTACCTCAGCAGAAATCCTACTATCACACACAAACTGTTTCTTGTAGATCTCCTAAAACCATAGCTTTAAAGTGAGGCCTAACAGGAGACTGAGATGCCCCAGCAAATCTTAATTCATGCTGTCCTTGCAGACACATGTGAACAGGTCTTACATGACTGGCAAAGAGCTCTTATATGAATGGTTTTAAATAACAAAATTTGCCCTGTAGAGCTGCATTTTAATTATCCAAAACTCACTAAAATAAACACTGGACAAACTGTACTTGGTTTAGTAAAAGGTCCAACTGCATCAGATGACTCTTTCTTAAGCACTCGTTCAGTTTTCCAACTATTCGTGAATATTCTTCCATTGCTACACCAAGGTTAAAATGCTCATTTTTGCATATACTCTGTTAAAAAATAGCTAGTTTTATTCTACACTTAGTCTGAATTTTAGGATTGAATATTATCCAACTCTGAGGAAAGTTGGTAGCTGTTCAGGTTAATTTTTAAGAATGACCAAAGAAATATAAAAGAAACTTAAATTCTGTTCCTTGTTTATACACAATCATGGAAAGAATTTTCTCTATCCATTACATTTCTCTTTATAGATGAACCTTTACATGTGTAAATACGGTCCTTCACAGCTAGGGAAGCATATGTCTTCTATGCTAAAACAGGACAGAAGCTTACTGCTGATTCAGTGGTTTTCTCATATCAATTAAAAGTGGGGAGGAGCAGCTATATAACTTAACAAGCATGACAGGGCTGCTGAAGAGAAACACTGCCTTGGGAGAGACATAAGCCGCTGCAGCTGCAGAGACTAGGAAGTCTGTGGAGTGTCAGCAAACCAGCAGCTGCAGAAACAGCTTTTGGACAGACACAGCCCTTCAGATAAAACAAGCAATCTAGTATATACCTCTAAACCACTACGGAGACCAAAAAAGGTTATTGCATAATCAATATAACCTCACCTACTTAAACTGTCCACCAAAATGATTATTTTCTGACCCACAAAACTCATTCTCTCTGACACAGTGCTCCTTTACTCCACTGATACAGTTTGCCAGATTTGCTGTAAGCCTGACTGACATGGTTACTAGGATGATTTAAATACTCTCTGCAACATTAAGCTAAGCTGATATACCAGTTATTTCATAACATCTGCCCAACAACCAATAAAGAAAGAGTCTATTTTTAAAGGCACAACAATACCTTATGTTGCTCAACTTGGGCTTTAACTGCTTCACTATCAGTTGGAGCAGCTTCCCAGCCTGATGCAGTTTTGTCCATTTTTTGCAACCAATGCATCATTGAGGTTGATTCTTCCTGAATATTTTGCATTTTTGAAAGCATACTTTCTAGTTCTGAAATCTTTTCATTCAATAAAACTCCCAAATCTTCATAACTGTGATTTACATCAGACATAGCTTGCTGAACAGTTGTCAGTTCTGTAAAAGGAGAGGTGCACAAAGACTATGTTAGAGGTTATAAAGCCCTTCAAACAATACTGCCTGGCACTGTAAGCAGTACTCTGAGTTACCACAGATACTATTCCCCCAAATAAGAAGTTGCTGAAGGTGTTATGAATTATTTCCAATTTGGTCTATGTGTGGTAACACTTCATCTAAAGGAGCTAATATAAGTTCCTACCTGTAAGAGCTTCTGATTTCACAGAAATTGTTATTTCAATACATACAGGAACACAAACACTTTTCAGTCTTTCTACCAATTGCTTTTTTAGTATTTTAAGCAACAATTCCATGATAAAAAGTTGAACATATTTGGCTACAGTTCAGGCATATAAAGTTCTTATATAAGTTCCTTTGTTTCTATAAAGGAGTTGGTCACAGTGATACAAACATATATAAAATAGGCGTCTTCGTATATATATACTTGTGTGTACCTGTGTTGTGAATGGTGGTGGATGTTAAAGTCTCAAGCCCCATATACACATATTAGGAATTTCTCAAAAGTCATGTGTTATATCAAAATAGCTATCCCTGTATATATTTATGAAAGTATATGTTGATTCATAAAATGCAGCAGGATTTGGTCTGTCTTCAAAGAAAATAATGAGGGTATTGTTATAATTACTTTTAGTATCATGCCCTAGTCAATATAATTTTCTTATGTGATGGTGATGTGTGCAAGTAGATGTAACACTTAAAAAATACTTCTATACTTATCAGCAATTGGCAAGTACCTTTCTTTATCACATGCTGAAATTTTTACCAACCTTTATTTTTCAGGAAATCCTGAGTTCCTGAGGTTGCCCCTTCACCATTTAATATTGTGCCACCTGTGGATCAAGAGAGATGAAGTCTCATGCTTATCTGAGCCTTTTCCCACCGAAAACTCAGCACTGCATTTCCTCTTCAAAACAGCATGATACATAGCTATTATTACAACATTAACAATAAAGAACAAAGCTCCAGCCAGCTGGTACAATAAGTGGTACCACATATGCACAGCATGTGCATAGCGGCTGGGTGGGTACATGTGTACTTAGGCCACCTTCACCCACGAGGGAAGTGGCTGAGACACCATCCCTGGAGATATCTAAAAGACATGTAGACATGGTGCTAGGGGACATGGTTTAGTGCTGGACTTGGCAGTGCTAGCTTCATGGTTGGACCTGATGGTCTTAAGGGTCTTTTCCAACCTAAATGAGTCCATGCTTTAGGACCACCATACTTCTGCACAAAAAGCTTCTGATATCAATTGGATGAATCCCTCCATATCTTGATGTAAGCAAGACTTGAGCATGAGTTCCTTGACAGGGATTGCAATGTGGTATGCTTACAGTTACACCTGAAGTACTTACTGTCACTTGGAGGCAGCCACTCGCCCAGGCACTCTTACTGATAAGGCATAATTTCAGAGCCTATGGAACCAGAGCCACATGGGCTTTCTAAAACATTGTCAGACCACAGAGCTGGGGCACATGATCATGCCACAGAGAGCTGCCAGGAGAATCACTTCCCGCTCTCCTGCACATATGTATTCCCAGCTGAGCACTTAACAGAGAAAGATTAACGGTTGCCTTGGAAAAGGCTCTGCATCCACCCTACAGTGCCAGCTGGACAGTGAGGACCGCATTAGTGGCAGCTGGAGGATGGCAAGAGAAAACAAATCAGATAAGAGAAGTCACAGACCCCTGCCAGAGTCTTGTAAATCTTCATGCTCTATTAGGTCAGCTCCAGTATTTTTAACTGTGCTGAAGTGATACACAGAACAGCTCTTGTCTAGAAGGGAAAATACTCTAGTCTGGAGGATTATAGCTGCTCTTACAGGATACTTATTTCACTATTTTTCTATCTGGATGTATAGAAATAGAGAAAGAGGCAGAGGAAGGAGTCCAAATATCCCATGTAAGGTTCCAAAATATTCCTTGATTTTTACTTAAAGTTCAAACAGAAATGAAACAAGAGGCAGCTACTTCTAAGAGATGTGAGAAAGGAAGTGTTCTACTTTTTTCCCAGTAGTTACGAGAGGGTTCTCGTAGCCCCCATCCTCTCAGTGCTTTGCAGATGATCAGTAATGGCCAACACACTTGAATTTACTTCCAGACCTAGTGAGTTCAAGAACTGACTGAAAATGTGCTTATGGTCATTAAAACACCCAAGGTATGAATTATGGCTGGAATGATACTTAGCAGGATTACTGGTTTCTGTAAAACAAATTAACATTTAACACTGTAGTACAGAAAATCATGGAAATAGATTTGCTGTCTTTAAATTTTGATTACCAGTAAAAAAGAATTTAGTTGAAGGTCCAGGCTGATACCACATTTTGGCCCAGGAAAAATCATGCTGTGATATGAAGTTCATTCCCTTTCGTGCTGTTCTTTCAACTAAAACACTGACTAGCATCAATTATGCTCTCATATTGGGACGAGTAGGTTTACCTAGGCTCACTGTTGAGGTAAACCATGTCCTCACTACCCTTATAAAAAAAAACCCCATGACTGTGCAAACCTTTCTGTGTTCGCTTGGTGCCACAGAATAGCCTTCTGGCCATTAAAGATATCTCTGTGCAGGTACATCAGCGTTTGCAAAAGCAGACACTTCATGGATACGTGAAACACTGAACACTGATCAGAATAAATCAATTTCTCAGTATTTGAAGCTTTCTGAGGTGAGGTGTGATACTGTACTTTCTTTCACTATTTGGAAATTACATACCAAAGTAACAGTTTTAGGACCTGATAATCATTTACATCACATCACTTTTACACTATTTTGGCAGTATAAAACAATTAGAATGTATGCTGAATTACTACAGCAGTTAAGACAGTTGGAAAGAGAATCACAGAAAGTGGTCAGAAGAGACATAGCTAAATGACTTCTCACAAGCCATAATATTCAGAATACCAATTCAGGGGCAAAATACTTTAATTTTTGTCTTAATGGTATTAAAAATTCCTGAAATATTAGGCTTACCTGATAATACAAATGCATACCTGATTTGGCAACTGCTCTCAGTTTTGCAGGAGAAGTCACAGCAGTAATTAGGTTACACAGCAAGGTTCCTCTGCTATTAATTTTCTGCAGTTCAGGTGCTTTTAATGTCCATTCATCTTTTAAATTCTGGTTAAGACAGATAGGCATTTGATCATTATAAAACTGATTTCAGGCTTAAAAGATTTAGTGTAGAGAAAGAAACTTTACTACTTGGAAATCCCCTGCAAACATGCAAAGGAAATGTGAATGCAAATGCAGAATGAGAGTTCCCTAGTCCCAGTTACTGTGACCTTCAATCTGTACTTTAATGTTAGTAATAGATGCCTTATTGCCTTCAGCCAGATTTCACCTTTTCTCTACAACAGCTTACCAATGTATCTTCCAAAGGTTTCTTTAATTCCTCTGTATTCAGGGAGGGTTGTGCTGCTGGAATTCTTTCTGTGGTCTCTTTTATCCATTTCTTTAATGATTCTACAAGAAGCTCAAAAGTATCCATTTGTTTCTGACAAGATGACACATCCTCTTCTCTAGACAATTAAAGACAATGAAAGGAATGAGAGTATTCTTTCTGATAATTAAACCAACAGATATTATCAATCTGATCTTACTATTCCTAAATTCAAAAGTCTCACAAAAGCTAATTTTATGGATATGAGCAGAATGTGCAAAATCTAGTCATGCTGTACAAGGAACGTGTAGGGAATCTCTTATTATTTCTCCAGTTTTCCTTTGTTGCCTGATGCCAAATGGTAGTCTAAAGCCATATGCACAAGCAGCAATTTTTGTTCTGTCAGAAAAGGGGAGAAGTAGGGGTTTTTTAAAACTGCCAGGCCTCTTGTGAATGTCACAAAATTTTGAAAAGTTACTTCTCTTTACAGCCCATATCAGTGCTCCTGAGCCAGACAGACTACAGAGGCATTTTCAAATGGAATCTTTCTCTTTGAATAAAAACCCTTCACTTACTCTGGTTAAATGCAATCTCTTGAGATTGTATGCAAAAGGACAGCAGTCATCACAACATTCACACTGTGTTATTAGCCAAAGAGGAAAGACTGATTATTCAACTTACTTTTCCTTTAGAGTCTCTTCTACCTCTTTGAATTTCTTAGATAAAGCATTTACTTTTTCTGATACCAATGCTTTATCTCCAGGAAGAGCATGGAATGAGAGTTCTTCAAGAAGCTGCTTCAAAACTTCCAGATCCTTCTTGTGCTGTGCCAATTCTACACTAGCTTCCTGCAAAATAGGTTTACATTCTTAATATTAGACTTTAAAGTCACTTGTTCAAAATTAAACTCTTGATTTTAGCTAACCAACCTAAGCTGGGGGGAAAAAAAGCATGCCATATTCATTGTTCAATGCCTTAGATGAGTTAGACTAAAAATGCACAATACATACAAAATGAGTGCTGCAGTACCTGCATGTATTGAGACACTTCACTAACATCCTTTCTTGGTGCCTCTGTCTCACTGAGGGCCTGGTTCTTCTCATCTAGAAATGACTGAAGTTTTTCTGACAGATCTTCAAATAACTCCACTTTAGTCTTCAACTCCTCCATTCTCAGAAGCTTCTCCCTGTGCTTGTTACTTGCTTCAGAAAACCGTCCAGCAAGTTCACTCATTTTAGCTTGCAGTGTGGATGCAGTGGATGGATCTGCTGTTTCTGTGAACTTCTTCACTTTTTCATTCATAGTGTTTATACTGCTTTGCCGACCCGCAATGTCTTGTTCTAGCATCTGAAACAAACAACAACTACTTTGCACTGCTTACAACTAAATTTTAAGAAGTTAAACTGGTCTACCACATAAAGCAACAAATCAGTACAAACCATCAGTGCAGATCTATTTCAGCTACAAAAATCCTTATGTGCAGTTTTACTTCACACAACAGCTTTCTTTAAGTACTCTGAATCCATTAAAGGTGCCAAACTACAATTCTAATTCTTTCTTGAAATCTGCATTACCAAACAAATGTTTCTTCTTTCAAAAAATACTACTTACAATGCTTTTACTAATAATATCCTGAATAGCAGCAGAATTCAAAGGCACTTGATCTTGTTCTTTAAGGCTCTTTTCAACTCCTTCCATCCAATCCAGCATTTCATCCAAACCATCTTGCACACTTAGAGATCGTGTCAGAGTTACTTGAAGTTTCTCATTCCTTTCATTCACAGATTTGGATAAATTGTCGTATCTCTCCACAATATCATCTGATAAAGAGAAAATATATTTCAGTATTTTCCCCTAGCCAAACTAAATTTTAATTCATTTTGCCAGTTCTCACCAGATAAATGAGTCAAAAATTGCTACATCAGAATGAAGAAAAAAATGTCAGCTTTAGTCCCTGAAAACAGAATCAAATAGAGCCAAGAAACACACCAGACAAGGGAAATGAGGGAGTGGTTTACAGCTGTAGTGCCCAGCTTTAGAAACTGCGTCCCGCGCAACTCTAGCTTAAGACAGCTATAGACTGTCACCAAGAAATAAAATAGCAGATTATAAAGACAGCTCTTCTAAAATTATGTCTCTTATGTTATTGTGAGAGCTCAGAGGTTCTTTCAGATGTTTCTTTATTAGGCATTCAACACTTTTAAGACAACCTTCTGAAACTTACAAGCTCCATGTACCTCCTACAGAGCTTCATCACCAGCTCCAAAATGCTCCACAGGGCACAGCTGACCTCTTCAGCCAAGCTGGTGGTGACTCTGGAAAACGTATTTAAGAAAGGGGAAAACGCTGCATGGGACTGAGAAATGATGGAAAAGAACGTGTGAAAACCAGCCCTGCAGACATCAAGGTAAGGCAAGAAAGAAGGGGAAGAGGTGCTTCAGCTGCTGGAGCACAGATTCCCATGAAGCCTGTGGTGGAGCCTGCTGGAGCAAATAACCACACTGCAAGAGGTAGAGGACCCCATGCGAGAGGAGGGGGTTATTTCCTGAAGGAACTGTAGTCTATATCCACACTGCAAGATTATCTCAAAAGATTTCAGTCTGCAGAGAAGTCCCGCACTGGAGCAGGGGAAACATGTGAGGAGGAAGCAACAGCAGAGAGTAGCTGTTATGGACTGATCACAATGACCCATTTCCCATCCACACTGCATTGTTTGGCAGGAAGGATGCGAGTAGTTAGTAAGGAAGGAAGGAGTGACAGTGAGCCTTGAAAAAAGAGCAGGGTGGAGGATAATGTTGTCTATAATTTGTCTTTGCTTCTTGCTTTCAAAATCTGTTTTATTTGGCAGTAAATGTAAGTTAATTTTCACCAGGTCAAGTCTGTTTTGCCCACGACAGTAAGAGGTAAGTGATCTCCCTGTCTTTATCTCAACTTAAGGGCTTTTCCATTTTATTTTCTACTTCCACCCAGTTGGGCAGGGGGAGTGAGAGTGCAGGTGGATGGGTATCTGGCAGCCAACCTCATCAGTCAGCTTCTTCAACTCATAAGGAAATCATTTCACAGCTAAGCAAACTTCAAATAACTGCTTGGAAACAGGTAGTTAGTCATGTTTCTTGAACCTGAACGTGCTCCTTCCCACTGGAGAATTTATGATCCTCAGCAAATCACTACCTCTGTTTAGCAACCCCTATTTCTGAAAAAAAAAAAAAAAAATAATAAAAAAAAAAAGCAAAAATGAAATGGCAGCTTTTAAGTGAAAAGCAGATGAATCAATGGAGATGAATCAATGGAGGAGAGAGACCGACAATGAAGTTACAGTGTTGTAATGGTTTATGACTCAACAAAACATGGACTTGAACAGTGACACATCAATGTGGAAGCTCTATATTTTGTCTCTTTGAGAACCCGCATGCGGACATAAGTGACCAAAAGAGGTATTAAGAAAAGCAAATATTTTACCCAGTGTTTTCTGAATCTCATCTTTGTCTGGCATCAACTCTCCCCTTGTATCCAATAACACTTCAGCAGCTTTTTTCAGTTTTTCTACAGCAATTTGGTGGTTAGACACTTGTCCCTGAAGAACCTGTAAAATTTCACTATTATCAGTTATGCTTTTCAGTACAGTTGATAGTTGCACATGCAAGGCTTAAGAAACATCATACAAGCTCAACTTAGTGCTGGGAATAAATTAATTCAATTTATGATCTCTCTCTAAGAAAAATCCTGATGGGTGGCTATGACTGCTGTTGACCTTCTGGCCCTTTTTCAGTTCATTCACCATCTCTTTAACTTCTAGTTTAGAATACTTGTCTGGCTCAACTGACTTCTTGCATGTAACTTCAAAATGTGTCCTTTGATTAACTGTTTCTAAACACCACTTATACAGACCATATGATAAACATATTTTTCAACTCCGCATCCAACAACAATTCAGGGGAGAATGCATTCAGTCAGCAGCAGTACTTACATATTCACCACCAGTGGTATTGACAAAGGATCAGGCTAATACATCGTAGTGTAAAAAGGAATAGCTTGAAACAAGATGATTGCCTTCATAGTCAGGAACCTGCTGAAGCCAATGTCACTGAATTTTGCCTATGTTTGTTCATCTAACCAAGGAACACACTTCTAGAGACTAGAGGAACTATGATTCACTCCAGAGTCAACAGTGAGGCTGAAACAACTTCTAAAAGTGCCTTTGTCTCTTCAGTCCATAAAAGCACTTTATTGTAAATAATCTTTAAATTATTTCAGGCCTCTGTGCTTGTGTATCTTGGTATGATGTACCTTTGTTTTTACTCAATGTTATACAAGTCCAAAATGAAGGCAGTTCTCAATTATTTTTTGATACACACTAACTCAATGAATATATGAATCAAAAGGTAAATCCTATGTGCCCTACCAGGACAAAGAAGTCATCTCAGTGCATTCAGCAATGGCATCCAGAGCACAACAGTATGCCAGAACACAGTACATCTTGCTTACCCATTTGTCACAATAAATCTCAGATAGACCTGAAGAGGAATTTTCCTTATGCTAGCACTTGTGCAGAAAAAAAATTACAAAAAGAAAGACAGGGAAAAAAAAGAGATGTACCAGAAAACTTTGTATGCTGACAGAAGGCAAGTAAGCTGATGCCAGAGGCACTGAAGAATATTCTGAAGAACAGTTAATCCCCATAAAAAGATTAGACCTCACCACGCTGCCAAGGTCTGTGTCTAGCTGGATTATCAGCTGCATGTGTTGGCTACAAGGGACAGCTTTAACTTGCAACACCTGACTTCTTCAAAATACTCTTTGTTTTGTTTTCATTAATTGGCTTTCTTTCCTCAGCTCTTGTTTTTTCTCTTCCTTTGAATCTTTTGACATGTTGTACCCTCTCCTTGCTTCCCAGCTCATATTCATTGAGTGCTCTTTTGTGTGGAAAGTAATCCATGTGGACATTTCATAAAAAGAACCCCCGGTACTCACTCCTTTTGTATTATTTCCATGAAAATTTCCATTATAGAAGATGGAATTAATTTTGGCATAAGGAACAAAAAGTTTAAACGAAGCTTCAAATTGTAATTGGTGTTATTCTTCTCTTCTAGAACTTGGAAGCACAAATGTACCTAAATTGTTCCATTGCTAGGAGTTCAAAACTCACACTTTTAATTTTGTTATCTTAAACGTGGCTGTGATTTGTCTCCTTTTGATGTCATGCACCAAAGTGCTGGGCAATTGCAAAGGCTGATTTGAAAGATACAACAGGTAAAGGCAAATAGGGAAATGGTTAAAGCATGTACTTTCCAAAAGCCATGGACTGTCATTTATCAATAGTAAACATATCCAACCTGCACTGATACTCCACAGAGCGCAGACAAAACAGTGAGGAAGTGCCAGACTAATAGCCTTGCTCACTAAAAAAACAAATAATCTTACAGGTGACTTAATGTGTTTATGAAAATGTAAGAGTGAGTTCAGTGATGACAGAGCGTTATCAAATTTTATATAAATGACTTTATAATTGGATTCCTAGAACTTTCTCTAAACGTACACTTCATGCAACTAACTGGAGTTTTACCTTCACAAGCTCTATCACTAACTTGTTTTGCTTCTACTAGGATTTACATAAAGTCACAAGTTACATGATCAGTGCGGGAAAATAAAAAATACTGGTTTTCTGTGCAGCACGAATGATGTTACATTCACTCCCTGCAGGGCACGTAGCACTGCATGCAACTCAAGCAGGCAAACAGACTACTCACATCACACTGTTTGCCCTGTGTGATCCCTTTCATAATGAAGCAACACACAAACGCAAACAGAAAAAAATCAAGAGTCACAGACAACAATCTAATTGACTTCTCTATGAGGAACTCCATCCCAAGCATTATGCCCATAGCCAACTGTAATCACTAAATCTTATCTTAGTTCAAAAACTTTCCAGATTGCACCCTGTCATTTGCTAAGTGATACGAAACACATCTTGCTTTCACCACTGCTAACGGCATCTTGGTACTCCATTGTTTTTCCACCCAGTGCTTTTCAGATATCACTCTGGATTGCCAAATTTCAGAACCAGAAAGTTGCACGGCCACATGCAGGGCAAGAATTTGGCCTGCAGCCACTTGGATTATATTAGATGCTCCTGTTTTTCAGACAAAAAGCAGTTCCTTTTAGGACAAAAGTACTTCTGTTTTTTAAAGCTTTTCACCTTAGTTTCTTCAAGCTGTCTTTGGAGATTTTTGGGATCCACTGCAATTGGCTCTGACAGTTGTTTGTTCACAGCTATTTCAGAGGCCTGGAGACCTGACAAAAGTCCAGATGAGGCATCTTCATAATGCTGGTATTTATCCACCAGGTCTTTAAGGTTATTTCCAAGGATGCTACACTAAAAGAGTGGAAAACAAACAAGCAAATACCAAGTCATTAAATTGCCTGCCAAATTTCATTACAATCTCAAAGTCATACATCCTTTCCTGAAATACGTCATGATTTTTTCCTGCCATAATTCCACTGTCTAACTGATTTCTGAACTAAGACATGACAGCTGGACAGGCTAGGCAGGTCTTCCCAATTTGTGGTCTTGAAAGGTGATTTAGGACCAATTTGCTAATGCAGGTGGGAAACTAGAATCTAACCCACTGCACTAGATTATGAAAAGCTTCAGGAATACTTTTTGATTCACAAATGTAAAGATTCTTTACCAGCATTCTGACACCAAAAATGTAGCCAATGGAAACTATACATTTTTAAAAAATCAGGAGAGATGTGTATGTTCATTAAAATACACACAGTGGAGTATTGGTTTCGTAAATACTTTACTTTCATAGCGAATTCAAAGTGATATGGCTCGGTATTGTACATATGCTTTGGTTTGGTCATTTAAGAATATCATCTCAACAAGATCCTATTAGTCCTAAATATTAGCATGCCCCAAAATGTCTACAGTGAATTGTCATGTAAAAATGTCAGTGAAGCTCCTTCAGACTTTTTGAAGATAGTTTCACAAGCAAAATAGGATTGTAATACGTCATAATATTTATAAACTGTTACATTAAATATTTATACTCTGAACCTTCCAGGCACTGTACTTTAATATTTACATATGGTCCTTGGTCTCCATCTGGTGGGCAGACATAGAACATATTCATTTACATAACCAGTTAACCAAGAACTGACTTTGCCATTCCTTCAACACATAAGCTTATAAAATCATGTCTCACATATGTGCAAATACATACATATAAAAGGAAAAGCAATATAAGCATTTGTTACAAGCAAGAAGCTTTTACAAGAGGCAAAAAGGTTACTACAAATTCATTTACAACTTGAAAGATCTCACTAATTTGGAAGATCTCACTTTTTAAAATTCTGTCTTTCAAGACTTGAAAAATCTACTTTGCTCTGGATAATTATTGTCAAATATTTAAAGCATGTCTATTGTAACTCTGCTAAATGTATATATGGAAAGGACAGAATCTGGCAAATTGACAAATCTGAGACCACTTTTAGCATTTAGCTTCCCTGTTCATACAAGTTAAGCGGGAAAATTAAAATTAACTTCTGTAAATGAAGAGCCACCTTCACAAATCAAGAGAACAAGTTTTACACTGTTTTTATAATCAAGCTATGAAATCCATGTCTCTACGGAATTTACATTTCTTACCAAGAAAACCTTAAAGAGATAAAAATTAACAGGCAAAGATGGCCACTGTTGCACACCAACACTGTGTCAGTGGACATTGAAGCTCTACTAAGAAGTTTCAACCTATGACCTCATAAAATTGCACAGTCAAAGGATACTGACA
Organism: Campylorhamphus procurvoides; assembly: GCA_013396655.1. Classification (NCBI taxonomy): domain Eukaryota; kingdom Metazoa; phylum Chordata; class Aves; order Passeriformes; family Dendrocolaptidae; genus Campylorhamphus; species Campylorhamphus procurvoides. Next base: position 1,199,410 of record WBMV01008446.1, read on the forward strand.
GCAACTCTCTCTTAAATGGTTCAATTAATATCTCAAAAGTCTAAAATTCTGGAATATTATCAATACTGAACAACACTGTGTTGGTTTTTTGAAACTAGCTGGAAATTTGGCATGTGAGACTATTTGGTGACGTTTGTCTAATTCTACCAGACAGATTCCATACATGAACCTGGCACAGAGAGCTAGATTATCTTCCCTCTCTAAGGTACATGGAGGATTTTGCACTGCTAATTACTCATTAGTTAGAGACTAATCTCAGATTGTTAAGGATAAAATGTTTACTTGGCAGAGCAGTGGAAAAGAATTTCTATCCTCAAATCACTATGTTACTGCAGGCCCAGCTCTGACAAAAGAGGTCACGTTGGGACAAACTATTTCAGAATACAAATCAAATTGAAATCTTGCATGTTAATTTTGGCATAGTTCCTCCCTTCCTACATTCACTTTATTGTTAAGGAGCCAAGTAAATAAGTAGTTGTGGGAAATATTGCAAGTAATATAAAGAAATACTATCCATCTAAAAGTATTACAGTTTCTTTCCTCCCCAAAATGTTACTCAGACATCCTGCACTGCCACAAACTCAGATTTTGTTAACTGCTCGAAAAAACAATGAAGAAATCTGGTCTCCTTCCTCCCTTATAACACAAAGTATAAAATTTCACCGATTCAGACCTCAAATAGTCTGGCACTTGACTAAAGCAGATCTTCTAGCAAAGCATCTTGCTCTGTTACCTAACTTTGAGAAACAAAGAATTTACAGCTTCCCAGTGCTTGTTTCATGAGCTAACTCTTTCTATTCAAATTCCTAAATCAGTTACAGTAGTCTTTCCTAATCAGGATAAATAAAACTTACCTTAGTATAGAGAGATTTGAAGCGATCTGAAGCAGTATCCAGTTTATTTTGCACTTCAGTGTATGTAGCTGAAGTATCAATACCATCTTTGTCAACCTTCACACCATCTCTTTTGCTACATGACCTTGCAGCATCTAAAACTCTTTGTCCAGAAATTGTAATATACCGTAAATCACCTTTGTGAGATATAACATCTTCTGAAAAACTCCTCTGCCTTTTCAATTTGACCATAATCCCACCAAAGTCGGAAGCCCCTGCCTCCAAATTGTCAAGTTCCTGTTCAGCCTGCTGCAGCCAGGTTTCAAATTCACTATAGTCTGCATCAAATTTCTCCAGTTCTTCTCTTAGAGAAAGAGTCAATTTCATTTTTCGTTCTGATTCGGCTAAAGCAGTCTCGTACTGAGCCTTCAGCTCTTTCATGTTCCTCTGCATCTTGTCTTTTTCTTCAGGGGAAAGGTAGTGCCCTTGTTTCTCAAGCAGTGCCTGAGCAGATTGTGTTGCTACTATGATAGCCTGCTGCTGGGAAATAATTTTCTCATGTTGAGCCTACAAGAAAAAGAGGAATAAACTACAAGCAGCACCTTCTCAGATGGTTCCTTAGAAAAGGATATGCAAAATAAAGTCTTATCAGAATGATAAAAGGCTTTTCTAATTTTCATATTATTTATTGAAACTCCATTTTTTTTTCAGTAATTTAAGTGTGACTTCTGGTGATCATATTTCCATGAAGTCTCAAAATTTTACACAACATTCAACGGTAGTTTTAGCCAGATATACAAGTCACGACCATATGGATGTCTTCAAATATCATTGCAACTTGACAGAAGCTGGATGTATATATATTTTCCCCTGTACTTTTAAAAGACAGCATTGTAGAGTAAAACTAGACCTTATCAATCTCTAACTTTTTTCCCTAACACAAATTATTTGCTTATTACTTAGCATTTATGGCAGTCTGCTTAGAGTAATCTACATTTTCCTAATTCCCTGTCTCAAAATATGATTTAACAAATAAAGTATTCAAAGGTAGGCAACTTTCCAAATCAAAACTGTCCATGTCCTGTTACTTATATTGTACCTACCATTACAGACAAGCAGATCAAAAGGAGTGAAAGCATCAGTCATAATAAGGATACTTTTCCCTTACACTGAGTGAACAAACATTACTATCTGGGTGTTTTAATTTCAATTTTCAAAATCAAGAATAGTGATTCTTATCAATATAGTCAGTCATAAAGCAGGTCCTTTTGACATTAAAGATCAAGATATAATCTATGCATGTAAATTTTTCAATCCCATAAAAATAGTTAAGACACAGTAACTAGAACAGTATGACAAATAAAAACAGATATGTTCTGACAAACACATTCTTTAAAAAAATTCCTCATTCTTGAAGGTCTTCCACTGCCATGTAAAATAGCTATGTAAAATAGACTGGTATGATTTTCTTCCCTGAGTACAGTGGGCAATTATTCAGTAGGCACTAGGTGCAGAAAAGAACTGTCAAAAAGGGGAAGTAAAAATGCCATGTACAGAACAAATTATCCTACTTTCTTAGGTTGCTTTTGGAGGTTTTGATTGGGGGTGTTTGTCTTACAAAAGGAAATCCAAAATAGTACCAGCTATAAGCATAGTAATTTTCATTAAGATGTCCATCAATCCATACCTGAAAGTTCTTGGCTTCTCAACTGTAAGTCAACAAATACCATAAAACTGAGCTGTTATTATTTTAAATGCTTTCAATTATCTTACCTGGAAAATCTATTTTTAAAATGCTACACTGTGATTTTGTGTAACTCACCCTTCTGAAGCCTTTAAATACTGCTTTGCCCATGCATGAAAGTTATAGGGAATGAAGATAGTAAATTCACTAAACTGTTACTTGCAGCTATTGACAATCAGTCTTTACTGGGGATTCCAGAGGGAATCTTGGAATAATCTGGCTATCAGAAAGGTTTTAGAAAAAGTCACATAAAGGCTATGAGTTTAAGTTGCTACTTTAGCGTTTAATTTACCTGCATTAATTTGTCACTATAAAAAATAACTATAGTCTTACCATAAAGACTCTTTACATTTACTGGCGGGAAACAACTGTAGTAACAGCAAAAAAGTGACAAACATGCAATATATACTAACTACTGAAATTGCTAGCACTGTCTTCCTAGTGCCTGTTCCAAAGCCCATGACTGAATGGATGAGACTGCATTCACTTCTGCTGAATAAGGACTAATACACTTAGCATTTCTATTTTGAATACACGCAGGAAAAGTACCTTGACTTTCTGATACTGCTGGTTCAGATTATCATCTGTGCTTTTTACTAGTCCATCCACCTGAGTTTCAAGGTCTGGCTGCATTTCCAGCAGATTACCATTGACATCATCCTCATCTCCTTCCAAAACCTTCACATCTCCTTCTTCAAAGTGTGTTCCATTCTGTTCTATCACCTGCTTAAATTTCCGGCCGTGCTCCGTTTCTTTATCCACATTTGATAACCAATCCAAAAGATTTTCTATTGTGTTTTTACTTTCTTCCAGCTGTTCTATGGCTGCAACCTACATTGAAATTTCACAGTTTCAGTTTAGAAATCTTTAAGCACCACAAAATATCATATGCAAACAGGCCATTTAAAATAAATTGATATTAATGAAAACTTTTTTGATTGACATAGAAGTTGCTCAGTTTTTTTTATAAGAAAATAAACCAGCAGTTTACTAGTTACCCAATGAAGTATGACTTTAATCTGTCCACAGTTTATCAGTATGTGCTGGATTTGAGTGGCCAGGTTTTGGCATCGGGAGGGCTGCAGGAACGGCTTCTCTGAGAAGTTGCCAGAAGCTTCCCCCATGTCCAACAGAGCCAATGCCAGCTAGCTCTAAGATGGACCCACCACTTGCCAAGGCCGAGCCCATGAGCAATGGTGGTAGCAACTCGGGGGTAACATAGTTAAAAAGAGTGAACAAAACTGCACAAAAAACAGCAGCTTGAAGAGAGGGGTGAGAATATCTGAGCGGAACAACTCTGCAGACACCAAGATCAGTGAAGAAGCAGGGGGAGGAGGTGCTCCAGGAGCTGGAGCAGAGATCCCCCTGCAGCATGTAGTGAGGACCATGGCAGGGCAGGATTGTCTCTCTGCAGCCCCTGGAGCTTCATGGTGGTGCAGAGATCCACCTGCAGCCCATTGAGGACCCAAGGCCAGAGCAGCTGGATGTCCCATGGAGGCTGAGACCCCATGGGAAGCCTATGTTGGAGCAGGCTCCTGGAAGGACATGTGGCCTCATGATGAGTGAGAAGGCCATGCTGGAGCAGGTTTTCTGAATAAACTTTTTGCCCCATGGGGGACCCACACTGGAGCAGTCTGTTCCTGAAGGACTGCATCCCATGGTGTATGTTTGCTTGGTGGAGCACTTCTTGAAGAACTGCAGCTTGTGGGAAGGACTCATCTTAGAGTTCAAGGACTGTCTCTCATGGAAGGGACCCCAGCGTGGAGCATGGGAAGAGTGTGAGGAGTCCTTTCCCTGAGGAGGAAGCAGTTGAATAGACAATGTGTGATGAACTGACTGCAACCTACATTCCCTCTCCCCCTGCACCAGTGGTGGAGAGAAGGGAGAGAATTCTGGAGCTGAACCTAGGAGTAAGGGAGGGATGGAGAGAAGGTGTTTTTAAGATTCAGTTTTTATTTCTCATTATCCTACTCTGATTTGATTGGTAATAAATTGATTTCCCCAAGTCAAGCCTGTTTTGCCCATGACAGTAACTGGTGAGTGATCTCTCCCTGCCCTTATCTTAACTCATGAGCCTTTCATTACATTTTCTCTCCCCTGTCCAGCTGAGGAGGAAAGTGATGGAATGGCTTCGATGAGCACCTGGCATCCAGACAGGACCAACCCACACCACACAAGAGTAAATTGCAACACTAATCCCATAAGAGATCTAAAAAGTTTGAATAAAGATATGAAATGGTTGCCTAAAAACCTTTTCTGTTTCCTGCTTAATTGCTGTTGTCATAGCTTTATCGAGTTCTTTTTTGGATTCTTCTGCCTTCTGGCTAAGGAGCAAACACTTTGTCTTAGCTTCATTCAGTTTCTGTTCCAGAACAGTCTTGTCTTCTTGTGACAACTTTTCTCCATTCTCTTTCAAGAAAGTTTCAGTATTTTTCACAATCTCTGCCAGTGTCTGGGCACTTGTTCTCATGTCTTTTTGTATCTCCTTTGAGAAAAAAAGAAAGCACATAGGAGTAAGTGAATTATTCACCAGACCTGTCCAATTAACTTTTTTTAAGCTATCTCTCTTCTAGGGGTAAGCACCATACTGCTCCTTTCTAACTTGGGAAACCAAACCATATGATACATTACTAAATTGCAAACAGAATTATTGAAACAAAGATATCAACATCTGACAATGTTGTTGCAATTCAATCTTTTTTTTTTCCTTTTATCTTTAAATTGCAAGTCTGTTGGCTTACACTTCTCTTCTGACTGAGGTCACTTTTCTCCTTTCTTCAGAAGCTCAAATATTGCATTTTATTTTAGCATAATAAACGTACGATTTTATCACATTCAACAGGAACAATCTTATGCTAATATATTTACAAAAATTCATGCTTGCTTCAGGAGTGCTTCTTGAAATGTGTAGCACATACTCCCTATTCTAGTGTCTCCTCATTTGGAAGTTTCTTTTCTCCCACTGGCACACACTGCAGTGTATTTACGGGCAGCAGTTTAAATGCAATCCACTGAACCTTTACTTTCCGTAGGTCCAATAAATTTATTTTACTTTTCTCTCACATGACACGTCTTGTTACTCAACAAAAGAGTCTAGTCACTCTTCTCTGCACTCAGTCTCTGACCAGAATTGTGCATACCTCCTGTTTGGTCTGGTATTGTTCCAGCTCAGCCTTGCTGTCTCCAATAACAAGAGACTCTTGCTGTCCAATGAGTCGATTTTCAGTCTGCGTAAGCAAATCACAGATCTCCTGCAGTTTCTCTTTGCATTCCTGCTGCTGTTCAGCCACATCCTACATTAGAGCCAAATACGATTGAACAATAAAACAAAAGGTCCTCACTCCAGGAATCAACAGACACACTAACTTGTACTAGAATATTTTTAAACATCAATATTGCAAAGCAATAATTTTTAAAGTATGCTGTAAACATGATAGCAGTGGTACACAGAGCAAGATGAATATACAGAAGTTATGGATAAACCTCAAATATGTTGTAAGTAAAAGAGACCATGTTTGATGGAATTGCCCAATAGTAGTCTGGCCATGCACATATGTGAAGGGTGAAATCTCCAAATGACAGGAGTGAAAATCCAGTCTCTTAACCACTTGAAACCTGGGATAAACACTATTAACTCTGAAAAAAGGACATCAAAACAGAGGTTAGTTGTGAATGTGAGTTAGCTCTTTTTGGTATGCATAATATATTACCTGAATAGAAAATGTGGACTTTTTAAGCAATAGAGAAAACAAAACATGCAAGCTCATTATTGTTACAAAATCCTAGTAATCTTATCTGTGCCTTTCCTATACTCAGTTTTATGCTTCTTTCACAATATATGGTGGAAACCATGTTCTTAGAATGGCAAAATAATACAAGTCTTCAGAATGCTAAAGCACTTCTCATGCATAAACTAGGGGCTGAGGTGGTGATTTTGAATCTTCACAGTGCTTCTGTAAAAGCAGAGGAGACGCAGTTAACGCTGCAGCATCTTATCAGCCTCCTTTGACTCTGCTGCAGCAATACCAGCTGCAGCCATAACTGTCTCATAGCTGTCCCAGTGCCCACATCTAGAACTGCAAATAGCTTGGCTGATTTACTCCTATGTTTGTCCCTCTAGCCTGTCTCAGTCAAAACAAGCCATGGTAGCTAGGATTTTAACAAATATGGTTCTTTTAACTATAAAGATAAGCATACAACTATAAATATAAGCAGACAACCTGGCAAATTAAAGGAAAAGAAAATCTTCAGCAAGACAGAAGTGGTAAGCAATGGTGTGATAGTAAATTCAGTGATCAGTATAGCTCAGATCAATTACTGATACAGCTGCTAAAGGAACAACACCTGTGAAAAACCTCTAGTAAATTTCTCTCGTTGCTAGAAAGAGCAGACCTCTGTATATTCATAATCAAATATGCTTTTTCTGCGACTATACCAAGAAAAGATAAAAATTGCAATTCACCAAACTTGATCAATACCATCTTTGTAGAGCTATGAATGTATCTGTAGTAAAAAAATTGGAATACACTCAGTATTGCATGCTGGTATTAAAATTCCTCATCCATAGACAGAAACGCTCAGGGCACAGTTACACAGAAAGGCAAACCTTCTGATCACCCAGCTCTTGCACTGCCTGTAACTGAGCCTCTAAACTTTCCACTTGAGAAGTTATTGCTTCCTGTGCTTCCTGAAAAGATTTCTGGGTGGTATTTAAGAGCCTCAGCAGCTGTTTGCTCTGACTAGGAGAAAGATCTTCAGCATGTTCAGAAATGAAAAACTGAACATCAAATGCAGTGGACTCCAGTTGCATTTTTTCACAGCCGAGCTCTGCAGCACTGTTCTGTAAATGAACAGAAGGGAATTACTAGCAATGAAAAAAAAAAAAAGTCAGTACAAATAAACCAAAAGTATCCCTACCATCTTTTCTTAGCTTCTGTTCCAAAATGCTTTTGGTAGACAGTTTAGCCACAGTAAATCAAAACTTAGAATCATTCTGACATATTCAGTTATGACATTAGAATTGTGCATGGTTTCTCTCAGGACAGTCTCTGTCCAAGTAATAAGTACTATGATCTTGCACATCGCTATTTCTTCGCGCTCTCATGAAGTGTAACATTTCTAGGTTTTAGGTCTGAAGACCCAAAAATGTTAAAATATTTACTTGAAATCATTCCTATTCTTAACTCCACAATGAGAAGCGGCATTTCTAGCAATGTGGCAAATTCTACCAATAGTTACATACAATGGAGCCCCATGTATACTGGAGCTTTGTTAAAGCATATTAAAACAAGTAAAATAGGTTTTATCATTCATACATATAGAGTTATACGAACTTTAATAAAAATTTGTTCTGATTTGTTTTCCAAGACTCATTTTATAGAGTGTAATAAAGAGACTTTGTCCCATCTTGTGCTCATTCTCACATACAATTGATTTGAAAGGTAATTAAATTTTGGTAAAGATTCTGAACCTTATGAATCAAGATCCAATTTTAATCACTGAAATACCTGTCTTATAAATTAGATTTCCAGAAGGTTCATATTTATTGCAATGAATGTAAGTAGAACCAATAACTTTCTTAGTAATCCTAGCTCTATCAAACATTTTTGTCAGGGAAAATGCAAATTAACAAGATTTTATTACTGGATTAACAAGCAGTTGTCTTCCTAAGTAATTACTTCTAGCTTCTGTTAATCTTTATCACTTCTATTTAAGCGATAAAGATTAACGAGCCTGAATACAAAACCTAACTACTAATTTATAATAAGGAGCAACATTAGTCAGAAGCACCAACACCTGCCATAAAGAATACTTACTTTAAGTAGCTGTAAACTTCTCTTCATCTCTTCTGTATCATCAGTATTCATTGTGAAGTTAGTCACGATTTTACTGTTTTCTGTGATCCAGTCTGAAAATCTCTGCAGTTCACTTAAAAGTTGCTGGTGTAATACTGCAAGCTTAGACTAAAAAGGGAAGTTGTATATTTATTTATGCTGTTGGAGTCTTGTCACATTTTCTACCATATTACATTGAATAATACAGGCATTTTTATACTAAGATAAAACAAAATAAAGCAAAAACAAATTCCTCCATTTTAGCCCAATTACCTTGAAGAAAACCAAGCTAAAAACATACCATTTCTGAGTCAACAGCACAGAGTATTTGTTTAGCTCGCTTTGAAGATGTATCACAGACCACCAAAAATGCTTCCTGCAAATAGTCATAGCTTATCTTTAGATCTTTAAGTTTCTCTTCCGGAATATCCCTGCTACAAAACTTTAAGAATTCTTCTGTTAACTTCATGTCCTTTTTTAGGATAATTGCAAAGGTAGCCAGTCCTGATTCCAATGACTATGAAGAGAATATATATAAGATGGATTAAGTTACTAAGAAGGACATTTAAATCTGAATTATTTTAATTACATTTTAAGTCTCCCTTTTTTAATCTAAGGGCTATTCTTAGCACCTATCACTGAAGTACAAGCATAAAGAACACTTTACCTACCTCTAGCTGTTTCAGTTCATCTTTCAGTATTTCCAGGTTGTTACTAATAGGTTGCTGGTTATCTAGGTGGCTTTTCATATCTTGAAGCACTGCCAAATGTCCTTGCATTTTCTCTATTAATGTTAAACATTGTTGTACTCCATCAAACTGAAAATGAGTTTTAAAAATAAGAAAAAGTTTTTCAAACTGACAGAATAGAAAATTAGCAATAAAAGTCCTTGGATTTATTCTTCTTTATTTTAAATTTATCATTTAATTTTTCAACCATTTTTCCAGTTCAATTATTCTCTCCAACACTCAGAAGGATTCATGCAATTCCTTTTAATACAGGACACTAAGTACATATCCACTGCTGTTACTTACCGTGCTGGGGGTGTCTGCCAGGACTGCTTCTTTTGTTTTGAAACCAGGGTCAGCAAAGCCTTTGGACAGGCTGTCTGTCTTCCCATGATCCTGCTCACTTTTCCAAGCAACAGCTGCATTATCTGCCAACATTTTCTCTTTAGCAATTCCTGATCCAAACTCTGCTTGTTCTGTTGAGAAAAGAGTACAAAGCCCGTCTACTTTTCCTTTACCCTCATGTTCTGTGGTGGTACCAGTAACCTGTGAGCTCACAAGCAAAACACTTATCAGCTCCTCTAACTTGCTTGTACTTTCATCTCCAGCTGCAATTTGAAAAATCTCCAGAAGTTCAGATGTAGTAGGCTTGGGAAAAGGAGCTTTCACATCTGTTTCACACTTCCTTTCATCTAGATCAGCCATCTTTTGCTTGCAGGATTCCTGCTTCAGAATATCATGAAGAAGATCAGGACTTCTGCCATCAGGCCAAAGCAATGAAGGAGCATCATTGTCCTTGGGCTCTGTACATGGCATGGGAACCATTAACTCAGTTCTAACATCATTGTTTATTTGCTTAAGATTTGACCCGCTAGACTTTTCACTCATGAGCTGAGTGTTTTTAACCATTGTAAGTAAATTTTGCATTAAAGTTTTGGTATCAGAGTAACTTAAGGGTTCACTTTTCTGCTTGCAGTAAACATGCCCCATTTTCAATTTCCTTTGTAATATATTCTGTAAGTCTTCCATTAGTGTGTCAGACACTTCTGGTGATTGTAAAATATCTTCCTTTACTTGAAAATCTTTGCAGGGTCCTGTTTCCTTTTGTAATGACTCCACGGACATTTGTTTTTTGAAACCATTTCCAAGGGAAGAAGTCTCACTGGTCATGAAATTTTCTCCCTTTTTGTTTTTCAGCATCTCATATTCTTTCTGGGCACCATAATTCAAGTCAGCCCCTATGCTACTCAGAATTGCAGAAGAAACATCAGTGGTGTGAGTAAGTCTCCCGGAAGGTATCACTTCATTTCCATCCCCTGATTCTTTGGCATCCTCAATACTTCCTAAAGCATCTGCTTTTATGAGGGAAATGTCACTGCCGTTTCTGCTTTTGTTATCTGAAAAGTCTTCAAGAACATTGGCAGCATTTTGACAGATTCTCCCTGTTTCTTTACAGTTAAACCAAAGGAAATTAGCATAAGTATCAGTTGAGGGAGAAGAGTAAGTGTTAAATTCACTTGAATGCAGTTTTTCTGTATCTAGCAAAAAGTCCTTTTCAATCTCTATACCCTTTTCCCCTCTTTGTGTGCCCTCAAAACCAGAGGATTCAGTTTTAGCCAGTTCTGAGTGGCCACCTTCTCTTATGCCTGTTGTACATTGTTTTAAAGAAGGAGGAATGTTAGCATCTCTCTTAAACTCATCTGATCTCACACCTCGAATATCAAAGAAAGCTTGACCAACATTTACTTTTCCCTTACTTGCAACAGAAGTTTCTCTATCAGCTTTAATTACTGATGCATCAAATATTTCCCCGAGGCTTTCCATCCGAATGGGACTTTCACTTAGTCCTATGACATCATGTTCCTCTACAACATTTACTCTATTTTTACTTTCTGAAAGAATTTCAAAACCTCCTCCTATTTGACTGTGCTTCCCACTGGTGACTGGATGTACTGGATCCCTAAGTGACCTATCATCACTATCATTCACATAAGGCATATCTGTAAGGAGTTTATTGTCCATTTGGGATGAACTTTCCTTTAGTTGTTCCATATCATTTAATACTTTTTCCTCTACAAATACTGCTTCTCTCTGTATTTGCCCATAATTTGAATCTAACATTGGCATGGTCCTATTGTCTTTATTCATGCTATCAGTGAAGCATTCTGAGAGATGCAAATTTGTCCAAGTACTTTCATCATCATCATCAGTAGCTTGCTTTGTATTCAGGCCAGTTGTTACACTGATATCAGATTTCACAGTACCATCAAGAAGCTGTGTTTCATTATTTTCTTCAATTTTAGAGGGCATCCATTTAGTGTCAAATGTATCTCCTGACTGAACAGGCTCAGTAATATCGTGTGATATGTGTTTACTTTTGACACAATTCTCACATTCATCTTCTGCTTCCTGCTGTCTGTCTTCTTCACTTGTACATGAAAGATCAACATATCTTTTCTCAGAAACATGTGGCATTGATTCACACCTTTCTGAGGATAGTTTTCCGTTTTCATGGTTAGACTGGAATTGCAAAGTATATCCTGTCTTGTGGTGTACAGAATAGCAGCAGTCATCAGTATTCTGATTATGTTCATTGTTCCTTTCTACATCTCTTAAGGAAATTAACAGCTGGTCACCTTTATTTATACATTGATGATGTGAATAAAAGATATCCACTTCATCTTCACTGTCAGAATCAGTGTCAGAGTCACCATAACTATCATAATCCTCCTCATAATCTTCTCCCTCCTGTGTACTTTCCGATTCATCCTCATAGGAATCACTTTCTGCTTTTATTTCAACTTGCTCGTTTCTGTCCTGTGCATCTGCTTCATACATCTCCCGTAAAGAACTTGCAACTCCCTCCTCTGTTCCTTCACTCTCCACAGTAACTGGTAACTCTTGCTCATTCTCTCCAAAACTCCCTTTTCTTTCCCTTTCCTCCTCAGGGATTCTTTCCATAGTTTTGGCACTTGCAGAAGCTGTATTTATGCTCTCAGGTTGCCCTTTCCCATTTACATGGACATTCTCTTTAGCATTAGCTTCAAGTTCTTGAAAAGAACTGGTCTCCTCTCTTAGGGCTATTAGACCACCTCTCTCCTCCAGAAAACCTAACAGAACTGATCTTCCAGGCAATTCTGGCTCTGATGTATCACCATCGCCCAACTTCAAGGTATCAAATCCCTCATCACCCTGAGAAGCGTCAGATGAATCATCATCATCCATTTGTGGAGTATTATAGACATCACTATCATAATCATCAGCCTGAGGTGTTTCATAGGCATCATCATCACCCTCATCAGACTGAGAGCTGTCATCTTCAGAGGTTACCTCACCACGCTCATGCTGCAAGCTGTTACTTTCAAGCTGTGGGATGCCATCACTCCCATCTACTGATGAGTCAGAACTAGTGTAACATGGCACTAACTGGTGGAATGTCAGATCACTTTCTTCTGCTGTCATCCCTCGGGCTGTGCTGTTACTGTCCCACATAGGTGGTCCATCCTGTAGAACAGTATCACCATCCAACGAAGACCTGCAATGCACTCTTCTGCTGTCTTCCAGATACAGTTTATTCTGAAAATCAATACAATCCTCCAAGGATGGTCTTCCATGTATACAGAGATAGTCCCCTAGGGATGGTCTGTTAGGTACATCACTGTATTCCTGTAGAGGTTGCTCACTGTACCCATTGTCGTCAAACTGTAGTGTGTTAACACATTGACTAATCAATTCTTCTGGAAGTTTATATTCAGAGCCTGCACTGACGGATGAACAAAGACTTCTGTGAAAATCATCTTTCTTGCTGTTATCCTGTATCATTCTACTACTGTCAGCTTGCAATATGTGAGGCCTGTATTTTGTGCACCTTTCCAACTCCCTCCAAGTTTCCTTATCTGACAAATCATCCACACTCAAGGAATTTTGTAAGGTTTTATCACTCCTGTCTTCATTACTCAGACTGCCTCCCACATATATCTCTTCTTTCTCTGTTTCTGAATTCAGACTTGGATTTAAGTAATTTGGAAGATATCCCTCAACGTTTCCTGAATTTTCCTCCTGATTGTTATGCTTACACAGCTCTGTCCACTCAGAAACCTCTGAAAAACCTCTGAGTGCGTTTCTATTCATGGAATTTTGAGTGTTACTTACTACATTTCTGAGTTCTGTGGGGAGATTTAGCAGCACCTCCTGTGTATATTCTGATTGCTCATTGTCAATAGCATTGCAAATATCTGGTCCACACTCATGAAGATCTTGTGAAGACATGTAATTCCCCAGATCATCAAACTGATTTAATTTGCTGTTTTTAGAAGTATTCTCAACACCTGAAAGATCAGCCTGAACACTGTCTGCTGACTTTAGGCTAATTCCTTTTGAGCTTACGTATTTGTTGTTACTAAACTCCGTTTCCGACACACCAGCATTGCACATGGCACCATCACCTTCCAGCAACTTGATGACTTCTTGCAGTTGCCCATCATATAACAAAAGTCTTCTTCCACTGTTTGCATCCATATAGCTATTTACCATCAGATAAGATATGAATAATTTCTTAGCTTGATCTAAATTATGACATACAGGGTCTTCCGTGCCACAATCTTCATGTTCCTCCTCACAGTCATGAAACAAGGATGGCAGAAATTCATATGTCGATAACCATTTTGCAGCATTTTTACAAGGGGGCTTTAATTCTTCTACATTGGGCATTGTATCTGGTAAAATCACATTGGTCAAAACAGATACAGTATTGCTGTCTATGATCCCTGAGTCCACAGCCTTGTCAAGACTGATTATTTCACAAGTTTCTGGAATGTAAAGTGCAGCTATTTTCTTTCTATCATTCAGTATTTTGAATGCCAGCTCATTTGTTATCATATCCTGGTGCAAAGAAGTTGATACAGGGAATATTTCACCAGTATGAGGCCAAATTAGTCCCACAAAGCCTCTCTGTGCTTCTAATACCAGCAGGGCACTGGTAGATGATATTAAGTTGCATTGTACAGCTTCGTCAACAGTCAACCGTTGTCCTGAATTTTGACAAAGGATTCCACCAGTCTGAACCTGATGTGTGAGGATCCCACAAGCAGTGTCCTGATCTATCACCTCTTGTTTCACGGCCTCTTCCACAGTCATTCGTTTCCCTGAATCAGGGTCAATGATACCTCCAGACATTAACTGAGCACCCAGCAGCCTGAACATCGTTTCCCGATCAATGAGCCCTTCGTGGGCTGCCCTCAAAATAGTTATCCTCCTTCCACATTTGAACAGGATTCTACCTTTTTCTTGTGGTTTCACAGGTAGGAATCTTAATCCTGTTTTATCATGTATGATGGTTCTATGAATCATCTGTTCAAGCGAAATCTTCTCAGCACAATTGGGGTCTATGAGATCTTTACACGCATCCTGTCTTTCCAGGAGTTTTGCATATAATGTTGGAGAAATCAGGTTTCTCTGGAAAGCATTCTGCAAAGTCAGCTTTTCTCCAGTAGATGGTAAAATCCAATACCCACTTGAAAGCTGATTCTCAAGAACTTTAATAGCCAAAGGTTCTGAAATTAGACCTTGTTCTAAAGCTGAAACAGCTGGAATATTTGATAATGATGATTCTGAAATGAGCTTTTTTGCATTACTTAATTCCTGCAACTGCAAGAGAATCTGCTCATCAATTAAGGTATGAGCTTTAGCTTCTTCCAAATCATAACACACTCCTAATTCTGGAGAAATTATTCCAGAAAGAATCAGCTGATTCTCAAGCAATCTAATTCCAGTATCATAGTCAAGAAAACCTCTTAAAATAGACTGAAAGACTGAAAAGACTTCTCCGGCAGTTTGGTCAATGACACCAGCAATGACTTTATTCACCTAGAAAGGAATACAAAAGAAAAGCTATCACTATTTTTGGACTGCATATTTTAAATTTTCTTTTGATTCTGAATGCAGGATAAGCATAAAAACGTGTACTTACCAGACCTGGAGGAATGCAGTGAATGTTAGCAGCTCAAATGCGCAAGTGATCTATGTCAGTCACTCAACAGCACACGATGTGATAAAAGATTTAAAATCAACATGCATCTGTGAATTGAAAACCTATGCTTTGCATACACAAATAGGGTTAGTGAAAGACAATAGAAGAAATGACTGCAGAGTGAGCAAATAGAACATATACCTGAAAGGCAAATTTTCATGCTATAAATGTCTGTGAAAGGTTAGAATATTTGGAAACAGTATGTGATTCAACACCACCATGCTATTCATGTTTACAGCATACAGCACTTCTGTATATACACTCAACAATACAGAATCAGATACTCTAGCACCAAATATTGCATTTAGTTTGCATGGGAAGCATGAAGTCAGTTTGGCAACATTATTTGAACTCATTACACAGACACTGCCTCTATATGTATATGAGAACGCTCATTTGCAAGATAATTTTTGAGGACTCCGTATTTTAAGACTAGTATCTATTAACAAATGCGTTTGTGGTGTCTCAGAGCTAATCATGTTATGTGCTCCCATTTTCAAATCCTGAAAAATTTTAAGAAAAATTGAAAGATCTCAGACATTTCTGAGTGATATATGGGAGAGATTATCATGTTATTTCATGGTGTCATTTTTGCAGCAGAAACTAAGGCTTATCTAGCAGTCAAAGAATGGCTTTTAAGAGAAGAGTTAAGAGATGAATGATTTGTTTATCTTTCTCCATGCAAGACACACATTATTAAGACTTTTCACAAAAGAAGTCTAATGAGTAGAATGTTCATATGCACAGATAAGGTCACACAGAGTATTTTACAGCAAATACACACCACCTTCAGTCAATTAAATCTCAAGTTCCTTCCACACACTGTTAATTGGAGTTTCTTCTTTTGCTGATCATGTGGGGTTCAAAAACCATGCAGTAAACCTCAAGAAAGACTGAAATCTAAGTTTCAATTTTGTTACCTTTTCTTCCATCTTTTCATCACCCAGATACTGTGCTTCCTGCAGCTGCTTTAAAGCTTCATTGGATAACAAGCTGTAGCTCTCCTGGAGAGATCTGACTTGCTTTTCCATTTCATGTCTTTCTTCATCTGTCATTCTATCATTAAAAACAAAAAGAAAAAAAAAACAGAAGGAGGAGATCTCTTTGGGTAATCTGTAACCTTTGAGGAGTGATCTGCCTACCTTTACTTTACAAGGTGGGGCTGAAATTGTACAAGTAATCTGGAAAAAATACAGCCTAATTATGAAGATGCTCAAGACATGTACAGTCTGCTTGTAGTTATTCATACAAAGAAGTATTTAATCACCCCATGCGTCTTTGTCTACTGACTCTCAGTCAAGACAGGTAAAACTAGCAAGCAGTCATGAGATATTTTAGCAATTTAGTATCTTAAACCACCTGTTTTCAGACACAAAGGAAACAACCTTGTGACGTATAGTTCAAGTACTAATTTGCTACAAATTTGTTAATAATTTGGACACCAAATGAAAATTTACGTATCTAATATTTTTAATCTGACCAGAGGTTTATAAACCAAGTCAAGTTCTTGAAATAAACAAAACTGTACCAAGCTTCACCAAATAGGCAAAACCCCCCCCAAACTGTCATACTTGTACAGGAAATGCAACTGGAACTGTGAAAGACGGATATGATTTCTTTTTAAGCAAAGAGGACGTATTGACCCAATTAAATTATATTACTTGAAAAATAAGAAGTGGCATACTTATCACTGTGCTTAGTTAAAAATGATTGAGTCGTCTGCAGAGCTTCAGCTATTTGTTCTTTCTTGGTTGACATTTCATGCAGGGAAATCTGAAAAAAAATAAGCAATCTGCGTTCAAGACTTCACTATGTACATAAATAAAACCAACAACATAGTATTTCTATCTGGAACTAATCTCAATAATATAAGAGTTTTGCTTGGGTTTTTTTGGGGTTTTTGTTTGTTTTGTTTGGGGTTGGTTTGTTTGCTTTTTTAATGCTACCTATCCTTAGAGCAGTATTATTTATTATGGAATTATATCATTCACATATGGATAAGTCATTGTTCTATGCCTTTTCGTTAAATAAGCTGTTTGTATTAGAAAACTATCAACCTAAATAAATAGAATTTATTTTAAGATGTTATTTGTATGAAAATTAACCAATCATTTAAAATCACTTACTCTAGCTGGCACAGTTTATAGCAGCTTTATAAAGTCATGTGTACAATGGTCATGTTCAAGAAGTAGCTCACCAAAATGAGAAAGAACAAATCTTTTAAAAAATATGTATCAGGAGACCACAAGCCTTCATAAAAATATGAGGGAGACAAATACAATATTAGGCAATGGGAAAAAATGATTTATTAATATTCTCCCAACAATCAGTTCTGTCATCCCCATTAAAGTGCTTGTTGTAGCAGAGGAATTTGTGGGCATTTAATCTTTTAACTTTTTTGAGAAACTCCCTGCAGTTTCTTCAAAGAAAAGCACTCATTTTGGATAAATAAAGGCAAATTATCAAAGGGGACTCTGCAAGCTGGAGATATGTTCAATATAGGTGCTGCTAAGAGAACTCCAGCAAGGAACTTGGGCCCTGCATTCACTTGGGTCTGGACACCACCAATTCTGCCCTTGTGTGCACTGTGTCAAAGGGCCCGAACAGTCTCCCTCTGCAATCACCACCAGCATGCCACGATCTCACCACTTGTGCTCTGCTTGTGCAGGAACCAAGAGAAGCACTGTATGCACTACACAAGAACAAGATGTGAGCTGGCTGAGGTGGCAGGCAGGCTCAGGAGCTCCACTTTACTCAGGAAACCAGCATCAGTGCAGCTGCTGTGTGCACCCTGGCACTACTGGTACCAGCTTCTCCTCCCAGAACATGGCTACACCCCAATCCTCTATGTGAAATGTAATTCTGCTACCAAATTGCCACTTCCTACATCTTTCTACACAACTTGTAAAGGCACCTTTGCTAGTGAGTGGACACACAAACCCAGGCACCTCTGAGAGATGCTGCTACCTTGCTGGGCTGTTTCACGAGGGAAGCAAACACCCTCATCAAACACCCATCTTCTACAGCAAGGGAGTATGTCCCAGAGAAGCCAAGGCAGCTAACTCACAGATTACTCACTGAGGGCTCAGGCTGGACAGGGGAGATGACCATAGTTGCTGTCGTAAGCTGAGATGTCCTAAGGAGCTGAGCACTGGCTCAATACTGACAAAAGTTTGCAGTGCTGTTATTAAAAGGGCAGAAAAGGACCAGCATTTAATGTCTTTGCAAATCCTGATCCTAACTCCTGGCAATTTACAGACCAGTATGCTCAAATCAATACAAGCTTACTTCTTCCTATAGATAGAGGGCCAAACTCAGAGCTAGCACTTCTCTTCTATGAACAAGCAGCATGCTGGGAGTCCATGAGGACTGCAGGGCTGCTGTCCTACCTGAGAGCAAAAAGCTTCATTTATGCATGTGCTGCTCCAGTGGCTCTAACCAGCACCTGCATGTGTCACCAAAACACAGGAACAGGCTGCCAAGAGGGCCAAAGTCATGTTCCCATGACCACGCATCCAGCCCTGTAACTGATGGATGTGGACAAGATACTGCTCTGCCCCTGCGCTGCTCAACGTGCAGGTAGATCTTCAGCTACTGAAATATTTTTAGGTGTCACTAAGTTATTCTGTGGGACAAGTCAAGCAGGGGAGCTCCTAGAATTGATAGGAACTCCACAGAAGGAAATTTATGGTCAGAGTTACAACTGTATACAGTGACAATGTACCTTTCAAATATCAAGGAATCAAGATGGGCCACTCCAGCTGCCTGCGGACTAGAGTGATAATGAAGAAGCCTCAGTCACCAGCTGCCGTACCTCCTAGGACAGCAGTTTGGACTATCACTTGAGAGGACCCCTCAGACCAACTTTTCAAAAACAAATAAATAGAAACTTGGCTCTCAGGCTTCTCCTACCAACTTTCTCCTTGCTGGTGCCCAAAGTGCCAACCTGCCAAGATGCACTGTCCCTCTAAAAAGGCTGAGTTATGGTGTGCAGGGTCCAGTTTCCCTAAAATGCTATTCTGCAGTGTCAGAATATGTCATACAATAGGTCTGTAAAAAGCAGCGTGAGCGTCTTCCTAACATGCTTGTGTCCCTAAGCATTGATGTTCACGTACCTAGCCCTCTACTCACACCCAAATGTGAAATTATATTTTGAGGAAAATGTGGATGGAGATTTGTAGGAAAAAAGGTATTTATGAAATATTTCAGCAAAAACCTAAAAAGACATCTGTGTACCTGCTGCTTAGGCAAGTCTGTCTTTTCAGCCTTTTCTCCTTCTTCTTTGCTGAGTGTTTTGCTGAGGTTTGACACCCATTTCAGTAAATCCCCAGCTTTCTCAACATGTTCCTTCTTTTCCTCTTCCATTGATTTCTGATGAGTGCCACCAATTGTAAAAAAACATGTAAATGTAAATTGTTGAAATATATAACATTAATGTCCATAGAAACAACTCTAATACAATGCCACTATTATCACATAAACATAAAATGTTTTCTTTTTATTTATCACATGCATTACTATGACACTTTGATGTAGGAACAAAAATGCCACATAAACAAAATAATACCTCAAATGACGATAAAGGTGCTTAATCATATACATATACAATCATAAAATGATTGATAGGAAGAAAAAGCATAGCTACCCAGCCATTACTCAGAAGATGAAATATAAAAAACCTTTACATATAAAGTATTTCTGAATTGCTGCCTTTGCATTACCCTCAGGTGTGGATATGTACAGCCAGCATGGATAACAGTATTTCGCAATCTATGCACATAGATTACTAAATTATCATTACAAAGAATACATTGGTTTTATGCCTACAGAAACAAGAACAGTAACAGTAAAATACTGAGACATTTAATTTTTTTCTGCAAAGGAAAACAAATTTGCCTTTTCATATAAGTACAACCTATTAGTAGGTGAACATCTATCAATACTGAGAAAACATGCTTAAGCTGTTCCATGTATCATAAGTAAAAATGAAGACATTTTATTTCAATGGATTTTTTTTCTTTGATACATAATTGTAATTTATTTGCCTTTTAGAGTATGAAAACATTTCTAAAGAAGTTACCTGGAGTGAGAGAAAAACTCAGGACATACAACTTTATGGTGTTAGTAGCCCGTTCAAACTAATAAAATACCAGTGTAAGAAAAAGTACTTATGTATGTGCATTTACTGGACTGCAGATTTAACCCCTGCATATTTTATTACCACTTTTGTAAAATAAATGATATCCGGAAACTGATATGCAATATTAAATTAACAGGTCACATGAAATATTGCACCATGTTCATTTGCAAAATTCCCTTTCAATCTTTAATGTAAGAACATGATCCTTGTCTCATCTAAATCTACCCCCTTTGCACTAATGTTAACTTTACCAGCTTGAGTATAATTTCTCATTTACACTACCTACATGTAGATAATAGACAAGGCTTTCAGGTAAAGACTAAACACAGACTGTATTTTGAAATTATGAATCTGCCCATCTGTAAATTTCAATTTTACAAAAGTAATATCTAATTCCAGTTTCAGTGGTTTATATTCATTAGTGGTTTGTAATAACTAGTTTTACAGCAATTCATTATTATGCTGGAAAACATCATCTAAGATTTCCATAGACCATCACAGATCTCCTTAACTTGAAAGGGTTTTAAAGCAGGGCCTAAAATGAGTACTAATGTGTTTTGTCCACTATGAACTATAGTAAAGACTGGAAATTCCTGTTTTCATGGGCTGAGTTGCTTCTAACAACCTCAGCCCAGTGTGGCAATCAAAAACAGCTCTTTCTAAAGCTTCTTTGTAGGTTATCTTCTTCTTAGTTTTGGGGCACGTTAAAACTTTAACATGCAATTTGTCATCCTTCATCTTTGTAGCTGTGACAGCATCAATAATACCATTCTTAATTGCATCTTCCATTGTTAACCTGCAATGAGACTTTGGATCTATCAAGCCACCAGTCAAGTACTGATACTCGAGGCAGCGCATGCCCATTTCTTTGTCTATGGTGTTTAAATGCACAGCTTCAACAGCTGACATAACAGTGTTCCTCACAGGATGAATGATCCCAGTAAATATTAGCTCACACTGCTGGATTTGCTTAGCACAAGCATCATCAATTAACTCCCTTTGCAAAGCTTCTGAAACACTGTACTTTTTCCCAGTAAACGGATCAATTATGCCTCCTGTACTAACCTGAGCTTCAAGACATCGTAGGGCAGTAATTCTGTCTACCAAGTTTTTGCGAGAGGCTTTCAAGACTGGAATTCTTTCATTGGTTTCAGAAAGCCAGAACCCTGCAATAGGACTGTTTAAATCTTTATTTGGCTGTGAACTGCTAATTAAAATATCACCAAACTCATTAACTGTGATTAAGCCCTCCTTATATTTATTGACTAATGCTCTGTCAATTCCACCCTGATTTAAGGTCTCCTCAATATTAAACTGTACACCAGTTTTAAGGTCTGTAAGCAAAAGAAATGAATTCCCATCAGAGTCAAAACATGTAGACTCCTTCCAATGAAATTCCTGTTCTGAAAGTTCAAGATAGGTAGATTTATCAATACAATTTTTTCTATAAGCCTCATATGAAGTCATTTCACATCCTGTGTCAACATCTACTACAGAAATTTTATGACTTTTCTCTGCTGATGGACTACTTATTTTCCTTTCACCGGCTGGAAGCAGAAAGCATTTACTCCTTACACTGAACAAGCACATTTTCAGCAATTCACAGTAGTACATAGCTTTCCTATTATTTGGATTGTGAAAACATTTTGCATTACTAGAAGGTTCATGCAAAAATTTTAAAATTGTGTTATTAAGCAAGCCAAGATGCACGGCGGTTTCTGGAGGAACTCGAACACTTCTTACAGGATCAATTACTCCCCCACTCGCAATTTGAGCCTCAAGGATATTTTTACCTTTTTGTCTCTCTAAAAGTCGAGCTTCCACAGCCTGAAACACAGAGAGCACTTTCCCAGAACAGCAATAACCCAAAACAGCTTTCTCTGCCTCAAGCAGTCTACTCTTGAATTCACTGTCTGCAAGCCCTCTAACAACCGAATCATCAACAGAGAATTTCTGACCTGTTGTGGGATCAATGATGAAACCAGTAGCTGCTTGGGCTTCTAAAAGTGCTAATGCCAGTGCTTTTCCTATGATTTTTCTCTTTGCTGCTAGAGCAAAAGAGAGGATCTCTTTGCTGGATTCAAGGTACAGCCCAGCTATAGCTGTAGGCTTAGTTAAGAATTTTTCAAGACTTTTCTGAACCTCATCAGTAGTTTTCTGCCCTGAAATGAGCTGCTCAGCTGTGAGCTTGTCTAAAAGTTTAACTTCAATCAACTGTCTGGCAGTTACATCATGTCGGAGACCTTGAAATTTAATAGCATCATATTCCTCTGTAAAATACTCCTGCTGAGTAGCATTATCATCACTTCTCAAAATCTCTTCCCCTAAGAGCGAGCTCATCTTTGCAAAGTCTTCTTTCCTAAACCCTTTGGATGTTTTGTATCCCTCAAACATTCTCTCTTCATTACCAAACGTCTTGTCATTTTCTTGGTTTAATGTTGTGACTTCAACATGCATGTCATAGTGCTTGTTCTTCACTATCTGCAAATAGGAATTTTTTTACAGAGTGAGAAATACAACTGCAGACTATGCTGTACATAATTCACTCCTAAATCCACCACCAGAGAAATCAAAGAGAAAACTTGAATGTAAGTCATAAAAGAGAATTTCTACTAGTATTGAACAGAAGAGAAATATAGATAAGAGTTTTTAAGTGCAATTGCCATTTCAAATATTTATTCATTAACAGGAATATGACTAGACTAAGCATCAATAACTGTTGTTTGCTACTATATCGCAGAATCACAGAATCAACTAGGTTGGAAAAGACCTCTGAGATCATTGAGTCCAACCTTTGACAGAACACCACCTTGCCAACTAGACCATGGCACTAAGTGCCTCATCCAGTTTCTTCTTAGATACCTCCAGGGACAATAACTTCAACACCTCCCTGGGCTGCCCAATCACTCCCTCTGTAAAGAATTTCTTCCTAATCTTCAACCTAAACCACCCTGGCATAACTTAAGACAGTGTCCTCTTGTCCTACTGCATTTTGCCTGGAAGAAGAGACCAACCTCCACCTGGCCACAACCTCCTTTCAGGTAGTTGTAGAAAGTGTTAAGGTCCCCCCTGAGCCTACTCTTCTCCAGGGTAAAAAATCCCAGCTCCCCCAGCCTCTCCCCCTAGGACTTGTGCTCCAGTTCCTTCACCAGCCTTGCTGCTCTTCTCTGGAACCACTTCAGCACCTCAACTTCTTTCCTAAATTGAGGGGCCCAGAACTGAACACAGTACTCAAGGTGTGGCCTCACCAGTGCCGAATACGGGGCAGAATCACTGTCTTGTTCCTGCTGGCCACACTGTTCCTGACACAGGCCAGGATGCCACTGGCCTTCTTGGCCACCTGGGTACACTGCTGGCTCATGTTCAGCTGCCTGTCAACCAGCACATTGAAGTCCCTTTCTGCCTGGCAGCTCTCCAGTCACTCTGTCCCCAACCTGTAGCATGGCGTGGGGTTGTTGTCACCAAAGTTCAGGACCCAGCACATGGTCTTGTTGAACCTCATGCTGTTGGATTTGGCCCATCTATCCAGCCTTTCCAGATCCCTATGCAGAGCCCTCCTACCCTCCAGCAGATCATCACTCCCCTCCCCAGCTTGGTGTCATCTGCAAATTTGCTAATGATAGACTCAATCCCCTCCTTCAGACCATCCCTCCCCTCCCCAGCTTGGTGTCATCTGCAAATTTGCTAATGATAGACTCATTCCCTTCCTTCAGATTATCAATAAAGATATTAAACAGAACTGGGCCCAACACTGATCCCTGGGGGACACCACTAGTGACCAGCTGCCAACTGGATGCAGCACTGTTCACTAGCACTCTCTGGGCCTGGCCAGTGAACCTACTGCTTATTTTGACCAATAATGATACAACAGTGTACATGAATTCCTATTTCCAATACAAACCTTTAAAATAATGTTTCTTAGCTATTATAAAACCTGGTACTGAGGTCTAATGAAAAGCTTTTTGTGTTATGTAAGAATTAAGGGGTTCCCTTCACCAAGACAGAAAGAAACATAACATAAGAAACATTAGAGAGCATAGTGATAAAGTAGAACTAAAAACAAACAAACAAAGATAACAGTAAAAAGCAGATTAAGGAAGGTAAACCCTCACAAAACAGTGTGTACCTCCAAGGGATGCAGTTTTACCACTCCTAATTCATGTTTTGTGTCTTCTCCATGTTTAATAGTTTGTCTGGAACTGTGCAGGTTCCTGTTTCTCAATGTGTCCTTTTCAGATGTTCCAGAGATTTGGCTTGTGTTATCAAAAGTTATCTGGAACTGTGTACTCATTTGTGAAACAAACTCTGTAAAAGACTGTGAGCTTGAATCTTCTAATGATTGGTTTCTGCTTGACATCTGGAACTGCACCTCTCTTGGTATTGTATCATCAGCACTCACATACAATGTATTTTCTTCTATTTGATCCGATTTAAAACCTGATCTTTCCTGTTTCTGCCTTAACGAGGGTGAGCTTGGTTTTGTATGTGGAGGAAGCTGTTCAAATTCTTTAGTTGTGGTGTCACTCAGGTAATTGAAATTATTCCCTCTTCTCTCACAGCTTAATTTATATCCAGAATCTTGGAGTTTACTACTTTGCTGAACCTCATTCGGAAACAAAAGAAACCTGTGCTCACTCTCCTTGACCTGCAGATCCATTTTCTGTTTCAAGCTCTCAACCATGCGCTTCTGCACGTCCAATTCTTCCTCAAGTTTCCTGCACTTCTGGTGATAGTCCATTTCAGCCTGCTTCCCTAGTTGTAGTTGGTCATGACATTTTTTAAGTCTTTCTTGCAGATCTTCCATTTGCCTCTTGTACAACATGATGTTTTCCTCAGCCATATGCTTTTCCTGCTGAAGAGCAACACATTCTAATTTTATGCCAGAAATGTCCTTTTCTGTCATGCTATGGGATTCCAGTAATTTTTCAACTTTTTTCCTAAATTCCTCTGCAGAGTGTTTAAACTTAATGGATTCTTCCTGAAACAGAATCATCTTCTTGCGTGCCATCTGTTCATCCAGAGTCTTCTGATGGAGTTCATCCTGCAATTTTTTTAATTTGCTACTTAGGTCTTGTATATGAGCTGCTTGTAGCTGCATCTTCTGCTCACTCACTCTCTTTTCCATAGTTAGAGCATTCATTTGGGCATTTAAATTTTTAATCTCCCGGTCAATGGTTAGGGTGGAAGCACTTTGTTGCTCATATTTTTGTTTATATTCATTAGCTAAGTCTTTTGTTTTTGCTAGATCAACCTCTAAGCTTTTGATTTTACATATGAATTCTTGCTCAATTATTGTTTGCTTGTGCAATTGCTCATTTGTTGTATGCAATTGTTCTTTGAAACCATCTGCTAGGGCTTTTAATGCATCGTTTTTCCTCTGAATATTAAGTTTTTCCAAAGTCATCTTCTCTGATTCAGATTGAATTTGCTTCATCAGTAGTTTTGTTTCAGTATTCCATTTATTAAGGTCCTCTATCTGTTGTTTCAATGTTTCTGAAAGCTGATTGCTTTTGGCTAAATCATTCTTCAGCATCTGAATTTCCTGCTGGTTTTCTATCTCTACTTTTGTTTTTTGAAGCAACTGTTCTTTAAGTTTCTTATATTGGTCTTGAAGATTATTTGCTTCTCCTTTGCATGACTGTGTTCTGTGTTCAGCTGCTAGTTTCTCTTTTTGAAGAGAACTTATTTGTGAATTTAAATGTTTGATAGTGATTTCAGTTTTTGTCTGTGTTCTAGTTAATTCCTCTACTTCTCTCTTTAGCTGTGTCTTTTCTTGCTGAACAGATTTCAGCTCTTCCTGATAGTTCATCTTAATTTTCTTAAGGTCCATAGCTTCTTGCATCACCTCTTCAGCTTTACCTGTGGTTCTCTGTAGCTGCCTGTCCAATTCTTTCAACTGTTGCAAATATCCCTGCTCTACTTGGTCTTTTTCCTCCAACTTAATTTTTAGGCATTTAAGTTCACTATTGACTTTATCTAGTTTTTCTTTTAATAAACGAGACTTCTCTTCTGTTGATGATTTTTGAAGCTCTATTTCATTCAGTTCATATTTCAGGTCTTTAATAGTTTTATCAGCTTTTTTGTTAGCAAGGGTTAACTCCTCTATCTTCTGTTTAAGCTCTTCCACTTTTTTGGCTTCTAGTTTCTTCTGGAAACTTGTAATTTCAGAGTCTGTCCTACACTGCCTGCCTTGCCCAGATGTGAAAGTTGGCAGGGAAGTTTCCCTAGTCAGAGAGTACCTGCCTTCAAAAACCATTCTTCTAGATTCAGTTTTCTCTCTTTCTTGAAGCTTTAGTTCTGATAGGTCTCCTTTAAATTCAAGGTTTTGTTCCATTTGCTTGATGAGCTTCATAAGTTTCTCTTCTCCATCTGTTTTTTTCTTCAGCTCCTGCATTAAGGTGTTTTTTTGTTTTTCTAAATCATGAAGATTAGTATCTTTTCTTCTTAGAAGCTCTTCCAGGTTTCTTCTGGTAAATGCACTTTCTTCTATTTCATTTCGAAAAGCACGGAGGTTTTCCTCCAGTATACTTCTTTGAGTCTCTGCCTGAAAAATGAACTGCCTTACACACTCCAACTCCTGCTCTGCATCTGCTTTCTCTTTCTCAATGTTCTCTAGATCTATACGACACTGTTTTGCCTCTTGCTCAGCCTTGGTCTTCTGAAGACAGACCTCTTCCATGTTCTTTTGCTGCTTCTTCAGCTCTTTTTCTGCAGCTTCCCTCACTTTAGGGAGCTCCTGTTCCACTCGGATTTTTTGCTTCTTCATATTCTCCAACATCTCCTCAAGCGTTTTTACCTTTCCTATGAGTTTTTTGTTCTCATCGACTGTGTTACTTTGTTGTGCCATTAGATCTGAATATGCCTGACGTGCTGAGGCTTCCTTATTCTTTAAAATCTGTAAAAGAATAACATAAGTTGGAACGTACTTTTTGTAATATAGCATATAAAACATATTAGGCTCTTAGAAAAGCAGAAGGGAAAATACTTACTCATACATATAAGGTATGTCCAGAAAGTAGGATGAGCAGTTCCCACCACCATCACCTTCTCTTGAGGCTTCAGGAAGTTACCATCAGCCAAATATGAAACCCTTGACAAAGATATCCACAAAGCAAAGAGGTCCTGAAGCCTCTCATTGCAGTCAGATATGGTAAGTGGTAAGCAATGCCAAACAGCTCACATAGGCCTTCTCTCCAGACAAAGAGGTAGAGCAAACAGTAAGCCAAACACAGTGTGCAAGAATCCCCAAGAAGAAAGTGGCCTACCATTTCTTGGTCAGTTCAGCAGGAACTGGGAAAAGGATTTAAATTGAAGGCAAAAATAACACAAGTTCAGAAGTTCCCTCCAAGAAAAAAGCAGTATCTAGAGTTGGAGCCAAGATGCAGCAGCTCTAGAAAGAGAAGATCTAAACCCCAGCACATCTGTGATCCATAGTGAGCTCCACAGTCCCAGTGCCTCCACTGGCACAGCTGGGGGCCTGGAAAGAGAACAGCTGCTCTGCAGTGGAG
Organism: Campylorhamphus procurvoides; assembly: GCA_013396655.1. Lineage (NCBI taxonomy): Eukaryota > Metazoa > Chordata > Aves > Passeriformes > Dendrocolaptidae > Campylorhamphus > Campylorhamphus procurvoides. The sequence continues at coordinate 1,227,225 of WBMV01008446.1, forward strand.
ATGCAGCAGTATAAACCTGGCATTAGGAAAATCCTAGTGCAAACTAGTTGGCTAGTAGTCTCCTTATATTGGCAAACCCAGGACTAGTCTTATAAGCAAAATGTGAAATCACCAGTAATAATATAGTTGAAACCATACGTACCTTGTCTTCTTTAGCACTACTGTTGTTTTAAGGTATCAAATGTGAGTTAAGGTAAGAACACATCTATATTCCTATGATCATACACACAGGGCACAAAAGGTAATTATAACAACATTTTCAAACAAACAGCATGTTGGGATTGCTTCACATGATAGATGAAACATTTCCTAAAAGGCTAATGCAAAGGCAGCTTCCTCAATTCCTCTCTATATTTCTCTGTATTAAAATTTTGAACAGCCCCAATGGAAACAAAACATTTAAATTGATTTGGTGTCAGATCTCTTATGCCACCATAGACACAAAATCTAATGCATTATGCTTGAAAAAGAACCAAAAATACAGATAAAGTCACAAACTGTATCTTCTTAGATTTCACTTTTGTTAATCAACATGGTTGAGCATCAGCTGGGTGGAGAAAAGGATGGCAAATAGAAACACAAAATAAACATAAAAATAAATTTGTATGAATTTAAAAAATTTATGCATTTGAAAATGCACAGTAATTGATATACAATTAGCATATTCATTGTTTAAGTTATGTTCAATCAACCTTAAATCACTTGACATATTTTGAGATTCAAATGTTGATTTTGACTGATTTAGAGTCATTCTCAGATTAACTGTTTCATTTGTATTGCATAAAAACTCTGGTACCTTAATAATAGTTGCACTTCTTTTCGCTTCATTATCTTTGTCTCTTTTTTTTCGCTTTTCTTTTCTTTCAAATGAGGTTTTTTCCCCTGCTTTTTCCCAGGATTTTTTCTGGAATTCAGTGCCTTTTCCAGGTACTTTTGTGCTATGACCCTCATCCCTACCATCCATTTCTGCAACTAGCAATAAATCTTTAAATTTCTGACCCTGTTCTAATTGGTCTTCTCCCCTCTGCTTCTTCCCACTTTTATTTATGTAGCCCAAGTCATAAATGTTACCCTGTGATATTTTCTTCAATCTTAGTTTCTCTCTGTCTTCAGAGGTTAAAGTATTATGGCTATTGCTTTCTGCAAAGCAATGTTCTTTAAACTGACATTCAGAATGAGCCCTTGGTGAAACATGTTGCTGTTTGTGAGGGCTGACTCCCAGCACATGCTTTCCAGCTTTTGGAGTGACTTCAGCTTTCTTCATTGTTAGATCAAAATTAGTTTCTGATGGCACCTCACATTCTTCCTTTGTTGGAAGATCACTCCCTGCCTCTCTTGAATACTTTTTTCCTGTGGTTTTGTGTATCATTTCCACTCCAGGCAACTTCTTTGATATTCCCTTTCTTTTCAGTCTCTTTCCATTAACAATTTTCTCATTTAACATTTCACCAGGACTGCTATTCACGCTCACATGAATCTCAGATGAAACAAAACAGTATCTTCTGCCATATTTTTCTTCTTTATTTTGGTTACCAAAACCCATTAAACTCTCTTGCTCTCTGTGTAGCTTATGGTTTCTGTTGCCACTAATGCAACTTTCTTGACAACTGAAATTTGAAAGTTGCTTTAATGCCCTATCAGTTTTGATTTTATTGTATCTGTCTACATTTAATTTTCTTCTGTAAATTTCCAATTTATTTTCTGTGTGTTCAGGTTTACTGGAAGAGTTATCTTTTTTTAAATATTCCACATCCATCATGCTTTTGTCAGGTTTGTTTTGCTCTCTCAATTCAACAGCTTCATTGCATCTCAAACGCTGAAAGACTTCGGCTGCCTTCACAGGTTGCTGGAGTTCACTCTCTTCTGGTACGCTCTGAGCATGACAGCACAGGGATTAAACTGAGATATCATGGAAAGCATTTTAATTTTTCCTTATTCTGTGCATTCTTAATGCCATTACTGACAACTAGGAAGTAAGATTGGCATGAAATAAAATCTTGGAACAATCACAGACTTCAGAAGTCTGATCCAAGAAGAAAAAAACCTATCATTCCTCCTTTGAAAATGATTATTTTTCTGATTTGCTACCCTGACTACAAAGAAAAAAATCCATATTATTGTGAGACTGGAAACCTGCTTAGTTTATCTTCAAAGAAGCTACCAAAGAAGGCTGCCAGGAGTGGGTGAGGAGGCAGGTCCTGGAGACTCAGAGCAGACTAAAACTCAAAACATTTTGAGAGATTCCATTTGTTCCTGAAGAACATGAAGTCTGTCAACATTCATAGGTTTCTTGATCTTTGTTCTTTGACTTTTTATTCTTGATGACATTAACATTATAAATCATGCTAAATCTTCAGTTCTAATGGCTCCTTATCAACAAGCACTATATATTTCCATCAGTTTGCTCCACCACTTGATGATGCACAAAGATACATGCTGTTAGCGCTACCATTGGTTCAGAGGTAATTTAATAGCAAGAAATGTAATAAAGACAGAGCCATCAGCAGAATGATAGAACTTCCATTTAAGAATTCTTTTTTCTGTAACAATAACATTCAAATTTATACCCATATGATTCTGTTCTCCAATTTTATGCAATTTATAAAGTATATAATAAATGTAGTCCTTAAAGAACAACTATATATAATCTCTTCCAGAAAGAAAGATTTCAAAAGAAAGTGAAGAATTTAGAAGTGGGGTTTTTTTCTCAATTATTTGGGAAGTTTACTCTGCAGCAAGCATACATTTTGAGTAATTTGTCAACCTAATTTCAGTAACCTAGTTTTATTAATAAGATTCAACACTAAGCATAAATAAAATGTTGTTTGACCTCAAGGAAATAATGTGGTAGAAAGGCAGAAGCAAAAAAATACTGAAAATGTCAAAGGAATTTCAGAAATTAATTAAGCGGGCATCACATCTCCCTGTTAAAAAACTTCCTTATATGTTGTTAAGTGGATCAGAACGCATACTGTGGAATATTAAGAGGGCTACACAATATCCACGGTGCATGTACACTAAGTTTGCCCTCATCTTAATGCCTGAATTTATCCAAAAGATCCTAATATATTAAAATTTTAAAATCTAATATATGTAACTACATCTCCATCAGAATTTAGTGAATCATATGATCCATCCAGCTGGAAGAACAGGTAGAATGTATGGATGGCACAGTGCTACATTCCTGTCTAATGTGAACTACACAATGAATTTTAATTTTCCATATCTGCTGATAACTTTGTGAATAATTCCAACAGGTATATTGCTGCTTGTTTGCCTAGATGTTCTTTTTGTTTGGTTGACTGACAGGGAATGACCCACCTCTTCCTCTTCCAGTCTTTTCAAAGAGTCACCTGCAAACTTAATGTATTGGGTCATCAAGGTCACCAAGGCAGTGTAACGAGTCCGTAAATCCATGAACTGTAAAGAAACAAAGGAGGGGGGGGAGGTTGATAGAGGAAAACACTCCCATTAACCTTGAAAGAAGTGATAAACACTACTCTAGAACCTATCCTGATTTTGATTTCAAAATTCTGATTGTGGAATCCAAAGTCCTAATTTTGATTCCAAAGTTGAATGGGTGCACTTGCACAAATAAATCGTAAGGATCTACAAGGAGATCCATGAGGTGAAGAAACAGAAGACAATGTTTTGACTTCACTGTCACTGTCACTTTATTCTTCCTCCTGGAAGAACAGGTTATAAGTTAAGCAAGCAGTTCTGGTCAGTATTCCTCTCTCTTACAGTTATCAGGGAGATTTATCCTTCCCACCCAACCAAGACTGACTTGCCTTGGAGTCAAAATGTCCAGATCTGGTAAGTTTTACCATGATCAAGATGAACACTGACACTGTTTACTGTGATCAAGATCCAGCCCAGAGATAGTTCTAAACAGTTTTACTGAGGTAAAGTTCTCATACAGCCTGTTATAATTTGGGCAACTTTTGTTTATTAACTGCAATACACTGTCTTGTTGCCTAAATACAGCATAATGACCAAACGAGTATTTATCATATGATGTATCTATGGAGAAAAAAAAAACCTTGTTTGGGTTGCACTCTTCAACAAATCCCAAACCTTATTTTTGTGTTTACTCTGTTTTAAGCAAAGGCTCACATTTGCCTGTAATAAATCCATTTACCTCTTGAATAATGAAGTCTGATGAGCTTTGCATTCTTCGGCGCTTCACTGGAGATTTTTGTTGGGAGTCAACCATAGCTCTGTAGGTCATGGTCTGTAACTCGTAGTCCTGTAAAAGAAGAAAATACACTCAATGATTGGCATTCCACATGATACTGACACTAAACCAATATCAGTTTAATGTTATTTGTTACCTTCACAGCAGCTGAGTATTGTTCTGAATACTTCTGGCATTCATCTATTTTGCTTTGTTTCATTTCAATCTCAGAAACCAGCATCTGTAAAATATGAATCTACATTTTCATCTTAAAAAGTTATTTTATTACTATTGCAATTAACATTTCTACTTTATCTAACATCATCTAACATCAGTAGATGTTTATCTAACATCTACTTTATCAAACATCTAATATGCTTCTTCCATATGTGTACAAGTAATTATGCTCAAGTCCTGGGCTTTATCAGGTTTACAGTACAGAAGAAATGAAAAAACCTCTCAGGTTTAACAGGTGGTGAGAGAACTTAAAACAAAATCACCAATACACCAATCAGCAATACACCATTTCATGTGTATAAATTGTTATTCTCTCTCCTACATCTCCTCTGTCTTGCAGGAGACAGCTGTTTAGTTCTGCTTCCGTGAAAATAATTCTACATCCATAAATACCAAGAGCAGTAGTGAAAACAAAATTATGTGATAAGGAGAGTCCAGAATTTTTAAGGTTTTGATGCTTCTTTGCAGATTTAAAGACGAACAATCTGGTCTATAAAATGACAATCATTAGTGAGTGATATATTCATGGCTTCATAAAACCTTAAAATGTGGTGATCACTTGGAATTTTACAGTAAGGGCTGATGGATACAAGCACCTCATATTAATAAATAACATGACAAATGACACCACTGTGACATCCCTTTCATACCTTATGCTGGTTCAACTGTTTAGCCAGTGCTTTGCTATTCTCAGGATGTGTTTCTTGAATCTTCCTCTGAGTATCTTCCACTTGTTGAATCCAAGTGTCCAATGAATTGTAAGTATCTTTATAATACTTCAGAGATTTATTAATACCTTCTAAGTCACGCAACCTGATTTTATTTTAGAAGATAAGTCAAAGGGGAGAAGATGATTAATAAAGACAAAAAATGCAACATTAAGGCAAATACAGATTGAATGCCTTAGCTCTGATACAGCTGACACTATGAACATACTAAAATAAAATGCAATAAATAGCAAATTCACTTCTCAAACACCAAGGCTCCCAGCTTCGTGAAGCCTTTTCATTTGTCATAAAAGACATCCAGGAGAGATCCCACTACAGAAGAAACTCTATATTATATCCCTTATTAGTGTGCTCAACTGGTTGAAACTCCACGAGCACAGGAAATCCCAAGAAAGAGGGGGGGCTTTGCACCAGCAATCAGTTCTGTTACAAGAAGTCAAAGCATTTCAAACGTGACCCATGGACCAAGAAAAAGTGTGCTCTGCTGGAGTTAAGTAGCAGTTCACCATACCCTCTGTGCCTCCCACAAAAAAAAAATAAACAGGAATTACACTAAAACTAAAGACTCTAAATATGCTAATGTGTGAAAGTAATCAATCCTGTACGTCCCCTTTTAAAGCATGTTTTTGACCTGTGAAGAGAGTTCTGTGTATTTCTTCAAAGCCATTTTCATACTAATGGAAATACAATTTTTCTTTCCTGATCCCTATACTGTTACATGTTATCATAGTGTGGTTTTGACAGTTGCTCTGTGCAGAGCCAGGACTTAGATTTGATGACCCTTGTGGATCCCTTCCAACTCAGGATATTCTATGATTCTGCTTAAAAGATCACATAAATAGTACCACTCAACACTGCAGGATAAACACACTTATTAAACAACTTTTTACAGTTTGACTCAAAATGAATACTTGGAACTGCTCTAGTGTTGTTCTCAAGATGCCAAAATGAGACTAAAAAAGAGCAAGCAAAGGAAATTCTATTACGCAATTACTCATATTTAAGCACGTTTTCAAGCTAGTAACTGTGAAAAAGAGAAAGGATCATGATAACTACAGCCAATATTTGTACATACTTTTTGTATAATGATCATCAGTGTTAAGCTGGCAGGCAGCAGCAGAGATAACATTTGCAGAAAGCAGCTTGTTTATAGCTCTGTGCTGCAACTACCACAATCTGTCCTATTTACACCAGGAGCCACTATACATTAACAGCCATATTTCAGCATATTCCATGCAGGATAGAGTCCTGGAAGGAAAGCATGTGGTTCATGTTTGAGGGAATAAGGCCACTTCAGTACCCTAGAAAACCACTACTTAATCATTTATATTATGTTAAACTACCAAATGATGAAAAATCTGAGGTGGGTTTAAAGCTAGTCATTCTGCAGTCAGCTTTAAATGAGTTGGCCTTTGTCCATCTTCCTTCTAACTTCCAGAAATGTTAAATAGTTAATTACAAGTTAGTAACTTCAGTACTGCACCTGAAAGGATATTCACCCCTTAGAAAAGGAGGACAAAAATGTGACAGGTTGTTGTGTGAACTATCTTCAATGTTCTTGTTCAGTTATCTATAATGACAAACTAAAGGATATTTTCAAGAGAATAAATTCAGACTGTATAGTATAGACTTCCTCAACTTGCTCATACTTTTTCCTTCAGTCTCTACAGTTCTGCTTCCTTTACATACAGGAAATAGAACAGTAGAGACTGAAAGAAAAAGTACTTTCAGGAATATCATATATGGACATCTCCTTCAGAATTACAGTAGGTGTGTTCTGCTGTTCCTGTACATCTGTGTAGGCATGTCCATTTCAGTAACATTTTTCAATATCAACTTTCTGTAAAGGGTTGAATTTAGAGCAACATCTCAACTGGATATCAAGGCTGCATGAAAATACTTGCATGCACACACACAAAAAGAAAAAAGAAACATACTTCACCTAAAAGTTAACACACCAAAATTATCAGAGAAATCGGTGGAAGCTGAGGACTTCCAGATTTAGCACTTGTGTTATTAAAAGCAAATTTACATGAATCCAATCAAAACTGATGAATTGGTTCATCGGTTTAGCCTGTCAGAACTAATTATGTGGAGAAACAGATGGTATTTCCATAGGACTGCCAGCCATTTTTGCAGGGGTTTTGTGGCTTGTTGTTTAGGGTTTGTTTTTTTTTAAATAGAAAACACAATTTATCTCTACTGTGTATCATTAAGTTGTAAGTAAATAAAGCTTCTGTATCTTGTTCATCTTTGGGAGCTTAACAGTCACAGACATTTCCTGTGGAAAAGTAAGGCAATGATGTCAACAGCACGAAACAGGCATTCACCTTAGCAAATTTCAAAAACAGTTCAGAAAACTATTCAGAACTGTTTTGACATTAATATATGATTGGTTTTCCTCAGAAATAATAAAACCAGTATAAAACATGAACAATTTATAATAAAAAGTTATACAAACCTATTTTCAATTTGAGAATGAACATTTTGCCACCTCTCAGCCAACTGATCAACTTTTTCTTTATGCCAGTCAAAGTCCAGATCACGCTCCTTGTGCATTTTAAACATCTGATCACTGATCATTTTCGCTTTCTGCAGCTCATCCTCTAAGGCATGGAATGTTTGCCTTTTTTCATCTACTTCAGATCTCCATTGCTAGTATGTGATAAATGAAAAATTGCAAATAACTCATAAAACACTATTTTATAAAGTAGTATTTGACATGAGTAAAAGTTAATATATTACTTCTGCTTTCTCAAACACTCAAATGGTACCAGAATGGGTTGGAAACAACTAATACCTACAAACTGCAAAATAATTGTAAGAAACAGCAACCCCCACAACACACAGATCAAAATACAGGCATCAAATTAACACACTTAGCTTATAAACTACAGCTTTCAAAAAAATCATTAGGTAGATGCCAATCATTCTATCTAACAAAGAAGTACTAATAATTTGCAATACCAAAGTGAAGTATATACAGCTAACAAAAAAATACTGAACTTCAATTTTCCAGTTCTCAAAGACAGCTGCCGAACTTCCCAGGAAACCCTAATTACTAGACTGTAGCAGTAGTAGGAATGTTATTGTGGTCACATTTATGTAACATAAAAATAACTCTATGTTTTTGTTACCTTAAGTATAAGCTACCTTCTGAAGAGAAAAGAGAATCTTACTGCAGCATTAACAAGTGCCACTTTTGGAAGTACAGATACTTTAAGGCATTTCGTAACAGTGGGAGGGAACATATTTTCAAACTATGCCGTTCCTATTTCTGTCCTTTTTTTCTGAGATGTCAATCCCACTAGAGACTAAAACTAAATACACAAGCCAATTTTTGGTACACTATACAGTTAAGCACAAGCAAGTTAGGTGTTACAAGACAAATAATTTTTGTCTTATTTTTTGATTTGCCCATGAGAAAGCACTAGCCAACTCTTACCTTTAATGTACCCATCAGGTTTTCAATGTGGTTTTTGTCAGCCATTACTGCCTCTTCTTCACACAACTTAGTTTCATAGTGTTTTACTAATGATTCTGCTGTTTGTGTGTTTGTCAGCACCAAATTTATAGTTTTTAATCTGAAAAACAGTAATCTCCTGTTACCTGAACTATCCATAACAACATTCAACACACTTGTGTTCTTCAGTCTTTTCATGTCATGGTGTTCCCTCCTTTATACAACATTAAAATATTAACTCCCTTTTCCTAGATCAGTATTATTCATATTAATATCTTTAATTTATTTTTAAGAGGAGACTGTAAACTAAAACATATGATGGAGATATGCTAATACATACTTATCTATGAAAATGGAAGACATGGAATAAACTTGGTTCATGTTTTGAATAACAACATTGAGCTCAGAGCGCAGGGTAGGGACTGAAGGTGAACCAGCAGCTTGACCGAAAAACTCTTCACATTTATCTGTGATGGCTCCCAAGTCATCCTTCAGTCGATCCAGTTCTTTTTTCAGTTTCTGTAAGAAGAAAGGTTATTTACAGTGCTTTCATTCTTTATCAACCTGATATATACCCTACATATCACTATCAGTACAGGTCTGCTGGTTCGCTTGTTTGATCGGGACAACATTAAAAAAAAAATCAAAAAGAAACATTTATATAATAGGGAAACTAACAGAGTCACCATTTACCAGCATTTTTTTCTCATAAACATAATATTTGACTCATCTTTAAAACATGCAGTGCAAACCTTTGTGGCTACACTCAAAATGTCTGCATTTATTTGTTTTTAAATAAAGCTCCTTTCCTAGGTAAAACAGACCTTCTCAAAGGCTCACCTCTTGCTCTGAAATCCTAAGCACATTTTCATGTACATCATCCCTTTCCATTGGTGTTCGGATCTGCCGTATTAACCGCTCCTCACAACTCTCTAGCCGTAGTCTGATATTTCTGACTTCAGAGATGTACAGATTGTAAATAGATTCTTCCTGCTCCTCTGTTGAAAGAAATAAGGCACATGTTAGCAAACAAAGTCATCATGTCATTTTCATCATAGCCTCTCATGAAATACTTTATAAAGTCATTGTTCTATAAGGGTTGGACTCCACAATCCTTATGGGTCCCTTCCAACTCAGCACATTCTGTGTGAGGTCTTTTTGTGTCTGGCTGAAATGGCATCAGTTTCCATTGGAATTTTGGCTACCAAGAAAATTTTAAGAACCCTTAATTTTTGCTGTTATTAGATCACCTCCTCAACTTGAAAAATTAGTGTCTGTAACCATGCATCCCAGGCACAGGCATCACCCCTATGGAGACACTGCTGAACTCAGTGACTGATTCTCTCAGTCAGTGGTATCAGGCACATTAAATTCTCTCTTTCAGAGGCACAGAGTAACAAATCTTTCCTGAAGTGTAGTGAACTATGCTAATAAAGCAATCAGCTTTGCACTACTGTAACCCTTTAAATCATTAGCTACTCAACAGTAAATCAGAACAGATATTTTAAGCTTTCTATTCTCAATGTATTAAATGGAGAGTTAAGAGAACAGTAACTACAAGCATTCTGTGAAGCTAGGGAAATACCTAGGATGCTTTTCTTGCCTTAACAGTTTCAAAAAAGTTTTAATTCTGCTATGAACTCAACAAAATAATCAAGCTGTATTTGCACTTTCAAAAATAAGAAAAGCAGAAATAAAAGGTGAATTGTAAAGCACATAAAAAATTCTTGGGTGTAAATTTTTTTGTAGTGCTCTATATTAAGTAACACAACAATATCTTTTACATAAGTTAATACATACAAAGAATAAAAAAATTAGAGTTTTGGTAACATATAATTGTGCATATTGTTAAAACAACCCTCTGTTCAAAAGAATGGAGTTGACAACAATATTGGTATGATAAAAGAGGTCTCAAGATCAAGAACTAAAATCTCTTTCATGAGAGCATCTCTCTAATGTACTAAGCTAAGTATTACCTCTTTCTGCAGATTTAAGAAGTTCTTGATAGTATTGCTTGCAAACATTAACTTCCCTTTCCAGCTGTGCTGTATCAGAGCTTGTAAAGATTTTGGACTCCTGGCTATCTTCCACAAAATCATCAAAGCGAGACTGCAAATTGCTTAGAACCTGCTGATGTTCACCTGGCAACATCGTCTTTATCTGCAAGAGATTATAAACCCAAAGCACAGTCAGCAATGATGCATCACTCACACAGTTCCTTGTAACACTTTTTATCAAAAAGCAATATTGACCCTTTACTAAGATGGCAAAGTCAAAGAATTCAGGTTCTGAAAGCATTCCTAAACTGGATTCCACTTGACAGCTGATAGTTTACACTTACCATAAAATCCTTTTTCAATCTTCAATGCCAGTAAAGGGCTGTGTTAAGCCAACCCTGTATCAGACTTTATTATTTCATCTAACGCCATGCAGCAACAAACAAGCAACAAGCAAGAGTCATACAAGTAGGGACACTTCAAGAATTATCTCAGATTCCTTTTTCCAACAGTAACAGTGATAAATTAGGATGGAAAATGTCATTTTGGGTACTGCAAATATTATTGCAACGGTTTGTGATCTCACACTGTTTTAGCCAGAAAGAATAGTAATTTGATCTATATCACTATTTCATTTCTGACAGATTTGGCCTAACCACCTATTTAACATTCCAAGTTACAGATATGTATGAGAATGAAAAAATTATTATGGAGTGTTCGGTTGTCTTCAGCTTGAAAAACTAAATGTTGCTTCACAGTTGCTCCACTGTTAGTCAGAAGTTGCAGCATGAGGAAATAATGGCAGTCTTCAAGAAGATAAACCTTAGCCTAAGGAAGTTAATCTCCCCAGCTATCTTCAACACAAATGCAGAAAGGCAGACTATTGCAGCACAAAACTCAGAATTTAGTCATTGTTCATTGCTTTCAAGAGGTCTGTGCTGACAACAGGAGACCGGGCTGCAGGTATTTTTCCTGACACCACCACTCTGGTCTTTCCCCAAACGTAGCTGTGTAAAGACTGCTCAGGTCAAGGCAGAACACTGCACACAGGGAACCAGCATGCCCCCGGCTGCCAGCTATTCCCAACAAGGAAGATAAGGATTGCTGCAAATTACTGATTATATGTTTCTGGAAAGTGTATCCTATGACTTCCCAGCAAATGATTAAGAGCCCTTCCCAGGCATAGCACATACCGAGGCAACATTGCCAGCTCGAACTGCTTCAATTTCGTTTGTCAGGTAATGCCAGGACACCACACTCTTCATGTTTACATGTGACTCATGCCAAAGGGCCAGAACATTCTGAAATTGCTGTTCAATCCTGAAACACAAAAAAAATTCCAACCTTAGATCAGGGTAACACATGAAGAAAAACAAACAACTTCCCACCCCCCCAAGAAAAACCAAAAACCTGTGAGATACTCTTTTAACCCAAGCTTCAGATAAATTAATTTTAACAGAAACCAGAGAATCTTGTTTTGTCCCTACCTGTTGGCTGTATCTATTGCTTCTTTGTTTGGTGGAGGAACTGTAAAGCACACAGATGGAACCATGGCCTCATTACCACTTGGACTAATGACTTTCCACTTAGCGCGATGGGAGTTGTTTGCTAATACACACTCATCATCTTTGTAAATAGTTATCTAGTATTAACAGAAAAGCAGAATAAGTTGATGAGCCAAGCATTATGAAATAATTGTACAAAGCACTTCTGCAAATGGTGTCAACAACTAAGCAACAGAACAACAAAACCAATGTTCCAACACAAGGATTTGCTCTTGTTTACTAGGGTGGAAGAAATTTAGAGCTCAGCTTTCTCCAGGAATGTGGTAATTAATAAAACTTTAGCTGAATTCTCACATCTGTAATTGGTTTGAAAAAATTCAAGTTTCTAACCTCAATTTGTCTGTAGTCACAGATGGCTTTAATTGGGATAGATGTTTTGAGTACACAGTCAGGGTTCCTTGGCTTCAGCTGAATTATTGCCTTTGCTCTCCCCACAAGGCCTGCTACTGTGCTCTTATACTGCAAGAGTTGTTCTTTTTCTTCCTAAAACAGTTAAGAAAAGAATACATCATCAGAGACGGCCAGAATGTAGTGCTACCTCTTTGATCCTGTTAAGCTTTATTTTTCCTGACTCCTTCTACTGTGTATCTTAAAAGTAATGCCTTTTACAAGAACAAACTATCTTTCTGTAGCCATTGGTTTCACACATCTGCAATTGTAAAGATAAAGAAAGAGATAAAAGGGTGTTTTAAAGTTGTGAAAAACAATCTTTGCACATGGATAAATACAACTATTTATTTATAAAGTCTGAAAAATGCATTTTTTTCCCTTCACTTTAATTGAATAATCTTAACACATTTTATATCCAACTATAATGCTACACATTTCTGGTTACATTCTGACTCATAAGACTCCTCCAGTTCTTACCATAGACTCCTGGACAAGGTCTTCCAGCCTATGGAGACTGCTTGATCTATCACAGCTGTATTTTCGGTATATGGTATCTTTCAAATTCTTCAAATATTCCATGGCTTCTTTGGCATCACTGAAAAACTAGGATGAGCGAAATACCTAGGTTATCTTTAAACAATCTTAAAAAGCAAACAATCAGCTACTCTGAAGTTTTCTTCAAGAGCTGTCTTTTTAAAAAAAAAAACCTTTTCTAGTTGCTTGAAGTGACCACTGCATCCCACATGCAGAGAGATTCCTGACCTCATGTCTAAATGTACTCCTCAAGAAGGCACACACAGTTATTCTTGGTACTATCTACATGCAAAATTAATTCAGCAGTTATTGAAACTTAGTTAATTACTATTCCTGAAATGAAACATTTTCTGAAACCAAGCTTTCCTTGGAATTACAATTACCTTCATATATGAAAAAAACTGACAAAGCCAACATGCTGTGGAATCTAATCTAGCTGCAAAATCCAGGGAGCACACTGGGGCAAGCATTTTGTATAGAAAGGGAAGCGAGCTGCCACACTTGGCAGTTCTGCACGGGCATGTGCATGCCTGGACTAGGGTCCTCGTTAAGCACTGTTGGGAAATGTCCTGTGACAGTCCTCACCCCATTCTGTCCCTTAAACCTCATTGCTTAAATCCAAAACTCCCATTTCTTCCCCTGACTATTAGGAGCTCAAATTGCTTTGTCTTCTCCAGTGCCCCCTTCTTCACTTTGGGCTTCCATCCTTCTCAGTCCAAAGGAATCTCATCCCAACATGACTCCATTTCTCTTCAATCATCCAACCCCGAAGACACTAAAAAATTAATCTTTATAATTCAAATCTTTAAAAAAATTGGACTTTTTAAAAGCCAAAAAACCTAACAAACTAAAACCTCTTCAACTCATGATCCTCACGCAAACATCTGAGACCTGCATCATTTGCTGAATATGTGAATGGGTGATAATCAGATAGGTGTTTCACTGGACACGTCTGCTGTCAGGGCATTCTCTGCTCCATTTATTATTAACACTGTACATTCTATTTCTCTTTGAGTAGTCCTGGAATAATCATTCTGTTTTCCCTTGGCCATCACTAACCACCCTGCGGTCTACATCTCCCACAGAAGTTGTATTGATAGTTGTGCACAACAGGGAGAGGACATGGCTTCATTCTCACAGTCTCTACCTGCAACTGCATCACTGAAGAGGTCTCAGGCCAGATTTTTATCTGCTGTGTACTGATATAACTGCAGTGAAGAAATATAGGTGTGGTAGCACAACTAATCGTCCAATGCCTGCACATGACAAATGTCAATCCTACCACTACTGTGAGAGAATAACTGGTACTTTTGGTAGAACTTCTTGACTATGGACATAACTTAAAACATTTCATGTTTTTAATTGATTTCCTTTCTTACCTCAAAATATGCAGCATTTTCTCTCAAATGTTGTTCAACACAGTGGCAGAGTTGAAGAATCCAGCTCCATTGTGTCTGCATTGCAGCTCTATAGGCCTTTAAGGAAGAGAAATGTATTTTACAAATGGAAATGAAAACTAAAACTTGAATAGCTTTAGGAAGCACAAAAGCAATGTTGCAAACACAGGAAGCTAAACCTGACCTCCTCACCCTGGAAAAGCAAGCTGCAGTGAGGAAAACTCCAATTAGATGTGAGAAGAAAAAAGAAAAAAAGGAAACACAAAACCTGTCTCTATAGCATAGTCAAACAGAAGAAAACCTGCCCAGAAGGGCCGTGAAATCACCATCCCCTGGCCTGATGGAAATTGGGCCAAACAAATCCCTGACGCTGCTTCAAGCAGGAGCTGGAGTACAACTCCTATGATTCCTCCAGTCTAAGCTCATCTACAATTCTGTATCTCTATTTACTCAATCAAAACAGATGGATTCTTGCTAGGATACAAATCGGATATTAAAGTAACCCTGAGGACACAATTGAAAGAGTCGGGACTCGCTGCAATGGGTAACGCTGTGTGCCAATTGCGCCTGCACCGGCAGGGGGCGCTCCTGCCCCGGGAAAGCAGCCCCAGGTGTTTCCATTCCGATGCTCAGGGAATTCAAAATAAGCTTCACGGAATGTCAAAGTGATGCGTTAATGCATAAATTCTTCTGTAGAAAAAGATCTTTTTTAATTATTATTCTTCTATAAATATCCCAATATAGCACTATTTGAGACAGAATAACCTGCACAGCCGTCATCACTGTGGTGGCCTGGTTTCGTGATATGCATCTTTAATATATTAGTATATTACACTGATAAGAATCCATTAGAATAGTGTATACTTCTAAAGAATAGAAATCCCCACATTACATAAAAAATCATTTATTATTCAAGTACATGCCAAGAGAAGGAAGGAAAGGACGAGTTTTCTTCATGTTTCCAATTTAGGCAGATGTGAACTCACTGAGCTGAAGAACATTAAAAACCCATTCTGTCTGACTTTTTTCATTCTTATATAACACACCAGCTATTTATTATTTCCATGCTTACCACCCACTGACTGTATCTACTCTTTTCCTGAAGATCTCCAAGGAAAAGCATTTCATATTGTCCTTTGGATAACTGTTATAACCCTACAACAGCTACAATAAATCTTCTGTACCTATAACATGGATTCAAGCCTGAAGTAAATCACATCACCTGGCCAGATTTTTAACATCCAAACATAACTCACTGACAAATAAGGTACGAAACCAACCCTAAATCATAACAGAAGCCCCCACATACAGTAAGTAACTAGAAAAGCTCTTACTGAAACTTCTTTCAATCCAACCGGAAAGAAACCATATACAGACTGATCTGTGCCCTCAGTCTGCCAAGGCAATTTGTATCAGTAATGACAGAAGCTGCATGCATGACCAGAAACATCTGTATCAAACAACTCTGAAAATTTTAATTTTAGAGTTTAGGGAGATTTCGTCTAAGCAATCCAAGATGTAACCATAAATTTCATTTTTTGGAAACTGTAAGACAGATACAACAGAGATGCTGAAGGGAAAAGAAAAAAAAGTCCCTTTATCCAGTGTCTTGTTTAATTTCTTCTATGTTAGTACTTCCCTTCTTTATCTGCAAAATTAAGCTCTGTTAAATCCCAAAACTTTTCCTGTTTTTGTGCTGTTTTTACTAACTTACCTCAATAGTTAGCCTGGCTGGGTGATTTTCAAGAAGCAATTGCTCAGCTATTTCTTGCACTGATTTAATAACTTCCTCTTTTTCATCAAGTTCTCTCATTAATTCCTTTTTCCAGACAAAAAAAAAGTATTAGAAATCTCTTAAATTATTCAAGATTATTTCATTATTCCCTCTGGATTATACTAGCAATACATACTGCATGGTATTCCTTTTTTCTTGCTATATTGGGGTTTCTTTCACTCCAGTCATATGCAACCTCTTCCTCTTCTTTTTCATTCAGCCATATCAATTCTCTAGTAGCACGAGACACAAAATTGTGAAGAGTATCTAGATGCCTTTCCTGATTTCTTGATGTGTTCTTTATTAAAAAAAGGAAAATATTTACAAAAATCAGAATTTAAAGCTCATCCCTTATCAGAGATTATGCACACTGAAAAGCTGAACATAGAAAAGGTATGGCTAACTTACCAAGAGCTTTGAATACTGACTCTCCAGTTTGTGCAGTTTTTCTGCATAACTGAGTTTAAGAGGGGCAGTCATTTGGATCTGTATTTAGTATATGAGATCAAAAGACAACAAAAAGGTTAGATATGTTAAACCATTAGATCTCCTGATTTCACCAAAAGTTATCTAGAGATCAGAAGTAAAAGCAAGTAAGTGAAACCCAATAAATTCTAAAATTCAACATTAGTTTATGGGTCACCCAGGGAGAAAGTAACCAAAGAAACAAAGAATATGGTGCAGTACCTCACTGATTTTGGCTTCTTTAAGGCTGGATTCAAATTCCTCAATAGCTTTGTGGACATTTTTGTGATTTTCCAAATGGCTTTCAACACTTGGCAAATCGGAACCCCATTCCGCTCGATCAAGTTGCACCTTACAAACAGGAAATAAAAAGTAGCCATGATCTACAAAAAGCAAACATAAGAATTAAAAGCAGAGTGTTTCTGTAAAGAATTGCTACCTGCATTTCTTCCACCCAGCTCAATAGGTCCTGGACAAATTTCATGTTCACCTCTTCTTCTGTTAAGTTTTGATCCACAAAAGCTGATTTCATAAGAGGTTTTCTGATTTGCATCAGTTTGAGGGTTTGCAGAGTCCCACTGTCTACTCCTGTTACATAGCTCTGAATTAACCGTGGTGGGATGCCTGGTGGGTAAGCGGGAGTGATGGTTGGTGTCAGTCTGGAACTAAGACCTGATGAAAGGCCAGATGTCAAGCTGGAAGAAGTCAAAGTAGGTGTTAAACCTTGGGTCATTGCAGCATTTAATTCAGGGGTTAGGTTTGTTGTAAATCCTGAGTTCAAGCTTTCGGTGATTCCTGATATCATCAGCTTTGTCTGCTCTGTGGCCAGTGCATGCCCCTTGTTGTACACAGAAGAACATTCAGTCCGTATGGCCATCAGTTCATCACGAAGTTTTGCAACTCTATTAAAATAAAACACAACATAAATAGAAATAATTTTAGTGAATGCTTATGATTAAGGTTTATCATGCTGAACTGATTTGAATAGTGATTTGAATTCACATGATCTCTTACCCTTTTTACATTTAAATATTTATAAATAAGCATTTCTATCAGAAATTACAGGGTATGCCACCTTGTACTTCTATACAGATAACAGATGCAGAAATCAGGCAATGACCAAAAAAAATCAGCATGGTATGGGCACTAACATGCACTATACACAATTCCAGGGAACAATCAGCAAACCAGAAATCTACAAGATACTACATGTTGCAGTAGATCAAACACTTGCAGTTCACTGCCAAGGAGCTATGTGCTTGATCTCAACCAGTCCAGAATGAGTCCTAAAAACACTTCAGAGCCAATTCTTCATAAAACTCAACTAGGTTATTTAAATGCTTCATTCTGCCAAGACTGTACACACTGCCACATTTAACCTAATGTTAGCCCACTTACTACTTGTTAATGCACCTACAGTTATCACCAAAAATCTCGCCTCCATTTAAAAAAATTGATGTTGGTGAATTTTGAATGCATTTTACGTGCAATAAAACAAGCTAACATCTTTACACACATTTAATTGTAAACATTAAACATTAAGACATGTTCAGGGGAACAACTTCACTTTCACAAATGAGTACAAACAGCTACTCTTGTCTTCAACATTTCTGGGCAATATATCCACCAGAATACCTGATATTTGAGCATTCAGTGACAGATTGAGAAGTCTACCCTTAGACATAAAGAACTGAAAATGCTGCCAATAATGTGTGTCCATACTTGGGACATTTATTTATTTACATAAACACACTGTAAAGTACCTTTGAACAAGCTGGTCTGCTTGATAGTATTTTCCATCAATAAGAATTTGGGCATCAATCACTTGCTGACGGAGAAGGTTCTCAGATTCAAGAATATAGCCAGCTATCTCTGCTTCATGTTGGAACTGGAGCCCTGACTCTAATCGCTTTGTGTCCTTAATAAAGAAGAGAAAGTCATTAAGTCTTGCAGTTAAACCAAAGAGAAATCAGCTGTAAGAATTCCCTTTTTTTTTTTTTTTTGGTAAGAATTATTCTGATCTCGAAACAATTATGAAGCATTTTACCTAACCACTGACAAAAAAAAGTAACATAACTCACTCTAGGCAATTTGTGGTATTTTCTTGAAGAAATATTGACATAAAAGTAGCAACTATTAAGGTTGCACTCAAAAATCCTTATAAATTTTTTTTGAAGTAGCTATTCTACCACTCTAAGTTTATGACAAGTAAAATCACCGATTGATTGACTTACAGACTGCAGCGCATTCCGGGCCAGTATCAGTTTGTCCTCACAGCTCCGGCTGTCCCGCTGAATTCTGTTTGCAATTTGCTGCAGCATTTCCAACCTAGGTGACGCCAATGCATTTCAGAAAAATAAAGTATTAATGTTATTTATATTTACCAATCATATTGTATGACTTTAAAAACAAATAAATGAATCAACAACATCTAACACAAAGCACAAATATATATTCCAAGTTACCTGTTCCCTTCTAAGGAGCCATTACCAAAGCTTATACAAGATTTAATCAGCGTGGGACCACAATTAACAGAAAGGAAATTCTCATTAGAATCAACACTGGTTCGAGTACTAGTACTGTTGGTAAACAGTGAATCACTGCTATGATAGCTATAACTACTGCTATTCATTTTTACATCTAGAGCAGAGTCCTTTTGGCTGTTTGCATTTGCTGAAAAATGAAAAGATAAAACTCCTACAAAATGTACAGCTTCTAGGGATGTAATTCCACTACTGGCTTTGGAAACACCTAGCACTCCTCCTTTAAATACGCTTCTGTATGCACGTTCAAAACCAGCAATTAATATTCTGCCAGCTCTTCAAAGGATTTTACCTGGGGCTATGTACATTACCTTGCTTTTGGCCTCTCTACCTTGCAATAAAGCTTTGCAAGTACAGACTAGGCAGCAACATTAGGGCGTCTCTAGGAAACAGATGTGCCAAATATTTTATTTAAGTGTCACTAAATAACTGTAAGCCAAATAAGAACTAAAAGAACTCTTCACAGTGTTTCTTGCTCTTCAATGAAAAGTTTCAAAAAGGAGTGAAGTGACAAAACCACACTCAACAGTACAGTACAGTACAAATAACTTCTAGGTTGAGCTGACTCCTTCTCCTTCAAATGGAACTGCACAATAAAACTGGGAGAGTATCATCGTTAATCAGTTCATAATAATATGATCCGAGACACCTGTACACCATGTAACCTACCATCCCTACTTCACTGTCCAAGCATACATGTTTACTAACTGCCCTGTCCCACTACTTTGTCCTGAAAATTTCCCTTCATCTTTCTCATTCACAGACATTGACCACAAAACAAGTAAGAAAAATCTATGACTGCTCTTAAGTTTACATTAACCCAGAATTTGGGTTAAGGGTGATTTCTTCAGTATTTCACTCCTTGTTTTTAGGATTCCTGAACAACCGCACCCACCGCATAAGGCGACTGTTTATGCAGAAGAGCACAGCAAAGGCACAGACACACCCCTGCAGCAATGCCAAACTCTGATGGTTTTGCAAACTAGAGCTCAGTTTGGCACTCTCCTCACATCATATTAAGTTTGATCCCATACACCCATCTGGCCACACATTGTCTATCTGTATTGATACTTTCAGATGTATTCACCAGACTTGCAGACAAAGTTTTATTACTTACCAGATTTCAATACTAGCTGAGCTCGCAGTTTTGCCACAATCAAATTTCACCCCAGGAGCTGTATCAACACCTCATGTTAATGAGATGAACTAGTAACCAATACAACAAATACGAATGACGTTCTTGTGTCCAGATCAACCAATAATTTTAACTTTGTGACTAAGCCAGAACCCCTTAGAGATTTTCTCTCATTTTACAGTGACCACCACACATAGTGACTATCACTGTACGATTTGTCATTTAAAATATGTTTACCTTTCCTGAAATAGGGGATGGAGTTTAGGTTCATGTTTGTTTACCTGTACTCTGTCCATATGAATAAAATGAAATAAACTAACATCATTTACAAACATTCTCAGCAAAGGTGATACAACTTTCTGCAAGTAGGAACAGAATTTCTGCTGGTGAAGCCAGACACTAACTGTGCTTTGGCAGCTTGGGACAGATTAACCTACAAGATCTAGCAGGCTGTATTTCCGCTGTTGTTTTCCAGTCTTCTGCTCTGTGTAAGGGGAGACAACCCTGTACTGTGGGGGATAACTTTCTATTCCTCTACAGGAACTTGTTCCATAGTAGGGGGGCTGTGAATCAACACCTCCCACTGAATCTGCTGTTTCTGTCATGCTATTGCTTTCGTAAGCATGACACATATTTAACCAATTTTAACTGTCTTTGGGATCTTCTCTGGCTGAAATCTGCCTCTTTATGAGGGCTTCCTATACAATGGTCTGGATTCTTCATACCTACTTTCAGGTACCTAAACCAGAGAGAAAGATCACCCTATTGTCACCAGAAAGCCAGTGACAGAATTCTCTGGAATGTGGTTTAGATCTTAGGTGTCTCCTTTGGATGCTTAAAGCTAAGCAGAATTAATCCAGACCCAGGCGTCTATACCTACCCACAGGCAGAAGCTCAAAAACTCATTTAAGAAGTTTCTTTAATTAATGAATGGATAGCACCTGTGTCTGCCACAGAACTTGACATATCATTAAAAAGCAGAAATGCTTTCAGACTGCATCAAGATTTTAATTATGCTCAGTGTGTTATTAGTGATGTACAGTGTCACACATCCTACTACCATGGAGGACCACTGCATTTTGCATATCTAAGCACTTTGCATGCTCTTGAGTACAACTAACTCTTCAACAACCTCTAAACAGGACAGGATAAGGATGGTGCTTCTACGAGACAGTGAAGCAATATAAACCCAGCTCGGACTAACTGTACAAAGGGGGTGGTTAAATTTGTGTATAAGTGCTTTGAAGATCTGAGGTGCAGATACTGTTCAACACAACTGTCTGAGACCACAGAAGTTATTTCTGTCTGGATCTGCCTCTATGAAGCAGGTAAAGAACTCCAGGCCTTGAACAAAAGTAGAATTACTTGGTCTAGTAAAATAATGTGGATCTTATCACAGAAAATAGGTATTTATGAATTTCAATATGGGTTAAAACAACAGAAAATACATTAACCAAGCCTGTCAAACATTCACCAACGTACCTCTCCACTTCAGGTCGAAGAGTCTTTTCTCTTTCCAGCATGGCAATAATAAGCTTTCCCCATTCTTTTTCTATATCATTTGGATGGTAGCCTTGAGAAAGTTTTATGCGTCCAAATTCTATCCAGACCTTAAAAATTCATATGTAGTTGTTATTTTAAGCCACAGAAAGGGAACTTCTATACATTTCTATGCGTGTTAACACTTACCTCTAGCAGTTTATATAGACGTTTAATTTTTGATTTATCTGTCTCCTTTGGTGGAATTTCTGTTTCTTTAAACTGCAAATATTGATTATAAAGTGCCTACAGAAACATAAAAATCATCATCAACTGTTACCTATAGTAAATATAACCTTATTCTCTAAATCCCCTGCTAATATTCTTCTTACCTTTATACTGTTCTACTTGAGTTCTACAAAAAATGATCAGTGCCAAGCTAAAGATTTGCTTTCGACTGTTCATATGTTAGTAATGTATTTATTGTACTTTGAAAAGGTTAAAAAGTAGCACTGTTCTATAGTTGATTTAATTGTATAAATCAACAAGCACACCATTTGTTCCAGCTTGCTTTGAGTCAGTAACAAAGTGTAATTCCAACAAGAAGTTTTAAGGCACCACACCTCACCTTCAATTCCACAGGATTGTTGGGAAATGTTCTGTCAGACATTATCGTGACATGGTGCCTGATCCACTGCATGAGGTAGTTCACCATATTCTGATATTCAACCCATTTGACTTCAACATCCTGTCAAAGCAAAATCCAGATTACAGAACAAATGAAAATCATCTGAGAGCTCATTTCTGCTTTAGCCTTGAGGTCTTCACATATATTAAGAGAGATTTTGAAATCCTGCAATTCTGAAACAATATTTACTTGCTCATTACACTCAAAGCTTCCAAATATATGATTTCACTCTTTAGCTTTGGTCCCAAATAACTCCACTGAAAACACAGTATTTACTAGGTTAGTTAACTTCAAATTGATAATAATAACAGAGGCAAAATTTATAGGTTCATGACTGAAAAGTAAAAACTTTGATGTGATCTTTCTTCAACTTCAGGTATATTGTTTTTAGTTAAGCTCTTAGCATAAATATTTTCATGTCTACAACATGATATAGCTAAGAGTCTAAAATTTCAACATAGAAAAATTATGTCAAAAAGTGTAACAGCAATCCTATAGAAGTTCCAGCTAACATTCTGGATCTGAAATCCAGGCTTTTATAAATGAAGCTCACATACCACACAAGTATTTTTCTCCTACTTACATTTGCACTGATGCCTTCACCACCTTCTGGTACTTTGGGAAATGCATCATAAAGCGATGACACATAAGTTATTACTGACTTCTCATCAGGTGAGGAAACATCGACATCTAAAAGTGCAAGACAGAACAGCACTTTATCACATAGTTGTAAGAATGCCTACAAATATGCTACAACCTGCAGGCAGATTGTATTTTATTTTAATATTAGGGTTTTGCAACAAAGCCCTCTGCAGCTCTCTTACCTTCAGGATCCAGAAGTCTGGCAACACCAAGTTTTTCTGCTACAAAAAAAGCATGTTCTAAATTTGCAAGGTTGCTTTGAACAGCAACGGTATTCATGTCTATCAGGTCCGGCCTGTCAAATAAAAACAATAACACTTGATTACAACTCTTTACCAGTTTTAAATCACTACTGTATTGGTAAATCAAACCAAGAGCATGGATGGATAAACCAACAGAGTTTTCACTACAAAAGGATTTCCCTAAGAGCAGGTGAACAGGCTGCTAACTGAGAAACAAAAGCAGCAGGCAACTACAACGCTGTCAATTCTTTATCTACAAGCTGCAGTTTCTATTCATCCCATATATATATATATATATATATATATTTTCTTATGCAAATCTGTTCATGTGCAGTATTATGCTGCCTTGTCCTTTCCACTGCCCTTGAGGGGGTTAAACTCACTTTTTTCTTTTACATGGAGTTCATTTCTACTGCTTTTAAAAGCTTTTAGTCATTCTGCATCAAATTTTCAGCACTTGTCAGAACCCACATAGTAACAGTGTAGTCACAAAAAACATCACTTTAACCTGTGTTATTCTCTACCTCTTTCAGCACTGGGAATTCTTTTAGCCGTAGCACCAAAAAAGGAAGAAGGGATTTTCACAGATGTTGAGCAAAAAATCATCCCACTGGAGCCAACTAGAGCCATGAGGGTCTGAACTTTTTTTCTATGGGAATCCTATGCTACTGAAAACCAGACTCACCATGAAAAAAACTTAAAACACCAAACCAAAAAAGTATGGCAAAGAACATTTAGTGAAAAATTCAGCTCTTTCATTTTCTCATTTTTGTTTCTAGAGAAACTATTTTCTTAGTTTCACCTTGCAGAAGCTTTAAATAATTTCAACAGATAGGAATAAGACACAAATATCACATTGTTCAAAATGAATGATAACATTTAATTTGGAAAGTTGATAACAAAATGGTATTAACTTTGAGAAAATACAAGCTTATCTTTGAACTAACTACAAGGGTACTGTAAATAAAAATCTATTTCTTTTCAGCCATTTAGAATCACTGGTTTCCTTGTGCTCTTTTGAAGACAAGTCTACAAGACAGACAGTAACACTGAACCCATTATATCTTGAAAGAACATTTAATTAATAATAAAACTTAAGGAGTGCAATATAATCCTCCTAAAGCACTGGGACTTTCCACTTCCAATATGCTTAGTGGGAGCATGATCAAGTTCACTCTATTCTTCTCTAAATTTCAGTGCAATGAAAACAATGCAATGAAATCAATATCATCCGTTGCCCTTAGTAGCACAGAAAATTCATGAAAAATAAAAGGCAGTATTAGGAAACTGAGCACTCTTGTTTCAGCCACAAGAATGGAGATGGTATGAGCAATAATGATTGCTTTAACAGCAGTTTTGAAATGAGAATCAGGTTTCTATAAGAGTAACACTGTTACTTTGGTTATTTTTTGCCTCCTGCCTTCTCTATATTTGTTTCACACTTGATAAAAATGTCCCAAGAATAATCTCTTACACTGCCTGTTCAGTTGCCAGCTCTCAGAACATGAAAGGACAAGTTGTAAAGGCCTTGACTATTCCCAGAAAACAAGCTGCAAGCTGCAGAGACACGGACACAATAATCTCCTTAGAATAAGGCTTTCATTTAGGTGAAGAAGAGGTAGCGTTTTTCTCACTGTGATATGGATAACAAAATCAATACAAACTACTGCTCTTGCATAATACATCATTCTACATTGGTCCTGTGGTTACACCCCCCAGCTGAAAAAGAGCCTGTCTGTGAGACATCTCCCCAGCTTTTAAACAAACTTTCCCATCCCCGCCGCTCCTATCAGCATAGGTTATTCCAGTTTCCCTTTAAGAACACAAGAATATTGCAATGAATACTGCTATTTTCAGTTAATTATACACTTAGCACGTAGCATACTAACCTAAATTAACTGGTCTATATTTATCTGAAGTCTTGATTTACATAGAAAATACTACAGAAGACAGCATTCGTGTCTGTCTTGATAGTGCTTGCCTTTCGTTATTTGAAGCAGACAGAAAGCTCCCCCAGCAGACTGAGAACAAGTCTACTGATGGTTTATGGAATGGCAAAGACAAGTATTATGACTTGAATGCTAAAGGACCTGATACTGGCCAAGGCAAGTGCACCCCGCTTGAGGCTTGGGGCCACCGCCTCTGCAGGTCTCCCTTTCTTCTTCCCAAATAATAGAGGCATACCTTGCAAAGCCACAGGAAAAGGAGCTTACCTCCCAGAGCTCAGTAAGACTTTTTTCAGCCCAAGAAAAACACATCCAAAAAACATGGCTCAGGAAATCACTGATTACCACATTGCTCCTTTTGTTTAATAGCGGGGTGGGGTTTTTTCTCAATTTAAAACAGAAAAAAAGTAATTTTTATGTTCTAGAAGCTTGCAGAGACAGCTACCCACCAATGGAAATACTACTAACTGTTGAAATTGCTGTTCTGATGAGTATCCTTCTAATATGTTTTTATTTAACTGTCTCGAAGTAAACACTAGATTTAAAAGCATCATCCATCACAGCAAACACTTTCATTTTTTAAGGCTATAGAGAAAATACAAAAGTTTTGTAGAAGCTATTTGTCATGCATTATAAATATATTTTATATCAATTTGCATAGCACTATTAAGTGGGTTTATGTATAATCAAGAACAAATTAAATTAAATGCACTTTCAGTAACATACAATGACTCTACCTTCTGTCATAATATTGTGACTCATTTTATGGAAGATTTTTCAGCAGGCTGGGGCCCTGCCATGAAAACACACATATAAACATCCCAAACACCAGTCGAGTTGGAACATTCCATGCAAAGAAGATTCATCTGCTGCAGCCACACCTAAGTCAAGGGATTGGCTTCTACAATGAGGGCCATTAATCATTTAATTTACAAAAAGACTGGTGTCTGCCATTAGAGATCTTAGTGTAGGTGTTAGAAATTAGACACAATTTGTATCAGAAATGAGAGAAAAGAGGTGTGATTAATACGACCTCAATTAGAAAACTGACAAAATTATGATCAATTCAAGAAAACAAACCCCGAGCACCACAAAGTAAATAAACAGTACCTGCAGAACAGCATATAGAAATTAAGGGGTTTATAAATGCAAGTTACATGGATCAAATATAAGTTTTCTATTCTGCAAAGACTCCTTGAAATCAAACAGTTGTGCATAACAAATAAAGTTAGGTACATGTAGATTTTCTCATTACCAGAACATAATACCTAGCAAGACAGTTCAAGATCCAAACTAGCAGCTACAATATTTGCCTGATAAACCAAAAGATAAGATTTGAAGGGAATTTGATATCTCAAACTGGAAAAAGATGTCTAACTGAAATTTAATTTTCCCAGCCGATGAAGAAACCATATCCTTCTCACTGTTTCAGGATGACAAGTTGCCAAAGTTACAACAATGTTTAACTTTACTAAAGCATATACATACACACCAGAGTAATACTCCACATGAAAATACTGTTAACGGGTGCAGAAGGCTGACAAGTCTGAAGTTATTTATGTAAACCATCTAAGCTGTTTCATCTGCACAACTCTCAGTCAAACTCTGCATGTTGCCTGAGTAATACCTGATATTAAAGGATATTTCATTCTTGGCTTATATTTAGCAGAAATACCAATAGAGTGAGTTTCAAGCAGAACTCTCAAAGAAAATGTGACTGAAGATTGAGAGTGAAGTGTATCACGTCACTACAGTCTGGTTAGATTTTCTACTGCTGTAATTAGAAAGTGCTTACAAAAATTAAACCAGTCTTTTGTTTCATTGTTCATAGACAAATGAAAAGAATGTGTGCAGAAAGACTTATGCATTTTTCAGGGCTGGGAGGACTACTGGAACAAATTAAAGACCATGCCAGAATATGCAGTCATAAAATAAAACTTGAAAAAATAAGAGACTCTGGGAACAGATAGGATTCAACATGCATTTCAGGAGAGAGCACAAAAAATATAATATCATCTGTTCTAGAGATCTTGGCTAATGGTAGAAACATTGCAAAGAAAGGAAGCAGAAAACAGAAAATATTCATGTAAAAGAGAAATGAGATGATGAAACAAAATCTACTATTCAACCTACTGTATGGTTACACCTATCATTTAACCTGTCTCTTAACACAATTTCAAAATGTCAAAGAGTATTTACAGCAGCTTATATGTAGAGCCAATTTTTCAGAACTTACTAAAGAATTTGTCTCCACACCAGCTACAAATCTAAGTCTTGCTCGAAACAGTTTGCCAAAGAGCCTGCTTCAGAAAGATTGAGGCACCAACACAATGAAAATGGCAGCTGGACTTCAACTAACATATAGTGTTCTTGTGACCCACACATTTCTGTTGATGCCCCATGTTTGCATATGCAGTGCTCTGTACACTGTCATCACCATGAGATCTAATTACAGTGTTGGAGGTACCCTTTGCTAATAAATATGTCTACCACATTTCCCTGATCTTTTTTCAGGGGTAGTCTGATCACTTAGAAGAGGAAGAGGAGAGTTTCTGCTCAAAAATGGGAAGCAGGTATGACTTCAGAGTATTAAGGAGGAACAGATCTGCTCTATTATCAGAATCAAGGACCACGTCTTGGTGTCAAAAACCCCATGCTGAGGAAAGGACATACAATGTTGACTCCTGAGTCAGCACTACCTTCCACTATATCCTAGGCTCCCCCCTTTCAGAAGCTCTGGATTCCTTACAAAATTGTGGATGTCTCTCAGAAGGATCTGTATGCAAAACAGATCCAACACAAGGAGGTTTTCTAGCATCATTTTGTTATTTGCTTTATGTTTAGGAAAGAAGCCTTCAGACTCAGACCTCAGTACAAATGTGAGCACTACTTTCCATGCCAATGTCTGCAACTGCAAAAAGTAAGTTTTGAATCAAGTGTCCAGATGTCTGAACCAGATGACCTTTATTGCCTGAAGCTCCTTGGCACTGATCTAGGGGCACACGGGTCTGCTAAATGGATAATTTTGCACATTACTCACAAACAGAATTTGAGTAGGAAAGTTAGAAAACTAAACGTGAAAGATACATCATGGACCTAAGTGTGACAAAGCACCTAAATGAAGAAAGGGGTGCAGCCGTTCTTCAGAAAAAAATAGTCAAAAGACAAGCAGGACTTCCAAACTATAGTTACAACAGTATTAAGTGGAGTTGGCCAGAAAAGGAGATTGGCACAGAGTAATGCAGAGGACAGGTCTAATTATCATAGCCTTGTGTGTTCACAGGATATGTAACTGCACACTGTCACTTTTATTAAGAATGGTTTTGGTTCTTTCTAGCAGATTCACTCAGACACGACAAAGAACAGAGAAAGACTTGAGAGCCCCCAGCTTTTACACTTTCCCAAGATCACAAGGTCTCTATTACATATAGATACGAGGATGCAGAAAGTAACAAGTGAGAGCTCCATATCCAGACACCAAAATTTAGGTGTCTACATGCAAGTGTCTATATGTATTTCATTATGGAAATACATTATTTTTCAAGTGGAAATCTGGCCAGTACGTCCAGTGCAACCTATCTAGCAAGCTATCCAAAATCTAAGAGTTCCTTCAGAGCCAGCCAAACCCACCGTTTGTATCAAGCAGTAGTTTAGATAACTGCAAACTTGCCATGAAGTGTGCTTCCTCACTGAACACACAGGTTTTGAGGCTGACACTCACAGAAAAATAAAGCAACACTGTACATTTTAAACTCAGAATTGCTTAACTGGATCTCACAGACTTTATAACAATGATTACTACAGTTTTATTTAGGGGTTCTTGAAGACATTCTCATTCAAGTAATATAAAACAAATTCAAAAAGGCTACCAAAATTTTACTACAGTAACTATGGAGAAGCATGGTACGTCAGACCTGGTAGCTTATCATCCAACACTCGACTGGACACTAAACAGTGAAAACAAGTGAAAAATATTCCACTAAACCCTTCTATCCTGGCTGTCTGACACAGACTATTTGAAGTAATTTACATAAATATTTTATGACATTTTAGAAATATCTTCTACGGGGGTGAGACAGGGAAAATATTTCATGTAACCTCAAATGGGAGACTAAAATGACTGATCAACCATAGACTTCACAATAACATTTTCAACTACTCCATGACACAGTGATAAAAAAATTACCCCAATGCATCAAACCACTGGGTGAAGCATTGGGGTAATTTTTGAGCAGTGTCATCATGGCAACACTTCAGAGCTCAGAGAAAGACAGTTTTCTAATTGAGAACTGTCATTATAGAAAGTTTAATCCTTACTACTGCAATACACCAAAACTCATGCTGCTGCATACAGTCCTGCATATTGTTTGCTCAAGTATATGGCAAATACTTATCTCAAGCTCCACAGGTCCTCAGCCTCAATAACATACTGTGTTAATACGTTTTGCGTGATAATTATGACTTGTATTCTCTTTCTGTTTTGTCTTCTTTTGTGTTGGTATGACAGGAATGCCTGTACCATACATTATTTTACGTGCCTCTAAAGAGTTTCACTCAATGCTTCTATAAAGATGAACAATAATGCCTTTTTATTCACTCAAGAGCTAAAAAATTCTCATGTGATCTGAACTCTTCAGCTCTCCTTTGTGTATTTGTTCATAATTTTTCATATACAATTAATAAATCTGAAAAATGTATTGCCAGTGACAGTGCAAGAAAAGCACGCTATTTTCAGATACATTTCCTGTCTGTCCTTGAGACATCCCAACATATTATGTCATAATTTCCAATAAAAAATGAATTAATGTTTTAACTGCACTAAAAATAAGGAAAACAAAAGTCATCAGGTGGCCTAACTTATTAATTTAGCCCCTAACAATATACAAAGCTAATTCAGGCAATTCTTTCTATTGCGTATGCCCCTGATTTGACAAGCACTGAGTTTAATAAACCTGCTGAAGCCTCCTGCCCCACCTTTGTTAGCACTGCAAAACTACCTGTAACTTGCCATACCGATTCATTTAGATAAAGACACAGGTGAGACATTGTAATATCAAAGATCTGTTAGTTAAAAGTAGAGTTCAGCTTTAGCCATGCAAAACAAACCCTAATCACAACTTGGCAGTAAATTTGCAATGTAGGTTTCAAGCTCAGTACACACATGAATGAAACTAGAAAGGATCTGTCAGTCTTTTCACTAGCTTTAAAAACAAATTTTACATTCTCTTTGTACTAAGAGCTGTTTCTGTCATTACAAAACCAGAAAGGGTGCAGTAACTTCATCAATTTTTTTACCTATGATAAAATTTAAATAGGGACAAGGCTTGTAGCTGTTAACCTCAACCCACACTGCAACCTACAGAAATAACCGTAAGTAATGTACCTTTCCTTGGAGTGTTTGAATACCAAAAAAACCTGAAGAAACCCAACCAAATTGTTTTTCTGTTCTGTATCCTGAGAATAGTCCCTCCAGACCACAGCAGCGCCTGCTTGATACACCGGCTTCCCACTGGGATTAATACAGTTACCAACAAGAAGGGTGAGGTACTGCAATGAGTTCAAATGATTTCCTAAAGGCTCCTTGTGCCACCATGCCTTCGAGGAAATCATTTCTCCACATGCTACAAATTTGCCAATGACATTGCCTGAAGACCTCTTCCTGTGTGATTTATTATGGGTACATAAGCCATAGCTGCTCAGAGACCACACACTTTTGGATAAAGACTTCTGACAAGTTGTCTCGGTCTTACCAGATCAAAGAGAAAGAAACACATGAAACCTGAATAAAAAACTAGCCTTCCAACCCAAAGCTTTACTTTTTGCTTTATTCCCATTTGTCCTAGGCAAGAGAAAACTTTGATTTCATACCAACATTTTTTTGTTCTCACTTACTGCAAAAAGAAAACTGTTCTTCCGCTGGTACTTAGCAGTAGCATCCAGCACAACATACACGGGGATCATTTTAAGTTTGGATCTGAAATTAATCGATCCAACTGACTGGAAGTCTTCCATCTAATACCCACTAAGGCTAACCACCACCACAACACAAGATGTTAAAATTGCAGGCACGCTTCCAGCACTATTTTAATACAGTCAAGTACCATCACAGAATTCTTCTGAGTGCATCCAATTAAACTGCAGCTGAGGTAACTTGCTATTTCTAAACCCATTAGAAATATACTCAGGCAAGTAATATTAAAAGCATGTCTGCTTTTCAATAATTTTAAACATCCTGAATGCAGTTTGTTTTTTCCCAGATTGCCAATTATTAACACCAAGTTTGTTTCTACTACAACAAAAACTGTTGAAAACAGTACAAACCACACTTTTCAACAATGAGGTGATTAGGAAGGGGGAACAACACAACCAAACCCACATTTTCTTTTTGTTAAAGGTGGGTAACAATAAATTATAAGTCACAAAAGAGCAAGCCAGAACTAGCAGACCCAACTAATCTCTTTATTTAAAATATATCCCCTAGCATTTTAAGGTTTGACACTGTGTAATATTTAGTTTCTTTCTCATTCATTCCCCAAGGGTGTTAGACGTGTTTCTGCAAATTGAGGCATTACTATCCCTCCCCTTAAGGAATGCATTCATGTCAGTACCTGATCAGTTGCAACGTGTTTTAACATCAGAAGGAAGCCATATGCACTGCCAGCCACGAGCCTAGTGTTCAACCAACTATACATACACGGCGAATAATCCTGG
This sequence comes from Campylorhamphus procurvoides, assembly GCA_013396655.1. Taxonomy (NCBI): domain Eukaryota; kingdom Metazoa; phylum Chordata; class Aves; order Passeriformes; family Dendrocolaptidae; genus Campylorhamphus; species Campylorhamphus procurvoides. The sequence goes on from WBMV01008446.1 coordinate 1,259,338, forward strand.
GTACAGTTGAAACAGCTTGTTCTAAAGCAGAACAGTTATTTAGCAGGCAGGAATCTAGCCTGCTCCTTGATATAACACACTCAGAAAAACATCCACTTAGTAATTCTGAAAGTATATGGAGTTAGAATAGCAATATTCAAGAAAAAAAAAAAGCTCTGTGACCCTGGAAAATTTGTCTCTCTCTTTATCTAGCATTTATGGAGTTGTCACAATGCTGCTTCCTCTGGGAACACGCTGCAGTTTCTATTCCTCTTCCTCCCACACGAAGCACTCAGCGTACCTACACTCTTTCCATGCCGCATCCACTGTCAGCCTCTCTTCCTCTGTTGTCCAGGAACAGTAGCCATCTTCTCCTTGCTCACTCTCTAAACTGTACATAACTTAAAACTACAAGCATCGTTAAGGTTTTGCATAAAGCTTACCAGGAGCAAGGGCTCCTCTGGATCAGATCCCTGCCTTTCTTTAACAACACAGTAAAAAAAAACATTTTTCTTCTGCTCAAAATGCACTCCTTCCATCTCTATTACCACCTTCTCTCTCTGCAGCGTTTCTAATAATTATAGTCCTTGTTAGGTGGTGCCAAAATTTGTAGACAACTGTCTGCACATGGCCTCAGCAAGCCTTGCTATAGCATTACATGAAATAACCTCAATCATCTTCTTGTCTTAAACCCTTCATGTGTATAACTACAGTCCTGCTTGCTTGTCAGATTGCTGCCTGACCTAAACATAGTTTAGCCCCTTTTTCTCCTAACAAGTCTTTCACATTTTGTACAGTTGCTGAAACTCAGCTAGAAGTCAAGACATAACTGGACATGTCTATGCTGAAAGTGTACAGAAGGCAGATCAAGGGCCCATGACCTTTAATTTCTAGTCCTTCCCATAGCATGACCACAGTCCATTGTAAACCACATTCTCCCAGGCACTGTAAGAGCCCAGCTCAAGAGATAAGAGTGACCTAGGACTGCACCCTGTCTGGGTGACAGAGGGAGAATTCAGGCATGCAGACGCACCCCTGCAGTACCACTTACCCTCAGGGCTGGAGAGCAAGGGCTGGACCCTCTTCATTTACTAGAACAGACCTAACACCTGAGACTAGAACTTATAAAACATGGCTTTATTTGGGAACTAAGCTTGCATGGCTTCCTGAACAGATGCTTTTTCACCACACAGGCACTACTAGGGCTACTCATTAAACGCTATTGTCTAGTTAGACAAGAATATACTACTCTTGCTGGAATCCCTTTTGTAAATGCTCAAAGTAAAATTACCTCTCCATTATAAAAGTTGTGAGAATACAAAAACAAAACTTATAAAGGTGTGCATACACTTTTGCAAAAAACGTACATGTCTGACATTACTCTTCTTTTTCTGTTGTTCATAATTCATCTTTTCTCTTTAGAAAGTAAGTGGAGCTGGTCTGTGACCATGTTCGTTTTCTGAATATCAGTAGCCATTGTCATTAGTGAAGTATCTATAGGTGACATTTGACTGTAAATCTTAGTTATTTTTGCTTTTCTTAAATTCCATTTTCAGACACTTTTTAACTGAAATTTCTTGTAGTCCTTATGTACCAAAGGTTCAGGGCAGCCTGAGATCAAAAAAAATTAGTTAGCTCCTTTGGTATAACTTACTTGGATTTGCTTCACTTTAAGATAAATGCATCTGCAAAGCATAACTTAGATTACTAGCTACAATCTGACATGCAGCTCCTACTGAAACAAGAGCAGCCTTCACTCTGTAGACACAAACTGCTTATAGGGGATATAACTGGCATACTGTCCTAAAAAATTAGTGTTTCTTTCTCCTGCGCAAAAGGGATGTACAGAAGAAAATGAAAACACAAATCAGGAGGATTTACCTAAAATGCAGCCTAGTGATGAGGATCCCAGGGTGTAGATGGCAGTATCTCCAGAAAAATCTGGGCATTACACACTAATTGAAGTCATACTCCAACCTCTAAGTCTGACTTACAAGATTTTGCTTTGTATGATATGATGGCATGAAAGAAACATTGTGTACTTTTGAAACTGCCTGAAGTCAGATTTCTTCCAACACAACATATTGAAGCAAATAAAACACGTCTTCATTGAAGAATTAAGCTATAAGAGGCAAATGATATAACACAAGACATGGAACAAATTCTTGAATCTCCTGGGTGTATCTGTAACTCTCACTAATGGCCTGATCACGTACCTGAAGAAAGGTGTGGAGGTTTGAAAAACAGTGTGAAAACTGATACATTTAAAGAAAACCATACCATTAACATCTCTGGTAATGTTCAGTATTAAAACTCACTTTTTAATGTTATAATTTGATTTAATCTTTCAACATAAGGACAAGTATTCCCACAAAACAGAGCAGGTTTAGATTAGATATGAGGAAGAAATTCTTTATTGTGAGGGTGATGAGGCACTGAACGTGTTGCCCAGAGAACCTATGGATGCCCCATTGCTGGGAGTGTTCAAGGCAAGATTGGATACAACTCTGAGCAACCTGGTCTAATGTGAAGCCCTGTTCATTTGCCAGGGATTTAATCACTTACAGGATGTAAATGGAAGCTTTATATACTCTTCAAAAGTTCAGCCAAGTAATGCTCAATCTTACCCTATAAACACAGACCACTGGAAACTGCTGAAAACAAGGAATCTTCTCATACAAGAATAAATTACTTTTCCCTAGATTTGGGGGGGGGAGGGAAGAAATCAAGTTGTATATGGAGCTAAGTACCTCAGAACAATTTTTTCCTCTCATTTCTGTTATTCATAAAATTACATTCCTTGATTTGAAGAGCATTGCAAAATCACTGGCAACTCATTCATATTCTTAATAGAAGTAAGAGAGAAAGTAACTGAAGGCCTTTATAGAAAGCCCTGACAAACTAACCCTTGCTGCTCAAAAGGACAGAAAACAAACATCCTGCACTTGCTCAGGAGAGCACGTGACTGACTTCAGTGCATGTGATCCAGCACCTGCACACTGTCCACGTGCCTTGCTTGACACTTGAAGTGGAGCATTGCCAGCATGGCTGTGAGTGCAGGAAGGACAGGGAGACAGGGAGGAACCTGGATCACCCACTGAACAACCTATCTCCACCAAGATGCTGCAGTGCATATTAATCATGACAGAGAAATCCTGGCCTTATGGGGCTTCTCCCATGCTGGAAGGGAGAGAGGGAGCAGGGAGACATGGCATATCCACGCACTATTCCTGCAGTTCAGCATTGTAAAACTTAGCTGGCTTGCACCAAAAGGTGCTGGGATCCCCTGTGAGGACAGAAAAAAATAAAGAAACAATTCTAACCTGCCATTAGGAGCAGGCAGGCTGCCAGCTCCACCAAAGGGAGAGGCTCCCTGCCTGCTGGTGCATGAGTCACAGCTCAGCTCCTCACCCAGCCCTTCACAGCTTCAGCAGTTTTCTGAAGTCTTGACACTGGTGTGTACTTGCAATTTAAAAAAAAATCACTTAGGCCTGGAGAGGAGGTAATTATGACCTGCCACTCCCATCCTGTCACCTAGAACTAGACACTGACATCGCCCTGTCTCATGGACTGACTGTAGGGATCATGTTGGACCTATACAGCTTGTGTTCTTGATGGTGCATCCAGAAAAGGCCTCTCAGCGTTGGTGTCAGGTCTGTGAGCATGGGGTTTACCTGTCTGTAACCAAGTTCAGCTCAGAGACAGCATGGTTCCTGTCCTCTGGAAGCTGCTGGTGCTCTCACCTCTAGCCCATGGCAGTAGTGCAGCTGACCCAAGAGCAACACACAGGACAGGTCCAGCCTCAGCACCCCCCCAGGGAGATCCCTTGTGCCCTCCCAGCTGCCTGGCTGCTGACTGGGGTAGTGGAATGGGCCCTGGCTGCCAGGCTCTGCCCTGACAGACCTCCTTGGGAAGCCCCCACTGTTGTGCCCTGGCATGGGTATGCATGTGCTCCCCATCCGACACATAGCTTACTGTGGCCCAGTACAACTGCAGTTCTAGATACCTGCCTAGGTATTTGAGCCTTCTGGTTATTACTGTCATAGCACTAAATGTCACACCCTTAAAATTAAGTTGGAGCCCAATTAAATCCCTCCCAGGACTGGAAGTTGTTGTGCCTCACCTGAAGAGCCCCATCCTACATTCACAGAGAGTGGATATTCCTCCCAGCCCAGGGTGCATAGTGGTTCTGCAGGGAGAGGTATGTTCAGAAGCAGGGAATACCTGGTGCAGGGGCGCTGCCACACTGCACCATGACTGGCAGATGTGCCCCCACAGGGGTGCTCCACAGTGGTAGCACCACAAGCCTGCCCAAGCAGGCACATCTGGTCATCCATCCTGATAGGGCACACAAGCCAGCAGCATCCACAGGATGTGCAGCCTAGCTCCTGAGACCACCTGTGATACACAAACTGGGAGCTACTAAAACAGACAAACAGAGCAAATGGAGAATCACTGCCAGAAATGTGCAGATATTTAGTGTTTAACCTACTTATTGCTCAGAACACAAACCAAGCTTAAAAAGAGCTCTCTGGAGTAAAACACTGAAGTTAAAAATATCAGATGACGGTTTAGGAAGACCATTCCTTTCTTGTGAGCAATAGTTGGAAATTATTATCTCTGTTTCAAGGGTACAAAACAGCAAAGGAAAGAAACACAGAAACTCACTAAAATCAGTGGAAGAATCTTACTGATTTAAATCAGCAAATGGAATCCAAGAACCTGTAACTTCTCACAGCAAAACCACGTTAGATAAGGGTGGTAAACATTCCCTGAAAGGACATGGGATCCTTGCATGGAGAAGTTATGCTTACAGGAAGAAGATAAGCTAAATGGAAACTGGCACAGAAGCACATAAAATGGGGACTCTGCTCCTCGGCCACTGAATCACTTGCCTTGTGCAACACACTCATGTCAAAGGTGCCTATGCCTCCCTGCTGAAACACTGTGAATGAAACTCATGGAGCACACCTGAAACACTGTTGCAGCAAAACAACTCAGTCATATCCCAAGGCTAATGCGCACATTCACACAGCCAGATGACAGAATTCAAGTTTTTAACTATTTATTAACTGATCTGTACCACAAGTGCTAGCTGCTGAGCTGTAAAGGCTACACTGCTTTATGCAAGATGTATAAGGATCCGAAGAAATTCTGGAAAATATTCTCTGTTATTCCATCTCATTTAGCTCCTTTTTTTTCTCTCCAATCTCTCCATATCTTACATATTGTTTATTTTTATAAATACTTGCCTGTGCTGTGTTCGTTCTTTTGGCTGCTCTGTCCTGAAGTAAAACAGCCTAGTCTTTTGCCAGTTATTTCCTTTTGCCTTGCCAATGTTACTAAAAGACATTTTTGCTGACATGCACCTCCTCCCTGACTGGCTACCCAGAACAGAAGCATAGTCAGAAAAAGACCTCATTGACTCAGATGCAGCTTCATTTTATCATGAAGTTATGTACTGCCACAGCTAACTTCCCTGGGACTTTGAGCACTGTGAGTGACACTTACAACCTTTACACACAGCCTGTGAGGGAAAGGCTGTACCTGATTCTCTCCTCTTATACTTTACTTCAGTGTCCCAATCACTACAAGGACCACATGTATGTTATGCTTGCCTAGACTACTTTCTGTGGTTGGCCAAGTGGTCTCACAAGAGGAAATCTAAGAATAGAATAATCTGCTCCAGGCTATGTTCCCTGGAGTTGCATGAAAAGACACCAAATTTGGCTTTACTAGGGACATTCCTTCCTATTAGACCAAGGAAATCAAGCACCCTTAGACTTCCTCATGATATGCTCCAGGGCATACAGTACAAACTACACGTGCTGTGATAAAACTCAGAAAGCTTTGTGTAGTGAAGGACAAGTCAGTACACACTAATTAGGCCAGTGGCCAGAATACTCTCCCATGTAGTCCTCTAAGACATAAACCTTCTTATTCAATTCAGGAACAAATATACAATAAGAGAGAGATGTTGCCAACCAAGAGGGAACACTGAACACAGCAGTGACTTAATCTTGTTCCTCTGATGAGCTTGGTACTAAAGTCAGCTTTGTCAAGAGAGATCTGTTATCATTTAGAATCCAGAATTAGAAATCCACATCTTCAGCTGTATTTCAAGTTAACATACTGTGTCCTTTAACCTCTAGTCACAGCCACCAGTGGCTCCAACAATGCCTGCTTAACTTTGTAAGACTAATCACAAAAGCATATGGTACCACAAATCCTTTCTCAGACTGCAAACGTGCAAGCCAGCTGGTCACATTTTCCATGAGAATGCTCTGCCGTTTTATAGGAGATGCATCTCAGAGGAGATCGGGGCTCCAAGCATAAACACTGGGGAAGCTCTACACTTCAAGGCCATGATCAAGTCATACAAGGAAGAATCCAGGGATCTCAGACATATCCCAGGTCATGCAGTAGATGATGGCTGTCTCTAGCAGTGCAGTTGTAGATTTTGGTAATCAGTTCTGCCTCTACCTACCTACACTTAAGTATCAGTATGACAGGAAGGGATTGTGAAGAAGACTGAACTCTGGGGACATGCTTCTTAGTAGCTTGGAGTTGCCTCATGAGTGATATGCAGCATTCATGGAGATACTGCTCTGAGGAAGGAGGGGCATGCAAAGGTTAATGAGGCATCCTTTGGCTTCAAGAGCAGAAAATCACCCAGGAAGAGTCAGTGTCATCTCCACAGCTATTGCAGGCATAAACCACATAGCCCTCTCTATGTAAATTAAAATGCTGTCATTAATATTTATCAAGAAAAGAAATGGAGAACTTGCCTGTATTTATGAATGATGGCATTAAATAATCTTCCATCACGCCAGCAGGTAGTGAAATTTTCACAACGTATTCCAGCATAACCCTCCGTTGTTTGCTGCGACCACAGGAGCAGTCTCTCTTTAGCAGACATGTCCTCTGACTCTCCAGTAACATGGATATCAGATATCTAAAATACAGTTAATATAAACATTACAGTTACATCTAACCTGTAACAATACTTAAAATATTGCAGAAAATCACTCTGAATTGCTGAATAATTTATTGGCTGGTATCTGCATATATGAATATGATGATTATTCATGTACTGTATCAATATTCTTTCATGCCTTATCCTCACGTAATCTTAGTGTCTTCAATATGAAATACAAAATTCATAGCTTCAGAATTTTCTTCAGTTAGCCAGTTCTCAGTCTCTTAATTTCTGGGGACAGTGTAATACTGTTGCAAAATGGAAAATACTTAACTATGTCTATTTTATGCTGATAATATAATCTGGTTTTATATGATACCTGTTATACATAAATGCTATATAGTTATATATAAAACACAATATGTTTTACACGTATATAGTCACACCTATACGATGTCCATATTTATATTCTTCATACACTTTATTTAGCTACAAATTTCCTCTCTTAAAACAGGTTATTTATAGTTTATGCTGTTCAGAAATTCAGTAACAAACCAGTCATTTAGAGTGAAAACTGATAATAATAGCTTTAGGACAAAATTTTCTGAGACCCATTTTAGGAATGACTGAAAAATTGACAGATTACTGATAAAATTCTGTCTGATAAAGAAGGCTTGGTTTTGTATTACTCAAGGATTACAAACATTTCATACTCTGCATGGGACCACTAGGCAAGCTCACTGTTGAAAATTTGGATGGCTAAAATGTTAATTTAGCTCGTTACATGAAAATCAACAGGTTGCATTATTTAAGGATTATCAACTTCATGTCAGGTGAAGCAAGAAAATATTGGGAAATTTACATTCAAATACTACTTTACAGTACATTAAATTATCCCCTAATGAAGCTTGGTCAGTTAGCTTAGAAAACTACTACTGTATAAATATGAAGCAGACATTTCCCTAATTTGCACATGTATTGTTTGCACCTCATGTTACTGAAATTGTACACAATGTAAACGTGAGCTGCAGGAACAAACAAAAATAAGATGTGCCTTGACAAAGAAAATGCTATGGGATGTTGTCCTTCTAAGTGACCACATTTTACCACTTATCCAAATTACCACAAGTGATTATTGTGAAGAACATTAGGAACCCAGGTACCATGAGGCACTGTATAAGGACCAAAGTACTGTAGCTCAGCCATCACAAAAAGCAAACAGAGGCGCTTGAGCTGAGGCAAGAGGGCTTGAGACAACACCAAGGTTTGTGGGTGGACACCAAGGACCTCTGTGAGCCCACCTGGAAGGGGCTGCCCTGCATGAGCATTCACCAGCACTGCAGGGAGAGACAGGTCTGCTCTGGCTGGAGAGCCAGCCTGAGGCCAGGGCTCAGGGCAGGTTCGCCCACAGACAACTCTGGGTGCTCAGGTTAGCTGCAGAAGAGCCTTAACTTGAGCTGTGCCAATTCCAGCAATCCTGTTCTAGTGTAAACTAGGGAGTTATGCTCAGGAGGTCAGACAGGAAGGTCGTAACAATGTGTCCCAGCCTCAAAGTCTCTGCACACAAAGGTATATTCTATCTGGGCTCTGACAGGGGGAACTCCGGCAGGCTAGACTGGAAATTACGGGGTTTTCTCACATTAGAGCCACACAAAACACAATGCCAAGAAGAAAGACATGTAGCTTGCCTGCTGATTTTGCTGTGTCACTGCCTAAGACAAGGTGGTGGGAACACTAAGAAGAAGGGGACTAAAGGAAGAGCCTTGGAGATGAAAGGACAATGGAGTTTCCACAGTGCTTACTGCAATTTCTGGTTTACCACCTTTCACACTTTCACGGGATTATAAGCATTTACAGCTATACAGTAAATTGCAAGTAAATTTAATGTATGAAAAATTAATTTACATTATATTCTATTCAAGTATCCACAAATCAAAAGTTACAAATTATTCAGATATTTACCACAGGCCAACATATCTGCTGGATCTAAGTAAGGGGAAAACACAGGCACCAGTGCTAGAAAGCAAAATAGTTTTAACTGTTCAAATAGCCCATAAATAATCTCAGAAGTTCTGAGAGCATTTTTTGCATCCTATTGTTTTCAGCTTCAACACTGCGTGTTTTTAAGAAAGAACAAACAGAAGGGGAAAAAACACCTTTTTTGTTCAAAACACATAAGAGAAAACATGCAGTTGTGATTGTTCACAAGTTTCTACATATGAAAATCCTGCAAAGAGTATTTCATCCATGACAGTGCATAAAATACAGACAGGATGAGTCACACATGAAACCAACAGAGAATCCAGTGTGGCAAAAGAACGACTTAAACCCATTCTGAAAATTTATTTGTAAAAATCCAGGGAACTCCTTTGTAGTGTAAGACCTTTTTTCTGTGGGTTAGCTTTATTGTTTGGTATTTCAAAGCAAGAAAGCAAAGTGTTTTTTCAGTAGCTTTAGTTCCTATTCATCACAGAACAACCAGACCACAATATAAATGAAGTCAACCATTTACTGCTTATCCAGAGGATGCTTCTGAAAGAGATGATGTCATCTAAAAGTGCCAGATGTCTAGCAAAAAAAAAAAAATCCCCAAACCCTATATTTTTTCCTAACATTTTCAGAAAGTCCTCTGTGTGTTATCCTTAATTATCAGATTTTTTAATATACTCTAGCATGAGAAAGCTAACAATGTAATTTGCTAATGGCCATTCCTTACTGCTAAGTTCAAACCCTTAGCCTCCTTCACGGTTAATTGACCAGGGTTGTCTATGTACATTTCAGACGCAGAGAGTGCAAACACAGCATGTTTGAGTGCACATTAGATTCCTCTGGAAACAAGTAATTTCAAACATCAAGGCAACTTCTAAAGGTTACACTTGTGTCTGTTGTTACATACACAAACACAAGGAGAAAAATTCTTACTCTGAACGTGACCATTAGGCAAACTCATAGTTGAAATTTTGGATGGCTGAAACATTAATTTAATGCGTTGCACGAAGATCAACAGGTTTTAGACCCAAAATCTTTCAAGCACCATTCAGCACCCTAGTTAGCCATCTGAAGAAAAAGGGAATAGACCAGAATGGGTTTTAAAACTGAAATTGCTTTTCACTCATGGAGGAAGCCCATTGCACTTCTGGTTAAGAAGCACAAACATTAGTTGGAGACCTGAAACAGCCTGAGTACTTCTGTTCTCTAAATAAACTATTTCAGATTCCAAGGCTAACATTTCAGACTTTTTCATAAACACAGAATTAATATTTTTAAGAAGTATAAAAATACACTGAGGGAAATGATGAGTCAAAGGGCTATATTTTATTACACTTACAAATATAGAGTATATTTTGCAAGATGCCCTAATAACTTGAAACTACACATGAAATACTACCACCATAAAACATGTGTCAGAGAGATAGAGAGGGAGACAGTACACCCATCTTTCCTTTAATAACTCAATAAGGACAGTATAGATACTCATCCACAACTATACATTAATCACCAATATTTCTAACATCATTTTCCATAGGAGAAAAACAGGACTATTCAATTAAGAACACTAGAACAGAAAATAAGTTAAGGTGAAACCAAATCTTCTACTAGTCAAATTTTGTCCTTCCAAGCAAAGTTTGTGTGAACCTTTTGTATCTCACAAGCCTATCACTTACTTGCTACAAACTGTTACTAGAGGACATTTGTTCCTCAAGCATGGAACAAATTACAGAATGTGCATGAGTTTAAATAATTGTTTGTGAGAGATCCACCTCTCCAAATTACCTCAAAGCCTGTGAATTGAAAGTTATGCAAGAAAAAGTGACAGACATAACTCTTTGCATAGCCCTTTTTGTTTCAGGATCAGAGCCTTAGATGGCACTAAATACTATCTTGCTTGTATCTGTGAGAATCCATTCACTTCTGCTATTACACATGTGTTTTCTCAGCCTGTAAGTTCCCTTTCCACCACACAGTATGCCAAATCCATACACCAAAAAGCCTCGAGCTCTTTCCTTGCACCGATTTCAGTGATACAGTTTTGAGCCCAAAAAGCAAAGCAGAGAAGACTTTCTAAAAGAGACTAGTGGTGGTGCTGGATTTCTGTGATTCGTAATCACACTGCAAACAGAAGAAGAGCAAGACTCATATAGATAATAAGATGTCATTCCTCTGATTCCACGTTATCCCAAATGTTTCGAAACAAATCTAAACTTTATGTAATGTACTACACTCCATAAAAGTGTATAATGGGATATAGATGTATGTGTGCATGTACGAGATGTCAGCTAGCCTAAATCAGAAAAGTCTGAACACAGAGAAACAGGATCAGTTGAAGCAGATCAGAAGAGAAAAATAAGAATTATAAAGATCTAAAAATAGATGACCTATTAGGAAACCCTGAAAAATTATGTTTATATAGTCTAAAGTAGTGAAACCAAGGGGAGATGTGACAACAGTCTTCAAATACGAAAAATACTGTTGCAGAAAAGAAATCAACTCTTCTTGGAATAGGAAAAAAAGTAATGATAATAAGCATAGGGGTTTTCTGCTAAAACCACTTTCCAATAGAAAAGACAGATAAACAAGAGAAAAATCACTAAGAGAATAGATGAAATCGTCAATAAGGCAGACACAGAAGAAGAATCAGTCAAGAATGATTTTCATTAAGTTATCTTGCTTTTGGGTACAGAGACCACCTAGATAACCTGTCCAGAGTCTTTCCAGGCCTAGTTTTTTAGTTCCATCTATGATTATAGATCTCCTTCATTCACAAGCATTTAAGGTGGATTGCACTTGCTCCTTTTGAGTATTACAAGGAAGTAAACAATACTGTGCCAGTAAAGCAAAACTCCCGACTTTTGCACCTTTGCCCTGCAAATCACATTCCAGAAGACCAACTGGCACTTCTCCCTCATTTAACTATACTATGTGAATAGATAATACATGAGTATGTGACAGTGGACATATGTGGGAGGTATCTTGTTATCTCAAAACTATTTGCAACGACAACTGCAACAATAAACAGATGGCAAATTAGTCAGAAGTATTCCATTGAATATGCTGATTACAAATAATCTACATTTTTTAATTTAAAAGGAAGTATATGGCCTTTAACGTGACTCAAATACATGTAGGTTTTTTATTTCTTGCAGATTATTATTACTCTTGTAGATGACTTAAGAAAAACACTGCATCAAACACTATATAGATGCATGACAAAAAAACAGCTGAATTTGCAGCCAAGAAAACAGTTGAATTTTGGAAGCAGATGATTGATTCTGTTTAGATATTAAATGCTTTTTTCTAAAAAATATTTACATCCATAAACCAGACCTGAAACTCTCACAAATTAGCTTGGATAAACAATTACAATTATTGATAATATGATACACTGAAGTCATTGGTTTTGACACAAGCTGACAACCACCCAAAACTGGTGGTAACACCAGCTGGTAGCTATCTTTTGCTGATGCTGAATGAAAGCCATGGCTTGTTTCAATACATGAGACACCAAATATCACAGTGGCAGCAACTTCTGTAGAGAAGTCAAAACTACAGCCTTGATTTTCTACTGTATCTGCACTGTGCTAAAACATCACTGAGAAGGGGAGCTGCTGCAGCAAGCCTGTTTCATCCTTGATTCACAACATCCTGACCTTAATGCAAACTGCCATCTGCTCTGAAACAGGCCTGATTTAGAAGAGTACCAGAGCGTACCTTCCTTGAGGAAGTCACCATCCTGTATTAGGAACAAGGACTGTAAAAATTAGACCTCAGCGGAGAATAAGAAACTTTTCTCTTAGAGCTACTAGTGAGCAAACAGGAGCAATGCTTCAGAACACCCCTCTAACCTGTTTTGCAAACAGGAAAACAGAGGTAATGCAGTAGCACACATTTGGACACAAAATCATATTTTATAAAAAAATCATGCCACAGAAGAGAACACAAACAATATGTTTCAGTAGAGGGGACTGTGCTGTTTCAGAGGGTAAAATGTTGCACTGTGACAGTGTAAATTATCCAGCTGTACCAATAAGTTTCCCCTGGTCTCTGCCTCAGTTTGAAAAGCCAACATGCTTTCAATTATTTGAGGCACTGTGTAAGCTGAGACTACATTATAGGCTTTGGTAAGATGACAAGGTGAGGGAAGGTTACTGATCTCTGTAATTAGAGCAAAGAAAATGGTAAAAGCTGACATTGGTAACTGCAAACCTTGTGTATCAGCTGAGGCTGGGAACAGGAACTTTGTGGATTTGCATAAATAAAAGCTTTACTCAGCATACAAAAGACAGAAATATAAGACATTAGCATGCTTGGTTTGTTCTCAAAAGCAATCAGAAGTAAAGTGGCCGTGACTTTGTAAAGTAATTAAAGTCTGAAATCTAGTTTTTCCTGTATTTGTTTACAGGTCAAACCTCAGTGCTCTTAAAACTACTTATACTGAGAATCTTGGGTTGCTAACGAGAACTGAAATGAAAGCCAGACATTTCAGCAACTGAGGTGTTCAGCCTGATGGGTCAGTAGTTTTCATATTCATATCATTATGCAGTGTTCTATCAACATCAATGTTGACATGAGTGTTCAACAGAAATCTTTTTCTTTTCCTCCCCTTCCTCTGTGGTAACAAGAGTTCTACACCTGGTTGCAGTAATAACTGCAGCAGTGTTAGAAACTATTACTGTCATACTCAGGAAAACACAGCCATGCTTGGCTGAACACACAAGGCCTCACACTCTCTTACTCAGCAATGACGCTTGGTTCAAATCAAAGAACATTCCTAAGCTGTTCCTGAATTCCAGCTAAGATTAAGAGGGCAAAGATCTCCATGTGTATTAGGAGGCTATTTGTACTAGTGTGTGCTGGGTGTTGTAACTGGGTGTGTTATCTGTATTTAAAAACTGAGCCTGGATGAAGTATTGCTTGATTTCTGTTACAAAAGTAATTTACATAAGCAACAGAAGTTTAGTCCGCTCTTTGCCAGAAAGAATACCTTTGGCATACACCCATTCCCTCTGTTCACTCCACTCAAAGCTCCTACATCCCTGCTCAGCAAGGAGAATCAGTTTGGGACCGGATCCTGGTATTGGCCTTTGTCCCACATGTACAGATTTCAGTTGTCCTGATATATGAACTGAATTAGTAAGCATGGATACCAAAAATTAGCTTTCCTTCAAATATTCTGCAACTAAGATTGTATATTGGTTTCTTTTATTGTAAAAATAAAATAATCCTACCCTCAGAGGAACATGGAATTTCAATAATTAATAGGTCATCTAGACAGTTTGGGAGGAAAGATCTTCTTTTAAAAGAAGTGTAGATCATTATTAACATGATTGATGTTCACTTGTTCTATTTCAAGCTGTCTGTGTAGTTCAATCTTCTTCAGTTCCTACTGGTCATAACTGAAAAGAATTAGAAATATTCCTTTTTGTATGAGTTTGTGAGAAAATTTACTACAGATACTGAATATAAACTTTAAAATGCACTCCACCTTCTAGCAATATTTTAGCATGAAAAATCTCTTCCTAAATTAGGAAACAGGCCAAACTACAGACAGAAAAACAGCAAAAGGATATAAACAATATTCCCAAAGTATAGATATTACTTAGCCTTTGAAAAAGATCAAGTGATATGTTCTGTCCTATAACTACCTGTAGCATCAGAGCATGGATAAAATGTTTATACACAGAAAAGTGAAGATATTTTTTAACAGAAAAAATATTGTTCAAATACTTATTCTGACCTAACTTTCAAGGAAAACATACTGTGACAAAATAGTTACCTTGCTCCTGTTTGGTAGAATGGTATATAATGCCTTTCCTTTTGGCAAATAAGAAAGCACAGCATCAGGATAAAAACTCTTTTGTTCAAGTAGTGTATCACTTTTGCTTTCAGAAAGAAAGTGATGCAACTTTTCAGACTGACTGCTTCCTGAAACATCTTCAATGATTCTGCAAGAAGTTATGTTTAACCAAGTTTCTTCATTTAGTCTGCCTACAGAGAGGATAGCAGAATCCAAGGTAGCTGCTTTTCCGTAACCAAGACCACTAGATTTCTTCAGGAACGTGAATTCTCTCCTGTTGCCATCCTCTGAGTATTTCCTTTTCCCTGTACAGTGTTTCTCTGAATTCCTCTCGTCTTGTTCCTTTAGCCATGTCTCTGTTTCACCAGAGTAGGTGAGCCTCTGATTATCACCACAAAAGCTCTCCCCACAAAGAGAATCCCTCTTCGCTTCACCCAGTAAAACTTTTGCTTTAATAACATCAACTGAAAGGTTTGTACTCACAGGCAGAGCATTACCAGCCACTGTCACTCTCCTGGAGAAGGAATCAGCCAATCCCGCACCCTTGGGGTGAATGTCAATGTTTTCTGAAATCTCCACTTTATACCGGTTTTTTTCTTCATTTTCTTCAATGTGCAGTGAACTTGATCCTTCCTCAGTTGATTTCTTTCTCTTTTTTCTTCTGAAATATTTTCTTCCAGGGGAATGTTTATCTGGACTTAAGGGAGCTTTGGCAGGATCTAAACACTGTTCTTCCTTTTCTGCCCTCACACATCCACAGACATTCCCCATTTGGCTTTCTGTAACTCACAGCCGCACAGTCTCATTCATTCCAGTACATATATACACCTAAATCCTCCTCAGAAAGTTGTGGACTGCTGTTTCCACTGTCATTTCTTCCAGACTTCACAACCATCCGCCTCAGTACGTAGCCATTTTGCTTATGAGAAATGCACACGCAATAAATGCTGTGGCACAGTGCCCAGGCAAGGGCCTGTGTCTGATTAGACACTGTGGCTTATTTCTGGCCACCAATCCTCTTAAATAAACATCACTGCTTCAGCGCTGGGCTGTAATGCTGATTGCTTTCCACAGAGATGACATAGCATTTATGAGCAATAGAAATTTCTCACATGCGTTTTAACTTCCCATGTCACTTAGATAAAGTAGACAAATATGTAGCAACCTTTGAAACTATTAGCTACACTCCACAGCCAAAAGCAAGCAGCACAGTAAATAGCAGGGATTTAGTTCGCAGATTTGTTTTGCACTTCATATGTTTTTATTACATATCCAATGACCCACAAATGGGAAGATTAAACTGAAGGATCAGAAACTGCTCTGACAGCTTTCTGGGGGTCAAATTTTTATTCCTATATGGCATTTTCATAGCAGCTGATGTGATTTTTCACTAATTTGTCTGTTATAAATAACCTGCTGCTCCACTGCTATCATACAATCACAACAGCTTGCTCAGGGCAGTGATGCTGTGTACTGGGGCTGAAACTTTCCAGCACAGTTAAACCCCCTGGCAGATAAAGGCGAAACAAATCATAAAAGCTGATTTATCTAGAAAACTGACTTTAAGACTACTGTTTAAAAAAATGGAGCTTTATCCTCCTCCCATACTCCTGTAATGCATTTCTGTCTAGGTCTGAATATAACAGCCCAGAAGCACCTAACTATGCCTAAAACTAGGTAGAAATATGCACTTCTAAATTGCAACCAAGTCTAATCTCCAGTATACTTTGGAAAAAAATCTTTTTAAGTTTCCTCTTTGTTATGGATATGTGAAATCCACTAAAACCAGCACCCACCAGCAAAGGCAGATGTGCCTGACTTCTCATGCTGAGAAAGAACTACCAAGTGACTTGCCAGGCATTATCAGGTGCTACCATTGCGTTTCCCTTGCTTATTTGGAAAGCAATTGCAATAATGAAACCCAGAGACTTTATCCCCAGGGGCCAGTTCCACTGAATTATTTTACATTTTACTGAGAGAATCTAGAACGAAAAATACAGCAAAGAATCAGGATGTGCTTCCAAAGAATTTCCAGGAATACAGCTGCTCACTGTGGACTGCTTTCAGGGCACTGCAGTCAAATTTGACAGTGGTGCTTAGAAAATTTTATACTATAACACTACAGAATACAGTGACAGATGGGCAGTTATGTACAGGCACAATGCTAATGCTTTTCTTTTCAAAGTAGACATTTATGGTATGACTACACTCTTTCATGACCTCAATTTTTATTTGTATTTGTAGCATGCTCAACAAACATGGCTCCTGATGTAGTTACCCTTAATTAACAGAAAAATACATTAAAAAAAAGATCTTTGTAAATTATATCACTGTATTTGTACAAACAAATGGCTTTTACACCTAAACATAAACTTCTCTTTCTTCTCTCTCATCAGTACAGATCAGGACTTTACAGTGCAATGGACCAAGGCTAATTTCACTTCACATGGATAGTCTCAGTTTTAAGAACAAGATGTCTAATAATAATAATATATGGTTAAAGACACCATAGTATAATTATTAAAATAAATTAAAAATATTATCTTGGTAAAGTAGAAATTATGTAAAAAGTTAAAGACAAGTGTCCAGCATTTAAAAAAATGACTGCAAGTCTTCATGATGTCTAATCAAAAATGTATCAAAGTAACCTACTACAAGTACACTGCCATTGTTCCCCTCCACAAATTTCACAGGGGTTAAGAATTCATTTTAAAATATTGCAGATTTAGATTTTCAATGCAGGCACATATTTAAATTAATGTGCATGAGCACTGAGGCTTCTAAACAATAACTATATTAGACTATTTAACTGAACTTTAACGGAGTGTGATGTGATATGTATTTCCTTTAAACTACTTACATCTGCTAAACAGTCAGCATTATACCACCTTTTCCAAACAGAAAATGTTCCTAATGCACTCTCTGTCATGTCCAAGTCCTGCAGATCCAGCGGCACACTGACTTTCATAAAAATGCCAAATCAAATCTAATTCAAGACAAGTCAGAAGAAACACATACTGTTGTTTTGCACCTGACGATTGCATTTTGCAATGCAATCAGTAATTTAGAAAGTCTCTGATCTTCCACACCCTCTTTCATTAACAACTTGAATGTTGATCACTTTTCCTTAAGAGTAGGTAACTCAATTTTTTAAAAAGTCAGGTGCGGCTGAAGTAGAATTTTAAAAAAGACAGGAAAAATAAAAGAACCAGTTCTGAAACAGTGGTTATAAGATCAGTGCTCCCAACAATCCTGCCTTACTTTTGCATATTCCAGGTCATACCCACTATATAGGTATAACTACAATAGTCTTTTCTTTTAAACATTTCTAAATATTAGCTAGGAATAAATGCATCCCAAGTATACCTCTACAGATATAGTAGTATTTGTGCACTTTTATCTTCCTAGAAATAGGAAATACATATTTTTGAGACTTAATAACCATTCTAACAATACTTACCAGCTGTTCCAGAGAAGGCTATCAGCTATTAACAATTGTTTCTGCTGTTCCTTTTTTTTTTTCCCCACGAACCAAACAGTAACTTTATAGTCATTTTAGCTTTCTAAGCAACTTATACTCTTGAACCAAAGAAAGGATCAAGGACAACAGAACTGATATATCCAGTTGTGTGGGTTTTTTCTATAAAAACTCTAAGCAAAATAAATGTCCATGTTGAGGGAAGATGATAAATCAAAGTGCAAGTAACTAAAGACACTTTCAGCTAACTGAAATTCTGTAAAACAATATATCAGCAAGGAAAGAGACAGAGTTACCAGGATTACTCTGGAAATTCGTAAGAGGGAAATTGAAATTTCTTCTAAAACCTGTCTTCCAGAGCATAGAGGGATGGTATTCTAAAGTATCAAAACAGACTACCACTAGAGCCTCTGAGAGCCATCACAACACAGTGAAGACCACACCAAGGGCTTTGTCTAGGACATATGACTAGCCCTGAATGGAAGCTCAACACTGGTTTAAGGCAAAGATCCAGATGATCAAAGCTGTTAAAAATACTACCATGGATTGTTGTGTTGCTTTCCTTGGTTTTTTTTTTTCTTTTCCGGTTTTTTGTTTTGTTTTTTTTTGTTGTTGTGTTTTTATTTTTTAAACCAAAATCCCCAAAGGTACCAATTTACACCTACCAATGCTACAAAGTTTTATTGGAAGATAAACTTTTTCAGGCACAAAACTCCCTAGGAAGTATAACATGAATAAAGTACTAGAACAACACTTGTCTGCAATTTTACCTTAAAGGATGCTTAATCATCAACAAGAGGTTAAGACTGAGACATGGCAAACAAAAATTATCACTGAAATATGAAATAACTCACACAGATTTGTATAGGTTTGTATTTAACCATAGATACCTGTAATTTGTCAAGCACATCTGTGACTGGGAAATGCATTATGTTCTTAACATGGGACAGGTGCTTACACATTAGAGTGGCAATGCTGTTAAATATCTGTATTTGTTAACTCGCAAAACCATGAGACCATTTACCCTTTGTACATTGCTAATCTATGGTTTATCACTGGTTTCAAATAGTTAGCAATTACTGTAAAGGAGAAGTTATTCCACTTTTCAATCAAACCATGCCAGGTATCTTTTATCAAAAGCTTACTAGGAACACATTTCAGGCAGTCTTGGATCTAAGATCCCTTTCCCCTCTTTTTTTGTGTGTTTATGCAACACAGCAAAAGCAATGGAGCATTTAGCACAAATGGGGTGTATCATTTCATAGTACTAAAACAACATACCAGATAACCAGCAAGCATTTTGTTGCACAGCCCTAAGGTCACATGCAGAATGACAGAGAGAGAAACATAAGCCAAAGAGAAAGTGAAAATTAAAGCAGCACAAGACAGAGAACAAGAGAAAAAATAAAGGCTTGCCAGCACAAACAATTAAAATTGGAGCTGTACTGGCAAACCGCTCCTTAAACTCTGAAAGACCTCTCCACATTCCAGCTACCAAGTCTCAACCATCAACAGGAGAGGTTTTATATCCAGCAAGATGGCTTATAAAAAGAGAATTTGCTCCTTGGTGGTTTTATGGCAATAAGGATAAAGACTCAATGTTTCTCACCCTCATCGTGTTTCAGATGAGTTCCAGAAATTCCGCAAACTCATTTTCTTACTTGAGGGTTAGCAAGTTGGGGATATTTTTTATAAATTGCTGAAGAATTCTAGAAGAGACAACTAGGAGCTCAGCTGATAAATAAAAGACCATGAAAGTATACTCTACCAAATGCTAAATGACACTTAATGTTGCTGCAATGACTAATGACTGGTAACTGCAGCTCCCACGTGGAATACACTTTATCCTACAACTGCTTATAGTCATAGACTGGACAAATGGCCACATGGCTCCATCTTTAAATCCTTGAGAAGATCAAACCTTGAACTGTTCTAGTTATTTTAAAGCAAAGGCAGAGTAAACTTCAGTCCTTGGGCTGCAAGGCACGCAGCTCTGGCAGGGCAAGCTTTAGAGTCAGTTGCCACCAGCCAGCTGTGGCCAGCAGGAATGGTTGCCAGGAGAACAGTGAGTGAAGGCCAGACCCAGATCTGCCAACTATACATGGCCACCTCAGAAAAGCAGACAGCATGGCCACTGAATGGTGACCCCTACCATGGGATTTAAGAGCAGAGCTGCTGAAGCAGAGGAAGGTGTGCAGGTCCCAGCCTCCTCTGTTATCTGCACATCATTTACTGGAATTGGCCACCACACTTGAGTGACTCTGGCCACCTTGTATGAAGGCCACAAGCTTCATGACCAGTGCAAGAGTGCTTCAAAACTACTACACGGATTGCAGACTCTGAAAAGCTATCTGCAGAAACTGGTATCAAGAACTTGAGAAGGGGTTGGGTAGTTGTCCTTTATCTCAGCCAAGCCATCTACAACCAAATGTAGCCTTCTCACGTTTTTGCCCAACATTGGTAAAAGTTTAACTGCAGATGCTAGACCAAATGAATGTTCTATAGACTGCTTGAGGGCAGACTGAGCAAGAATATATTTTTCTCAAAGGTTTATGGGGAGTCAGCAGCCAAAAAAAAATAAAAAAAATAAAGGATTTGCTGGCTGGGAAGAGAAATGAGAAGAGGTTACATGTGCCCCAAGGAGTCCTGAAAGAAAGCACCCATCTGACTGGAAGGGGCTGGACAGTACTGTAACATCTGGACAAAACATCACTGAGCAAAGCCTGGAAAAGCAGCATCCTGCAAAGAGGCCTGACAGCAAGGAGCTGGAGAGAGTGGAATGAAAAGTGTTTCACAGCAGTTTCTGAGCTGGAAAATCATGATAAAACTGAAACAGAAAAAATCTACTGAGTCATGACTTAGAAGCTTCTGAAATTTTTTAAGGCCTTACTTCATAAAGGCCTAATTTTAGATGGCGATGTTTAAAGTTTTGCATTGTTTTGGGATGCTTTATTCAACCAAGTGCAAATCATTCTAAATCTTTACCATTTTTTAAACTAAAGAATGCTTGTAGTGGTTTGAAAAGAAATTATCATCAATTTCGACTGAAATTAAATCTTACTAAAATTGTGGTTACATACTGAGTACAAATTCTGCTTCCAGTTATAGTTGCTCATCTCCAGCGTCATCAGTGAAAATGTACTGGGTGTTGAAGGAGTCCATCAGAGTATTAATTTGGATATTTATACATACAGCCCATCATTATACAAAATACAGTAATCTGATTTAGCATGTTCTACAGGTGCTAGGAAAATAACTTACAACACTTACTACATTATGAAACTGAATTTAAGTTAAGCCACATATTATTAAAAGCATATTAAATACTTTGAAAGCTTGCCTAAATCCTAGTAACATACACGTCTTGGGGTTTTTCAATACCCATAGGACAAATTATTTTCTAACATACTAAACTCAATAAACCACTGGATTTTCTATTCCATCTTTTCTCTATTTTTTACACAATTACTTAGGACACCAAAGAATGTACAATTTCTGGACTTGTGTAACGGCAGAAGTTAATGGTGTAACTCAGAACAACACTAGTATTTATCTAATTATGGGTACTAAGTCACAAAGTCATAACATTGACATAATTTAGATGCAAGAGAAATATAATCCTTACATGTGTATTATCTTTCATTTTTCATCATGTCTTTCCCCTAAATCATTTCTAAATTCATTCCAATAATCAGAGGGATTTTCTATTTTAAGCAAATATTATCCTCCAGATAAGGACCATGACTCTGAGAAACAATAAGCCACAAACAACAGCCAAAAAACATCTCTGGCATCTCGACTATTTCCCAGATTTCAGTGTTACTAGAATGCATATAAATGATGTGTAGCAGAGCCAGTAACATCACATAGCAAACAGCTTATGCTCACAGAGAAATCAATTACTTCTGCAAACACTGAAAAAAATTTAAGGGGTAATTTAAGGTAGACACTTCAGTCTAGGTGCCTACATACTCATGTTTACGTGCTAGCTAGGTTTTGAAGAGACCATTTTATCCGGTAGATGCAGGATTTAGTTACCTCAACATAGGCTTCTGGAACTCTTTGGGATATCCTCCTATACCCCAACTGGATTCCAGCTTAAGGTCTGGAAAAGCATGGGTCTCTCACAGGTCTGGTGTCTCATCAAGAGAACTCTACATGCATGTCCTGGATAGTCCAGCACACCTCAGATATCATTCAAATGCCATCTGCCTTTAGGAAACTGATTCAAAAGCCCTGGAAATCTAGTTAGTACAATCCATGGATGGAACAGCAATGTTTTACACCCTGAATCAGAGACATAAGGAAAAAGTTGACCATCTAGAACATTGGAGACACTTAAATCTACCTGAGATATCTACATGGGGACAGAATACACAGCACAAAACTTAAGGAAACTTGCTTCCCCTTGCATATGCTGCTGGATATGATGCGTCATCTCAGAACACACTAAGTACCAATGCTGGACAACTGAACAGCTCCACAGGTGCTCTAGGTATCTACTTCAAGTGACCTGAATTGCCCCACCACCCTCACCCACTGTATTGCCTAGCCCTCCAGGCCTCAAACCTACTGCTGAACATGTTTACCACCATTTACAAAGCAGTTTATCTTGCCCGATCTGTCGCTTCCCAGATGAGAGTGGGTTTCCCGTAAGACCTATGTCATGTTTCTCATACTCACATGGGTATCTGATAAATCTCCAACAACACCGATGTTTATGTTTAGTCAAACGGGGAACCTCTAGTAGCTAGTTAGTTGACTCACTGTCTAGGTTATACTAACTGTATAGACTAAACTCTTATCATTCAGATTATCAGATTGTAGGGACAATTTTGACACTTACTGCATAAGAACATAGTTCCCCATAAGCACCTGGACTTAGGCATCTTAATGTCAAGCTGAATCTGATCACAACTTTCCCAGTAACTACAGGATTAAACCATGCACATTCCATTAACAATACACACTTATTATCATGAAGCTTCTATCCCTTTGTGAAGACTCTGTTGCTAGACTTCTCTGTTCAGATTTTTCCTTCATTTGAAATTTAAGTGGAGACAAAAAAATACATGAGGTGTAAGTATGAACATTCTTCTGAACTTCACATTTTAAACCTGAATTGGCCATGTACAGGTGTCAGTGATTGACACCAAATTGCCATATTCTTCAAAAGAAGGGCCTTGGCAGTAAACGTCCAGCAGGCACAGACTAGTGCAGAGGGGACCTCTTACATCCCTTTACAAATCCCTTCTGTATTCAGTGTAGGCACTGCAGCCATTAACAGCAAAAAGACAAAAAATATTTCTTCAGTTATTTCATATTCACTAATGAGGCTTAGTATATATAGTCAAGAACTACTACTACTACTCATTCTTAAAATAATTTTTTCACAATTTTTTAAAATATATTATTTTGTTAAAAAACTGGCCACCAAGAGGGAAAGCCCCATCCTGGCATGCATCAAACACATATAGGAGAGTCAATTATCCCACTGTACTCAGCAGTGGTGCAGCCTCACCTTGTGAATTGTGTGCAGGTCTGGGATGCAGAGTTTATGATGGATGCAAATGTCTTTGAATGTGTCCAGAGGAGTGAAACAAAGCTGGTGAAAGGGCTGGAAGGCATGTCCTAAGAGGAGTGGCTGAGGACTTTGGGTTTGTCTAGTCTGAGAAAGGGAGGCTGAGGAGTGACCTCCTTGCTCTGTACAGCTTCCTGAGAAGTGGAGACCGAGGTGCTGAGCTGCTCTCCCTGGTATCCAGTGACAGCACACACGGGAATGATTCAAAGCTGTGCCGGGGAGGTTTACACTGCACATCAGGAAGCATTTCCTTACCAGGAGGGTGGTCAGACACTGGGGTGGTCAGTGCCCCAAGCTGTCAGTATTTAATAGGCATTTGGAGAATGCCCTTAGCAACATGCTTTGACTTTCAGTCAGCTCTAATTTGGTCAGGCAATCAGACTAGATGAGCACTGTAAATCCCTTCCAAGTGAAAGTCTATTCTGATAGATCTGCTAGACCTGAACTGTACTTGCAGACATTTAGTTGGCAATTACTGGGGTCAGGACACAATGAAATAAGTGTGTTTCCGCTACAGTTTAAATGCTTCAATGTATTTCACGTGGAGCTGAATACCTTATAGGGGAAA
Source organism: Campylorhamphus procurvoides (assembly GCA_013396655.1). Taxonomy (NCBI): domain Eukaryota; kingdom Metazoa; phylum Chordata; class Aves; order Passeriformes; family Dendrocolaptidae; genus Campylorhamphus; species Campylorhamphus procurvoides. The sequence goes on from WBMV01008446.1 coordinate 1,283,658, forward strand.
ATCCCTGTTACACCAGCTCACCTAAATTAGCTCTTTTATATAAAAGTTTTTCCTCTTTATCAGTTTTTACAACTGTAAACAACTAGTAGCACTAACTTCCACCACTTTTTATAAGCACCCAAAGTCGTGCCAGATGTCCTGTGCTTCACCAAGTGAGAAAAACAATTTCATTCTGCAAAAACCTATTAATCAGGTTCAGAAAGATAAAATACACATCAAGTAAAGGCTTAAAATCCACTAACAGCTTCTATTAGTAAGTTGTTAATAATCTTTATTTCTTAAAATACAGCAACACTCAATCATAGCCTAATTCTGTGGGTCATGCAATATATTAAAACACAGCATTTTTTTCCTCCATATAATCATGTGGAAGGAAAGACTGACACGATGAGGGCAGCTGAGGGAACCCTCAGTCCTTGCTGCTGTTGAGTGGCTAGTGGTTTCTCTTTTACTCCGTGTGCTGGGCTGGCCTGAGCTGTGCAGCCTGTTTAGACCAGGGCCCCCACTAGCTCTATTCACATCTCTGTTCCTCTGTGCAGAAAGGCACATTAGATTCTAGCAGCCCTTCTTGGTTTCTCTTTCTAAGAAAATCTTTTTCTGTCATAAATCTGGTATGGAATATCCTTAAGTGAACTATGCTTTTTCTGTGTGAATGTGTAAATTTCTGGTCTTTTAAAATGTCAGCATAGCAGGGAGTTTATTGCTAACAATGCTGCAGTCACTAAATGGGAATTATCTGTCATTTGAATTACATCATCTACAGCCACAGCCATTATGAAAGACTCATTTTGAGGAGCAATTTAACACCACACACTGTAAGGCTGCATTATACTGCACACAATCCCATCAGTGTACAACAACCAGAGTGCCACCTAGTGTGACCCACGCTACCATCACTGGGGCTAGAAACAAATGGTGATGTGTTAGGAACTGCTCAAAGAGGCTGAGTGTAGTGCTTGCTAAAATACTCCAATCAGCAGAGAAATTCAGATCCTGAATGGAAAAAAAGATATTCAAAACTTGTAAATATATTTTAATACTCATCAAAAGAAGTCTATACAATAAAACAAGACCAGTTTGTCCAAACACTGGAAGGAATACATCAGCTATTGTCTTTAATGATGTTCAAAACTGAAGCTATTTTTCTCTCATTCCACAGACAGGAAATTAGCAAACAAACAACATCTTGAGATTCAGTTTACATAACGAAATAAGATACATTATCAAAACCTTCAAATACACTTCAGAGAACAGACATAATCTACGCAATCCTGTCTAAGTGGACGCATTCATCAGAACCGTATGCAAGAATCTGACGAAAAAATGTACTGTCAATCAAAACTAGGCTTACCTGAAAGTGCAAAATTATGGTCCATATCAACCCCAAAGTCAATTTGGGATTCCCATCTGTTATATCATCATTTCTGATGTTAACCAGTTTCACCTGCCATAGTAGAAAGAAAATACAGACAAAATTGAAATAAACATGCCACAAATACATACTGCATTACACAGGCATGATTGTAAAGGATGCACTACACACTTCCGGAGCCTACTCTGTTGGGTTTTTTTAATTCTCAAAAGCAGAAAGGAATTGCATTCTGGATGTAAGCAGCTTGCCAGGAGTTGCCCTTTCCCACTCACATCGAGCTAAGAAGATTCCTCAGCTGTCACCACACTGGCAGATCTGCTCCCCATGCCAAATACCCTTTACTTCCCCTCTTAACAAAAGGGGAAGGTGTGACAGAGCAGGAAAGGGTAACATGAATATAAGGATCTGTAGCTTGTGTATCAGTGCTAGGGCAGAGTTAAGCCTTGGGAAGCTATCACTGTCTTCCTTGCACCCCACGCTTTCCTGTGCTTGAGCAAGAATTCAGCAGCAGGAGAACTGACCTACTAAAACACAATGGTCTGTCTTGATAAAACTAAGAATTTAGTATCACATTTAAATAACCAATGACTTAATAACAACTATTATTGTCGCTTTTGATGCTCATTCACAGTGCTAATAAACAAGAAATGGTTACCAGGATGAAAGCAGAAGCTGCTATTATTGCCACTCCCATAACTTCACACTCAAAGTGAGTTCAATAATTCCATTTTCTTTGTCATATTTAATACTACATTTAATTTCTCTATATGTATTATGTATCCATATAGCCTAGCAGTTAATGATGACTCAGCTAAAAGCCATTTTATGCTGACATTAGTAAAGTTACAAGCCCATGCTGTTGACCATATACCATTATCAACTGAACAAGCAAAGGCATGTCCTCCTCTTGATTTGCACACAAAATCTTAACTATTCAGAGGGGGAAAAAAAAGCCAAACCACTCTCTCCACAAGAAAGACACTGTTTTCCACAGTCTATTTTCTGGTTTATTTCTCAGGTCAGACTTCAAAATTATCAATATGTAGGATTTCTCTGCCCTATGATCACAATGAAGCATTGCTTTTGGAGGTTATACAGCCCACCTGAGCAAGTTACCTCCTAAACACAGTTTAGAAACAGCTACCAGAGGGCTGAAACTTTAATCAACTGCAAGTCCCACCTACAATTTACCAAGAAGACCAAAGCTCCACAAGCATTTTGTACACTAGAATACAGCCATCTTCACAAAACTGCGAGGCTAAAGAGAACACAAAAATCCTCAGACCACAAAAGACAGCTGTATGAGAGACTTGTGGCTCCCATCAACACACACATGTTCATAAACACGGGTGTGATCTGGTCCTATATCTTCTGCATTTTAATACACATGGTCTGCCATGCATAAATAAGGCATGGTGCAGCACAAGTCCTGAGGTCTTACTACATAAGAATGCCATTGTGACCATCATTTCAAGGAGCCACTCCTTTACTTTGTAGTGTTATTTATTCAGTGGCTCACTTAGGTTAACAGGAAAACTTTGCTTTGAACTCAGACAAGGGGGATTGAGTTCTCAGTGCACACACATGACTCCGTGATCCCAAAGACAAGTTTGCAATTTCCCTCAAAATACAAAAGGACATCTGGTTTTATAACCAAACTAAGTATCTGCCTATGGATTGCTAACTCGTTCTTTCAAATTTCTGTAGTAACAAATATATTTTTTTAATTTTTTTTTAAAATCAACCAATCAAAAAGCAGACTTTTGGTGTCAATTCATTGGGATGGGCAGGATGGGGAGAAACAGTTTTTCCTTCCATGTTTTGGGTATTTTTTTAAATTGCTGTTTTGTGAAGGGAGAAAGCAAAAATCCTGTAAGTACTTAAAAGAAATTTAGAAGCAGAAAGAAATTCCCAGTAGCAGAAAACCACTTAGCCTATGGATTTCAAGTTAAAGGAGATACAGGTGAAATTAAGCCTGAATATTCCACAGCCCAGGTGACTCTGCTGCCTTTCTAGCGAACCAGTTTGGCTTTCACCATGATTGAGGTTTGAGAAAGTTTTTCCAGAACACAACCAAAACAATGAACTCCCACACAACATTCTAATTTCTTTGAATCTGCATTTTGCACTGTAGATTAGACTTTGAACAAAACTGCATACCAGCTAGTGTCTGGGCAGCATGAAAGACAGTGAAATTTGCTATAAGCAACTCCTAAGGATCTCACACATAATTTTCTCCTCTGGAATACCATATATCACATGGAGTGTGTTGCTATTGCTCAGAGAAGGATGGTGTAAAGTTACCCCCTAGCTACATCTCTCTTATCCATCTCAAGTATGACATAAAGCCAAGCAGCTGTTACACAACATACATAAGAGACAAAGTAGGACATATTTTGTATTTATTAGCTACCGGTGACAAAATTTTCATTATTTTTTCTCCCAATTGTCATCATACCTGGCGTTTTTTCAAATAGTCAAGTGCAATTTGGACGTTCTGGAGCCTATGAAAACGCATCCGACCTTTTTCTCGGGGCTAAAATTAGAAAACAATAGTTGTGAGATTTTCTCATCAGACAAAAGAACAGTCTGATTTAAAAGATACCATGTAGAACATTTGAAGCACTTCAGTTTTAACATAGTCAATATCTTTGGTGAAAAAGTGCACTTTGACTATTTTTTTAACTGTAGTTGAAGTTTTTTAGCACAGTGGATAGCAAGAGAAATCAGTGGTCCCCAACTGCAGCTTTGATCCATGCAGGCTCATAGCTGTTCTCTGTAAAGTACTATTAAGGCCAACAGGGCTACTGCCTACAGAAACTACACTGCAATATATTATTATAAAGTATTCACAATGTATTAAGCAAAGCAAAACATAAGTAATGTCATGGACCTTTATATTGCTCTGACAAATCCTGTGATGGAAAAGCTTACCTCTGTATGCACTTCATGACTTAATGGTATGACTGCATAATCATTATGATATCTATACATATTTATTTAAAGCATCTAATCAAGATAGTATCTTCCTTCAAACAGAATAATACAACGTATAGAGTCCTAGAGTGTAAGTTTAAACACTTGACTTGGGTAGAATATTTTGAAGCATGAAAAAAACCAACAAGTCACTCTTCCCAAAGCAAAGTCAAAACTAGCAAGAAAAAACTGTACAATAAGCACAAGCAGTGTGTTAATGGAAAAATGGCAAAACTGCATGCAGTTAGTGTAAAATCACCAAGAAGAAAAAGAATCACACAGAAAACGCATACTTAGCTGTCACAGATCAGCATGGGAAAGCAGTTAAATTTATACCATGAACATCATATCCAAATCCTTCTATTCTTCCTCATTTCAGATTTTTCACAAACTTTCACAGGAATAAACTGAAGCAGACTAAATTGCTAGGGAACAGCCATGAATATGAGTATTTCCTCAGACAATCACTGTGAAACACATAGATAAGCTAAATCCTTCCTCAACTGCCTTTTTATTTCCCCTTCTGAAGTATGAGATGCTTGCCAAAAAGAAACATGGGAAAAATGGTGTTGAATAAGAAGCAAAAACTGAAACACAGAATTTTAATTTCCATTATGGAATCTTCTATTTAGGCCCTTATTTTTCACACCGATAGCTCAGGATCAAGCATTGCAGCCCTTGCTATCAAGTTTTCCACGGAGGGAACAAAGGACTGTAGACCTGAAACTTGGCTTTCCATAATAAAGGAGGTATAATAAATTCCAATCTATACAGTTAAATATAGCATCTCAGAGGGGAAATATTTTTTAATTACAAAATTGCAGCATTTTGAGTTATGTTACGCTCCAGAAAAAAGCACACAAATTCCACTGAACTCACAACTGCAACACAATGCAACGCAACACATGGGAGCCAGGGAGGCACTCGGGCTCTATGATAGCAAGTTGTTTTAGCAAATGCCAGTAACGCAATGTCTACAAAGGCATGAAACAGCTCTCTTGGACTAACAAGCACTCAACATTTTACACTTTTTAAGTAGATATTTCCCTTCTGGATGGGCAAAATACAGTGAAACGATAATTCAGCATTTGTTGCAAGAAAGATAAACCCTGCAAACTATCTGTATATTTAGCAGACTCTACACAAAGCTGTCACTTAACTTCTAATCTATGTGCTTGGATAAAAATAACCATTACATGTGGTTAATTCTAATAAATAGATCTGCACATCTGAATTACCTTATTTCAAGACATTATCTAATATTATGTCACATACACCATGGGTGCAGTAGATTGGTGCTTCTCATTAAGGCAAATCAATATCCTGCTACTGACTTCACTAAGAGTCTTCAAGTCTGTCTAAATTACTTGCATATGGACAATACTATTTGCAAGTAAAAATAAAGTCTCAGTTTAACAGAATTATGGTAATTCCCCATCTATTATTAAGAAAGCTTATAATATCTTGATAGTGTTGTTCAGTACATATTTGTGCCATGGTCCTGTACAGTTTAATCAAAGAAAACAAATATAAATCTTCAACATTTGCATTTTAGGTGTTCACAAAAAGGCTGAAAAAAACCTTGTCTTTACCATAACTCCATCATAAAAATATGTATCCTGGTTTACCAACACCATTTCTTTTGTCCTTTCTACAGCCCACTACTGCAGCACACCACACTAAGAATTGACATTAGCAGACACCACACTTCAAACACTACATTAGTACAGTTATGGGGGTCGGCACCTACCCCCTTATCCTCATCCTCCACATCCTCATGCTGTTCATTTGCGCATGCTTCTGTTGAACTCACCAACCGTAAGGTCTTCAAAAAATCTCGCTCTCTTGGCTAATGAATATAACAGACAGGAGACAGGACAGCAAAAACACAAGACAGACCACAAATGAAAAGAAGAGCATGAAAAGAAGAACATAATGAAGAGAACAAATACCAAGCAAGGGAAGTAATGCTCACAAAGAAAGGAAATGACACCTGAGGAGCGTGTTAGACAATTTCAGGGACATTTTATCCTTGTTATTTGTAAGTTACTCCCTTTATGCAAAAAGATATTAAGCATTCAATATTGTTAAAACAAAAATCAGAAAGAAAAGGAAAGAACAGAAAAAAATAGTGCATTACCCTATTAAGAAAGGAAGTCTCTCTGACCACAAGAAATGAAGAGAGAAGATTGCATTCCCCCATAGAATTCACAGTAGCACATTTTACCAATACAACTTGTGTCTTTGGCATCAGGTCACAGATTTCAGAAAACATCAAAGAAACCTCCAGCAGTTGATACTCAAGGAGTTAACAAACAGAGATAATGAAACAACAATCTGGAACCATTGCATTCTGATTTAAAAGCTTACCAAGGTGTCTCCAGAAAGGACTTCTAAAAGTGAGATCAAGTTATGTCCATCTCTTAGGTCTTCATATAGGTCATTCACATGCTTTCGAACCTGCATAGAAAAATGCAAAAATTAAACATAATATCCCCATTTATAGCTGAGAATTCACATTCATATTAGCATGTATCTTTTAATACATGGATAAACCTCAGATATACCTCAGCATTGCTTTTTAAATTTATTCACTTTCTTGACAAATTTACAAATCTAAATTAATTGTAATAGGCAAAATTTACTTCTCTGTCTGCACTCACACAGTTCTGTCACACTTTATATCATTTTAAAGAAAAGAAAAATAGTATGAAATTACGGGTTATGAGTGCATGTAACAATTAAAAAATCAGTACCTGACAGTTTAAATTATATCAGATACCAACCTCCTAATTAATGACCACTAAGACAACAGTAACTAAATCCAATGAATTGTAAAACAATACACACAACATATATCTTACCATTACCATGCATATTCACTGCAGTCAGGCCAAAAGTAACACCCTTTCTGGTCTTAAACTTATTACTAATCAAAGCATACCATCCACCAATTAACAACATGTATTGTCACCTCAGGTTTCCCAGGATTTAGTGAGTTCTCCCAACAACTCACACATACACTTGATCCACCATGCCAAAGAAATATGCCAATAGATTGATTTAGTGAAGCCAAGGACACGCACCACTCTTCCCACCTGGCATGCTGGCGGCAGACATTGATTCTTCCTACACTCAGCACCACTCTATCACCAGCAGTCACACCAATCCAAATAATCCCTTACTGTGGTGTCCCCTAATAGACAGTCACCCTTTCCAGCTCAGGCTGAGAAGGGTTGATAACCAGCAGACTTTGTGACGTCAGCCATGAGGGAGGGAGCAGGTACAATGACAAGAGAGACAACTGGAAGCTCTTCTGACAGACACAACAAAGCTGGGAGATGTCTGTCCACAGGCCACCTTCTTGTTTCTTAGCATTAGCTTAAATGCAGTTTTAGCTGAAATATCTTTAACAATTTCACCCAGCAGCTCTTTGAATGCAACACAAAAGACCTCATTTTTCAGAAGCAGAGATTGTTGACATTGCCGGATAGGTCAAAAGTTGAGGACTTTCCTGTTACAACTTAATGTCAGCTACCTGGTATTCCCATTGAACAACCAGACCTGGAGCTTCCTAATCTTTGAGAGGATAAAACACAACATCAGAAATTTTCTTCTTCATCACCCCTACTAAAGATGAGCAGTACTTCCAATATGAGACCTATGGTACACTCTCACTGCCAACATTTCAATGACAAGGACAAGAAGAATCAACCCTGATCTTCAACTTTATACAAGAATTCTGTTTACTTGACTTTTGGAGCAATTTCTAGATCCATTCTGTTGAATACATAACTGTCTCCATACCTAAGATTAGCTTCATAAATGCCTCTTAGTTCAAGTTTTCTTACTCCAATTTTTAAACACAAAATTACCCTACAATCTGTTTCATAAAGACCATCACTTTATTTGAGAGTAGTATCACAGCATAGTTATGCTTCTGCTGAAGACTAGCCAGAACAAGTCATCTAAAGACTGTTCTATAAGGAATTACAACTGATGATATTTTCCAAAACATTTATACAGACTCTACATACACAGTTAGGTTACAATCCAATATTCTTATGCATACACATAGCTTTACACACTCATATAATATCATACATACAATATAATTTTAATTTATGATTTTTTTCAAAAATCCTGCAAGCAATTAGTGTAAAAAAATTCCAAGAGAAAATTACTCTAGTAATACTTAAGTACAGTTAAGCTCAACAAAGAAACAGGTGTTCTACATTTCTGGTGAAAGGAAAGAAAAGGGAAGCCATGTAAACCACTGAAGTCCCTGATACAAGATTTGATTATGATAAATGCTTAAAAGATGAAAAGCACAAGGGTCATTAATTTTTAACCCAAACCAACTGTGATTTTTTATTTTTATATTCAAAACACTATGCCAAGATTGCTAGGCTCCTGACAAAAAGTGTCAAGTTTTCTTTACAGTAAACACTGTGAGAGGGTTGTCTGTGTTTACAAGTCACTCAGGACATGTCACTCTTCACTTCCTTTATGGAGAGCCAAGCCAGAGGAGATTCACAGTACAGCCTGGAGGCCACAGGCATGGGAGAATATGAATTTAAGAACAGAAGAATGGAGTGTACATCTGAAAGACACTGCACCAGCACAGCTGAAGAACTGTCTGTGCATCAATCAATGCAAATCAATGCCCACACTCTTTTCAACATACAACACAAGAGGAGTTGCCCAACATGCACGTATCTGAATTGTGGGATGAGAAAATATTACCATTTCTGGTCTGTCTGCTTTTATTTTCCATTAGATGCAAGACATTTTGCTATCCTGCTAGTCTGTCTCTCACAGCACACATTTGTTGATCTTCTGTTTGTTTCTTATGCTCTAAGGTTTCCCAAGTACTACAGAGACAACCATCTTCCCCAGCTTATCTTTCTAGAAATCGCAGATGCTTCAGAGATGAACTCACACTAGCTACGAAGAAACTGGCATAGAGCTGTCAACACAGGAAAACCAGCAGTACACCTTATACGTCTCTCTCAGTTCTGCCACTGGCTGACAATTACTGTCAGTATTAATTATTCAGGACATACTACGTCAGTCGTTCTAGTACAGGACAACATAACAAGGAATTTCTTCCAAGACTCTGAGCAGCAGATGTGCATTTAAAAACATTATGTGGGCAATCGATGTGAGAAAGCATGCTCACCCAAAGCAGCAGATTACTTCTAAAAGAAGCATCCTGTGCTTCTCAAGAGATCCTATTTGAGGAAAAGCTTGCAAAATCACCTCTCTCTATCACTTGGGCAACTCTTGTCTCTCAACAAATATAATGAATTCTTAGATCTTGAAACTAACCAGAAATATAACTTAATATAGCTCCTTTGCTGCCACATTCAGCTTCTTCAGAACAGATAGCACAAGTTCTGGATACAGATGAGGGTCCCTGGATGGATGTGTGAGATCTGTTGACCCCACGGCATTTTGTAACAGTTTTTGTGGCTTTTCAATAATATCACAGAATTGTCAGCCCTATATTTTGCAAGGTCCATGTGCAAAGTAGCTTACAGGCTGCCTCAAGCATCTTTTTGCAATACAGCCATGTGAGTCTGGCAGATTTGATAATCTGGGCATGAGAAGAAATTCTTTAAGGAAGATGTGGGAGACAGTGAGTGGCTGAGGGGCGTTTGCAAAACTTATACATAAGAAGCAAAATGGCTTCATTATAGAAAAGGATACAGAGCGAATGTAGGGCACTGTTTCAGAAGTGACTCATCTTCTGATCTTCATCCACTGGCATTTATACTACATTTGCAGTAAGGAAAGCTCCATTCTCCTTGATACGAACGTAACATATCTTCATATCATCCTTTTCCAGAAAGCTTAACTTTTGCAGTCTAGTGCCTTGGGGAATCACTTCACTATCACCAGTAAAAACCAGCTTTTGTAATTGTAGCAATCACAGAGCCACAGTCTTGCCCCCAGACCCCAGCATGTTAGGTACTTGACAAACGAAGACTGTGACAATGGCTGCCACCTCCAAAAGCTAGCAATGTGACACTCCACATAACTCACACAGCTTTATCTTACTCTTCAGCTGGCACACCCAGCTGTTCTTACAATCAAGTTGCTATCAGTTCCAACCTTATGTAGCATTCTGCTTCTGCAGTAAAGTCTTCAACCTGCCAGGCTTGACTTCCTCCTCAGCAGGCTGGCATTACAGCACGTGTCACCCACTCCCTTGGGTGGGTTCTTGTTCCCACCAACAGAGAAGGGAGAAAGATTCAGCTGCCGGGTCATACATTTATAGGACTGGTTTATGTCTAGAAGCTGTGCCACTTGGCCTCCACCTTTTTTCCAGAAGGACTAAGGTTTGCTGGCCGCTCTCCCACGGATATCTGTCCTGACTACCCTTACACATCTTAAACAGCCCTAAATGCCCATGCTTAGAGAACCAAACTTGCACATTATTTAGAAGTAAATATTGCAGGAAAATAGAGTTGTGCCCAATTCTGTGTATATATATATATATATATAACTATATGCAATGCCCATGGACTGGAAGCCACCAGGAACTCCTTGAGGGAGAGGAGGCAACGACTGTGGCCCTGGCAAGCTGTACAACCTGGAAACAAGGCAGAGCATTCACACACTTGCAAAATTATCCATTTTTTACAGGTGACGTAAGCAGACTACAGTAACCTAATATCTTTCTTAAAAACACCAGGAGACTCCTTATCTAGATTATAATTAAGCTGACCTGATCATTATAAGAACATGCCCAAAAAGACCTTTTCTTATCATTCCCAGAACAGGCAAAATCAGAATCAAATCTGAACCACATTTGTTTTGAACAACTGAAGTTCAGTTCTCAAGACTTTATAAAATCAGTCATCGCCAGATGTTATCAAGAATTACAATATCACAGATCCAACTGAAGCTTTTTAGACCTCATTGCCTGGGAAAGTCTTTCAAGTACCGCTTTCTCCTCACTTCTGGAAGCAAAGTTAATTAAATGCCCTGCACAGACATAAAGCATTACTGCTTTTCCACAGGAAAATGGGAAAAGGTTCAAAAGTTAGAACTGTAAGGGGTGTGTTTGGGAAAAAAAGGGTCAGGCCTTAATTACCACTGAGGTCATCGATAAGTCCAAATGACAGCTGGCACAAAGCCACTGTGAGTTTCACAATAAACTTCAAATTTATTCTTTAAGAATCTGACTCAATGCCCATGGAAAAAGATCCCTCAGGAGTCCCATTCACTTCAACTACAGTAAAACGATTTTCTCCAAGATAATAGACACAGATAGTTAAGAGCTCCTATAATTACAGTGTTCCATGGCAAATGCCATCAGCATTCAAACCGCTGAAAAATTGCTGTGGACACTGCATGAGATCCTGACATCCTGATAAGTTACCCTAATGTTTCAGCTTCCTAAAAACATACTTAAGCTTATTTTTAAACGAAAAATTCTATTAAAAGTAGTACTCACAAGGAAAGAGTTTTCTGAAAGTTTAGAAAATGTGTATGTTTCAGTCCTTTGACCTTTGAAAACTAAGGAATCACACTGGCAATTCTAACAGCATGATAACAAATAAACTTATTCCATGAGTATAGAAAAAAAAGAATGAAAAAAACTCTCTCATATAGAAAGATCCATTTATGTAAAATAATAAAGGTTTACTAAGTCAACACATGCAGCATGATTTATGATTAACACTCTAAAACTCTGAACAGGCTGTAAGAAGATTCACGCAGCATGTAACTGCCAAAAGAACAGATTTGTCAAAATATTCCCATGTGACTGATCTGTCAAGCAAGTTGCTTCTTCAAGCATCTTCAAGAGTACTTATTTTGCTCTGCAGACTTCTTAGATTCTCCCAGATAAAGCACGAGTGACGCTCACCATGCTGCAAGGCACTGCATCTCAGGTAATTTCCATGCCAATGTGCTGCGTGGCACAGGCAGGCTGAGAGCTGTGGGTCGTGGCCAACCTGATGTCACGCCAAGAGATCAGGGAGCCAAAGCTCCATGCAGACTGACACGCACGTTGACATTCTCCCTGAGTCTCTCATGTTCTTTAATCTCCTTACTCTAAACCCAAAATTTACTGCTAGGAAAAAAACCAAACAAACAACTAACACACCCTGGTCACAAACCTTGTTTTGTAGTGAATCCCATAATAAACTTCATTCATTCTGTTAAAGACAAACAAGCACACGAGTTCTGGTAGAACGCAATCACTGGGCAGCCCTGGAAGCGTGACCTGCAGGCACAGCAGTGCAGAGGGTGGGTGCAGAGCACAGGCAGCCAGAGCTCTGGGCTCCAGAGGGTGCTGTTACCCCACCTCAGTGCTGCCACACACTCCAGTGCTGGGCACCCATCACCCAGGGCACCCCAATTTGCCCCCCTGACCAAACAGCACAGGCTCGCAGCCATGGCTGGCAGTGAGATGGCAGCAGGGGGAAACCTGTGCCAGGTCTCTTCTGTGCACCTTGTTCACTTGTAAACAAAGTCTGGCAAATTCAGTCTTAGGCCCAGTGGTCTAAAACTCATTTTCACTCTTTTCTTTTGCTCAACAGTCTAATAATCCACTCTGCAGGAAATAATTTTTGTTGTTTATGAAAAATAAACAGTTCTTTATTTCATACACAGGAATAATTTTCCTGTTAAACTTTGTTTCTGGATATTAATTCTCACAAATAGTAGAGAGATAATGTTACTCCATTTCATAAAATTCCTTTATGATTTTACTAAGTTGCATTTAAACAAGTCTACTGTATAGAGCATGTTCAAGACTCCTGGTCCTCAATTATACCAGATGTTTTCTAAATGAAGATTCATCCTTGACTACATCCTTGGATTCATCCTTCACTTTCTCATCTGGACTATGCTCTGCAAGCTATTAACAGGATAACCATGACATCCTCCTCTGTTCCATGCCTTGAACATGCTGTTCTTATATCTAAAACCTTAAATCATTCACATTTATTTTGTTCCATGTTAACCTTCATATTTCTTCCAGACAACTCAATCATCCAACTAATCCTTTGCTTTCACATACTTTATTTTGCATTTTACCCCCCATCTTCCATTATTCCATGTCTCCGGATAACTCTATCAACCATAAAAAAGATACTTGTACAGCTTTAAGGAAAATACACTGTTCCTCATTCAAAAAAAAAAGTAAATAAATCCAGCCATTGTTAAGTCTTGTGCTCACATTTCTCTTACCTTTCAATATTTTGTTTCATGAAATGCATTCCAGTATTTTCCTAATACCAAAATCAGCAAGTATGCAAGCAGATGCATAATCTTACATATATATCAAACAATAGGACATAAACATGCACATCCAGAAGTCCTTTTGTGGATTTCAGTAGTTGTGTGATATTTGAAAAACCATTATTGTACAGAACAACTTGAACCAGATATCATAAATTCTCCTTTTCACCTCCAACAGAAAAGAATTTGCTCCATTCACAGAATCAGAGAATTAGTAAGGTTGGAAGGGACCACAGTGGGTCACCTGGTCTAACTTTCCTGCTCAAGCAGGGGCATCCCAGAGCACATGGCACAGGATAGTGTCCAGACGGTTCTTGAATACCTCCAGTGAGGGAGACTCCACAACCTCCTTGGGCAATCTGCTCCAGCACATGGTCACCCATATAGTAAAGAAGTTCCTCTTATTCAAGTGGAGCTTCCTGTGTATCAGTTGCTGCCTGTTGCCTCTTGTCCTGTTGCTTGGCATCACCTGGCTCCAACTTTTTGACACCAACCCTTTTGATATTGATATATATTGATGATGTTCCCTCTGAGTCGTCTCTTCTTGAGAATGAACAGACCCAATTCCCTCAGCCTTTCCTTGCAAGACAGATGCTCCAGTCTTCTAATGATCCTTGTAGCCCTGGGCTGGACCGACTCCAGGAGCTTCATGTCTTTCTTGTACTGAGAAACNCTCCAGCACATGGTCACCCATATAGTAAAGAAGTTCCTCTTATTCAAGTGGAGCTTCCTGTGTATCAGTTGCTGCCTGTTGCCTCTTGTCCTGTTGCTTGGCATCACCTGGCTCCAACTTTTTGACACCAACCCTTTTGATATTGATATATATTGATGATGTTCCCTCTGAGTCGTCTCTTCTTGAGAATGAACAGACCCAATTCCCTCAGCCTTTCCTTGCAAGACAGATGCTCCAGTCTTCTAATGATCCTTGTAGCCCTGGGCTGGACCGACTCCAGGAGCTTCATGTCTTTCTTGTACTGAGAAACCCAGAACTGGACATGTCTCAAAACTTTTTGAGGAATGGGATGAAAGGTTCCCTCCACCAACTGTGGTTCAGCCTCTCCGAACACACCCACAGGTCCCACTCCACTTACTCATTATCACAGCACTACCCTCTCTGATATTAATCCTGACACAGTCCTGTTCATCTTCTTGTAAATTTGCATACTGGGATCAGTAAATCGATCTCAGCCGATGCAGTGTAGATTCACAAGAAGAAATGGGTATATACTAACTTTAAATGGACATCTACTCCATCACTGCTACAATTTGAAGTCCTAAAATATAAGTTACAGAGATGTCCAGCCACCTTTAGCATCTACTTCAGCAAATTATCCTCATTCTTTGGACAGCTCTCAGTGAGCAGGAGGTACAGATGCCATGTGTGGCATACATCATGGGAGATCCCATGAGACTCCACACATGCTCCTAGCCTGTTAACCCTTCTTGTGTCAGTTGTGATTTCAAAGCACTGCATGCCCATCTCCTCTCTCTTTTACACCTCTGTAATGCTCTCAGATGTGTTTGTATGTAAGACTAAAGACATTTATAAATTTTAGAAAAACTAAAAAAAGAAAAAAAAGCATGACTCACAACCTCCTTAAAGCCTCACTTGTGACATCTGTTCTGACACCTTTTAAAAATATTTTATTTACAAAGGTATAAATACAGATTCATGAAGAATATAAAGCAAACATCACTAAGTTGCACTTTACATGGCAGCCCACTGAAAGAGAGCATTGTCACTGGAACTGTGGCATTGATGCAGATTGAAATCATTAAATTAAGGAAAAGAGAAGATTTGGTAAAGAACTTGGCAGCGATCAGCACTAAGACTCAAAAGCTGAGTATTATTTCATCACAGAAGGGCTGTGCTTTATGAAGCTGTCACAGAATAGTACAACTCTAAGGCTAAAAAGGACTGAATAGGTCACCTCACTCGACCCTGTGCAGTGAAGTCTGAGTTTGGCTAGAAAACACCAGAGATGTGTTTCTATTTTATTCTTGAAAATCCAAATGAAGAAGATGCAACATAGAATACATATACTTCCAGTTTTCTACCGCACTTACTTGCTTCTCTGAGAGGGACATTTTTCATTGCTAATATTCAAGCTAAATGTTCTGTAAACTAAACTGAGGGGTTTTGTTGTCCCTTCCCTTAAAGTCTGACCTCAGAAGACATTTGTTCACCAGCCTCTGTATAAACACCTTTTACATACTGAGGACACATTATACTTTCAGTCTTCTCAGTTTCAGACTAAACAAACTCAAATTATCACGACCTACCCTTTCTCTTCCAAGAAAACTTATCTTTATTACAGATGGCTGCAAACCTCTTGTCCATGAAAAGATCAGAAGTTACACAGCCAGGCAGAGTTTCACAGCACGTGCCCACAAGCATGTCCATGAAAAGGCTGCCTCCTGGTCTCCTAAGCATCATGCTGGCCCACAGGCAGGGTGTAGAGCTCATGTGTAGTTCCTGGAGCTCCCTGACTCTAAGCCAACACAGCCCTACACAGCTGATGGACCCTGCAAGATTCATGGCAGGGAAAGGATGACACTTGTTGCTGACATGACAAAAGGCCTGAGCCAGAGAAAAGTACAGCCACAGTGTCAGAGAAACAGGTCACTACAAAGATCAAGTGTCTGAGCTCAAACCTCACTTGAGGATGTGGTACAGCAAGGGCCGCAGGCCCTGAGATCTTTCCTCTGTGTGGAAGGTCCTCGTTCATGAATGTTGCCTCCCAGAGCCAGATGACACTGTGGCAGCACCTGACAGCAGCCATAACAGCAGCAACAGCCGATGGCAATGGCTCTTGCCAGTGCCAGTTCTAGCTGCAGTTGCAGCAGTTATTGATGGCAACACCTCAGCAAGCTGTATCTGGGATCCTTTCATTCAAATTTTGTGACATTAACCTGCAAATGAGACTACTATGGTAGCATGTAAAAAGAGCGTGCATACACCATGTACCCTACTTCCCCTTTTGCCCACTTGCTTGAAAAGACCAGTTGTTACACAGTCTCTCCAGGGAGACACATTACCCTGCAAGGTCTGTAACTCCTCATTTTTTTTGAAGATAAAGGTATTATGCTCACTAGAACTGCAGACTTCTAGGAGTCCCCTGTCTCCTCTGAATTCTTTAACAGAATGATGAAGGGCTACAAATCCTTTCAATTAGTTACTAACTACAGGGTAAATAAAGCTGTGCAACCAGAAAACACATAATTTACCTGAATGGGTCTTTCCCTACCTGTGGACTTCCATGTCACACTCTTAAGTCCTTCTGGACATTATACTTGTCTGACTTTACCCCACCTTGCTTTACTAACTCCTTTATACAAACCTTTAGTCATGCTGCCCTTATTTCTACTTCTTGTACAGCTCCTTTGTACACATCTCTTGAAAGCAGCAATATATTCTATATGATGCCTCCCATCTGTTCTGCCTGTCTGCAGCCTGCCTTTGTGCCTCTGACACAAACACCTACAGTGACTCAGATCTCCTGTGTTTCTCCCTCTATTGTATCACCTTTCCTGGATACCCACTGCTTTTCTCAGTTCATAGTCCTCTTTACTTCTCACCTTCTGTCTTCACTTTCCAAGATGAGCCTGGTATTTTGCAGCCACTTGCTTCCAAGTTACTTTCCTTTTTTTAATTTGGAAGCAGTCTTTCCCAGCCAGTCCAGATCTATCTAACTAGTGAGCTTTGAAAGCAACTTTCTGAACTTGACAGGCTGAAGGTCTCTCTGGCTGGCACTTCACTCACAAGACACATGTTCACACCAGAGGCAGCCACCCCAACTCCTGCAGCAGCCAGGGAACAGAACAGCAAGTGTGCCCTAACCTGGTTTGCACACCTGCGTGGGGATGACCTGTGCTGTGCCACAGAAGTACCTCCTTGCATAGACTCCTGAGGGCTCCTCTGTAGGTCTTCAAATGCAAAACTCCACATTATTCCTCCTGTCAATAATGAGGATAAACAATTTTCCCCATTGTTACACAGTCCTGTCCTTCTGATGCCAATTAGTGACCAAAAATCTACCATCATCTTCCATAAATGAGTTCAAATTCTCTAATCAACAGCAGCCACGTTCACCCTTTGTTCTGTTTTATCTTTGGCCACGACACACCACAGTGTATCAGTTATACTGCGCATCCAGTTCTCTCCCCAGTTTGTGCTTCCAACTTGCTCTCACCTTTCCCAACCTGTACTACACACTGCCAAATACAACTTATCAGGGAGGAATTGTTTAAAGTATGCAAACATAATGCTAATAACATCAATCTCAGACAACAAATCTGACTCACATAGCTTAAAACTAACTCTGACCAAATGCAATACACTCCAAACATGCCTGAAGCAGATAAAGTACTAATACCAGCAGCTAAAATGTTATTCCAATTAAATTCAAGGTACTCTAGGTAGGGAAGGATTTTGAACACTGTGTGACTACCTTTAAAATTTCCCTGTTCAAAACACCATAAATGTCTTTTAACACATAGCACATGCTTCTGTATAGGAGAAACATGTTTATTCTGATGCCTTCTTAGGTCCTCAAGCAGTTACACATCTATGTGACATCAGGGCAAGCCTTGCTCTCTGGAATATAGGAAATCTTGCTGTAGAACAAAATACTTAGTTAATGTTTATGATTGCATGTTTGCAGTTGCTCACTGTCTGAAGTCCATATACTGGAACAAATACTACTCCCACTGGAGCCAATGGCACAGTTACACTGGTCCCAAGGGAGATAGATCAAGGCATAGTACTTCTAAACTGATATATAAATTATTATTAAATACAGATACATCAAAAGTATAAAGATTAAAATAGTCCCAAGCATAATTTAACAATTAATTAAAAAGTTAACACTAAATTGCAAGTGGTGGAATTTTATCTCTTGCAATCTCCAAGGAATAAATATTAAATAAAATCAGCACTGAGAGCTACTTGCAAACAATGAACCCACAAAAAAAGAATTAATATATATATAATTAGTCTATTATATGGAGCATATTGATTCTAGTGGTTCTAGTCCATCATGCAGTAATCATATGGTAGACTTAATTCTCCTTATGCTCATTCTTTCATACATGAGCACCTGTATAAAAAAACTTCTAACAAACTCCAGCACACATAAAAGCATATGCTCAACTGGTACAACAGGACTGTCTGCCATAAAAATATTGATGTGCTCAAGCTCTCATGCATTTTATGCATATTTAATTTAGTGGTTTCAATTATTCTCTTTCCTGCTCCCAATTAGTCATGAAGTCTGAATGCATTAAAGAGGATCAAATAAATTTGACATCTGTGGTACAGTTTTTATTGACTTGAATTTGTTTGTTTATTTATTTATTTGCTTGCAGAGAGATTTTTGCAATGCAAGTTATCATTAGCCTTTAAAACCTTGTACAATTTCCTCCTCTTTTGCAGCTTTAGTTTCTGTCACTGCTTTTCCTCACTATCTCCTGGTTATCTTCCTCCCTCATCAAAATTTTCATTACACCAAAAAAGTCCTGAGTTTTGCTTGCTGAGCTGCTTTCCAAACCGCTATAGGTTCTACTAAGCAGGTTAAAGATGCTGTGTGGTTTACCTCCGAGTAGAGGGCTTTTGAAAGATTTGTAAGCAATGCAGCATAAATAAACTATAATTATGCATATTTCCAGTGAAAATAACAAAATCAGAATCTTCTTTACACCATTAACTGATGATCTTCAAGAGTTGTTTTTATTTATTTTTCATAAGGAGCATTTCTCAAAGGTAAAAAACAGTTAATGATCTTTCAGAACGGTCCTGAACAAACAATGGCAAAAATATTAGGAGTAAAATTGAAATATTCTTCTGTCTACCAAGTACACAATAGGCCTTGTTGAAAATAGAGGAGGAAACACTGATACTTCAGCTGCACCCAATGCCTAAAGCAAGCTGTGGGCCATATTGAAATGGGATTTTACCAAATTTGCTCCCGACACAGTTTGCAGCAGTTGTCAGAATAACCCCGAGGAACACATGCAGGGCTCATTTAGATGCACTAGCACGGCAAGGAATCTTGGTCTTATTTTAACACATGGAAGGAAAAAAAAAAAGGCAGCTTTTTCTGAGTATGTTCCAAAATCGAAAGGTGTTAAATTGAGACTTTTTTAAAAAGTCGCTACCATAAGACTAACAGCAGGTGCCTCATCCTTTAAATATCAATGTAGAGCTACAAAATGTTAATTTCTAAAAGAAGAGGTGGGGAATTTTAAATTACATCTTGACTGCATGGCTAAAAGGAAGACACTGCAGAGTAGTGCTATCAAAAACGATAACCACTAGTGTCAGTAAAGTGCCAGCTTTCAGCAAGGGAATGACTGTGCTATATCAGGAATTGTTGGTCCCACTGCTATTAAGGTCATACCTGAACATCTCACAAAGCAATCGACCTAAGAGGCCATTTGCAAACCCTGTGCTGCCTGAAGGATGCACAGGAATCAATAACTTCAGGTTTCTATTCTGAATTATTCATTCAGTCTGCACACAGCAAAAAGCTGTTCTCTCTCTACTGCACTATCACTGCAACACAAAACATGATTTTGAACATCAAGCTTTAAAACAACAGTTTTAAAAGCATTTTTGTTCCGCTGTTTATAAAAGCCTTCTTGCTCATGAGATCCTTATAAAATGACATTTCGAGCAACTAATGACTGTGCAGGGATGCTGCCCATTGCCCCTGCTGGCAGCATGTTTCTCCCAAGGCTCAGTCAATCACGGGTCCCAAAAGCCACCCCACACTGGGGGGGTACCAGGGCTCCCTGTCAGTGCCACGGACAGGACAGCTCTGCCTCTCCAGGGAGCTATTCAGGCATCCAGAGGCCCATATTGCTGCTAGAAGGTCAGCTAAGAGGCTCTCTACAACCTGTTCTTCTGTGAAAAAGAAGAAACATTTTCTCTTGGAGGAAAGATACCTGGGTATTCACTGTACCACTAGCCAGTTTCTGGTAGCCTTGCCTTTCATCCTATTTTCTGTACATTATAATTTCTGATAAAGAGAGTATTTCAAAATATCCCATTTAGTTTGTCAGGACTAAGATCTGGCACTACAAAATAATTTTTTAATTAATTTGAGAAAAGAACTGAACAACGAAGAAGAATTTGTCTGCTTTTACTCCTTTTTTATCAGCAGCTTCTTTCATTTTCTGACTTTCATGTCATCTCCACCTGTATTTCAAACTAGCTTCACTGCTCCGTTAAGATTTGGGGGTTGAGATTCAAAGGATGTCAGAAAGAATTTCTGGGCTTTCCTGGAAGCTGGATTTCAATTTGGGTGGTTTAGGACCATGTGACCACTACACTAGAATGAAACCCCTTGCTGCCACAAATGTACCTGTTCTTCTCACATCAACGATTACTTGCTGCTTTAACCAGTACTAGAATTTAATATCCTACTTTGGCAGCAGCAAAGTGAAACTCCTACTGGAAGCAGAGGCCAGTTGAGAGAAGAGAGAGCTCTACCCGACAGCCACACTACATTGGCATGTGAGTTTCTCCCACAAAGTTCATACCACAGCAGCAGGCAAGTCCAAAGTCCAATATCTCACCTCTCCAGCCCGTATGTCAACAAGACACAAAAGATAACATTTAAACTGGAGCCCCACCATCAGACAGTAAACAGGAGCCTTAGCAAGGCCAATGCTCTAATCAGTCCTCAGAAGATCTGTTATCAATTCAAAAGAAAAACTTCAGCATTTAAAAAATGTAGTGACAGTCCACTTGATCTTAAACTGTGGAATTCAAAGATAACTTAAACAGTTGAATTTTGCAAATAATACAATATGTACTTGTCTCTAAAACTATGTATATCAAGATCATTAGCAGGAAATATTTCTGCAATGACTTTCTAGTTTAGCAAAGCACACAACGTGCTTTACTAGTCAACTAAGCTGACAAAAGACTAATCTTACACACTGAATTTTAAATACTACACACTTACAGGCTTTGGATCCAATGCATGGAGAGAAAGGCAGTGGGGGGCAGAAGGGTAAATATTTACAAGTCATCTTATTGTTTGCAATTACTCAGTGAATCCCATACAGAACACAATTGGAAGAGTGACAGTAGGCTTCCATGCCAACCCTCAACGAGTGATGGTAACTATTAAAAGCATTGTTACTGCTGACGTAGAAAAAATTCTTAGATACTGAGTATTGAGATGCCTGAAATGAGACCATTTCCACCTCAGTTTGTGTGCAACAAGTTATGCACAGTGAATGGGCAAATATGAGTTGCATATGTTTTGTATTAAATTCAAGGTACATGAAAACTAGGGGTCAAGTTCAATTTAATGCATTGACCAGGCTAGGTTCAGTGTCTTTGCTGGAAATGCACTCACTTATTGTGCTATTTTTTCTATGTTCCCTCCATTATACAGTATTTTTTAAGTATTCCCTTGTGTCTTGAAAGAGCATTTGAAGGATTGATTTTAATTTCCATGCAAGTCACTGTTCTAAAAACAATGCTCTAAGAACAGAAACTTGACCACTGTATCACCAAATGCTTTCAAACTACTTCCAGAAGATAAAGTTGAGTTGCTACAGAAATTCCAAGTTAATGGAAGAGCTATAGTCAAACTATACTTGTGTAAGATAACGATCCTTTACTTGAATTCTAAAGTGAGAAATCTGAGATGAAAATCAAGGCCAGCAATATGCACAGACACACATCCCTATCTTGTCTATCTTTATCTATACCTCTGCAATGGCCCATACTGAGAACTATTTGAAAATGAAGACCTAAGGCCACTGACCTTGGCAAGCAAGGCAAAACGATTTAGTGTGAACTCTTTACTCCAACTTCCTTATGGGTTTAGAGTCTAAATATTTTTTAAGCTACTCCAGAGGCTGACAATATGGAAATGATGACTGTGCATGTTTTAGAAGGGGGTAAAACAATGGTAAATTGAAGTATCATTTTCTGCTCTTCTGTAAAAACAGGCACTGCTTTTTACTTTTATTAAAGGATTGCTCTCCAAAAAGCTTCAGGTAGGCTTTTCCACATCCCACAGATGCATTTTTAAAATGCATCTTTAATATATAAAAAGATTCGTAGCCTGTACAAACATGATTAAAATTACCCTCAATTGTTAAGAGAAGAAATGCCTGATGGTTCATTTGGATATTGCATTTAACTGCCAGAGTACTGGCAACCTTCCTGGATGTTTTTTTTTCTTAAATCTAATTTGTCTGAGGTACTGGACAATGGATACACTTATACCATAATATATACCATACATTATACCATAAATACGAGGTAAAATTCAGAAAGGGAAGGCTGCAGACCTGCCTTTTGTCTTTTCTCATCAGCAACTAGAAGACTTCTGCAAGGACATGGGGCCACTTGGATGATCAGGTTTACAATGAGGAGGGATCTGCATAGAAGGGGTCCTTAGAGCAGCTGTCTCGATACAGCATGTTTCCTTTGGGTCTAGCAAACCACAAAGGAAAATCGACTGGTATGAGCCATTCTGTGACTCCAGACTCACCCTGCCCACAGGAAGGCTGGATGCTGCTGCACAGAGGCTGATACCAGGACTACTCCTGATGGCTCAGTCATGGTGCGAAGGACCAAAAGACCACTCTGGAAGAGAGGTCTCTTGCTAAAGACAAAATTGAGACCAATTTCACATCCACACCTTGTTAGCTCCCTATGTCACACCACTTCCAAGAGCTACGCAGAATTCAAATTTTTAAAAGATGTGAGACAAAAAAAATTAATTTTAAACATCCACACTCCTGAAGAAATTGTCTTCTGCTTCAGTGTCCAATATTTCTAAAATACCCAAAAGAGCAGCCACAAGAAGCAGAGAAATAGTTAAGTTGTTCTCAAAAAAACCTCTATTTTTCTCTAAATACAAACACAGGGAGATCTTTTCAACAGTGTCTGAACATTGCACTCATTAATTAAATCTCAACTCTGAGAGTTTGCAGATACATTTTTATTTAATGTAACTCTTACATGAATTCAGTCTCAGAGTTGGGGGGATATCAAAA
Source organism: Campylorhamphus procurvoides (assembly GCA_013396655.1). Taxonomy (NCBI): domain Eukaryota; kingdom Metazoa; phylum Chordata; class Aves; order Passeriformes; family Dendrocolaptidae; genus Campylorhamphus; species Campylorhamphus procurvoides. Next base: position 1,307,290 of record WBMV01008446.1, read on the forward strand.
CAAGTTATGTTAAGTAATTATACAATCTGTTTCTCCAGAGAAATGTCTGGACTAGACAGCTGGCACTGAAACACCAGATTAAATTTAGAACTGAAGGGCCATGAAGTGAAGGTGAACTCAGCTTTTAGTTATCTGCCCACTAAAAGCTGTACATGTTATTAAAATAATGTGCCTTGTCCCTAAGGCAAAGTTCACTGCCATTCAAAAGAAGGATATTGAAAAGTGACTTTTGTCTCTAGAAAGCTTCCATTTCTAATCCATGAGCAGCATAATGATGTCACAGGATGATCCAGAGCTCTCTTTCTCAAAGTCATTTCCCTGTCCTCAACACGGTACTTAAAATAATTATTTTTTCATTTGCCTTAGCTGTGGTACAACAGCCATGACACACTAATTACAGCAAGCAGTCAAGACTTATAGAAAGAAATCATGTCTTTTAAACTTTGACTCATTTTAATTTTAAATTCAAGTACTCAATTAGATCACTTTGGGATATCAAACAGCAGCATTTCAACTCCCTCGTGATTCCTCACAGACAAAGCACATGCATAAACCTCACAATGTGAGATCTTCCTTACTGTAACACAGCTGCATCCTGAAACCAAACATATAGTAAAAGACACAATTGTTGCTATAGTAATCAGTCACCCAGACATGACAGAGATAGCAACTGACCTTCATGAGATGTTGATTTATCCATTTTGTGAATGTCTTCTTTTGTACTTTGTCCCGCTCATCTAGAGGTAAAAAGGAAAAAGAAAAGTGTTTAACAGCTTTACAAGTGATGCAGAAGACTTGTTTTTTATTACAAGTTTCATAAAATTAATATTCTAATAAATTTTAAAAACATAGCCTATAAAAGCTCCAAAATATCTAATCAAAATAACAGCACACAAATGCTTTTGCAGTACATCAAAGTATGTCATGAAAGTTTCTTGAAGCTTCAGGGGAGTTCCCACAGGGCGACAGCCCCACAGGTACAACAGCAGCACTAACAAAACAACTTCCAAGAAAAAGTCTACTGTCACGCAAATTGTACTAAAAAGGTTATGGCAAACTTAAGAGCCATAAATACTACTCAGAGTCTCTACAATCAGTTAATTAGTAAAGTTTAGGCAATAGAAAATCTCTTACCATATGAAAGCTAACTTTTTTAATCACCATGCTTTTCAACTGGAATATCATCCTTGTTTCAATGCGCAGGGATGAGTTACACTTCAGTCAGTAAAGGATTCTCTTTTAATCATCTATAAAATAAACAGGGATGTACACTAACCCAGGTATGGGACCCAGCCACTGTCAGGTGTTTTGCTCCCTGGCATGCAAGTTACCATCAATGACTGTCCACAAAACACTGTGGAGAAATAATCGAAGTAACAGACTCAGGGCAAGAAAGCATTCCACTCACAGACAGGAAGCACATACGTGTATTCTACTGAGTCACACTAGGGAAAAACTAACCACTGCTCCAGTGCAAGAGTTATCTCCAGCAACCTATGTAGGGTCACCAGCTGGTACAACTGCTCCAGCGCCCACTCACAGTCCCGGAACTCCCCAGAGCAGGAGTCACACGGCATTGGGACCACAACCATCTGTGCAAGCCTAAAATAGCAAGATCCCTTCAGACCCTGTACAACTCAACTGCAGCTGTTTCATTGACTCCGTTGTTTGCAGTGTGGCTGAGAATGAGCCATGAACTCAAGTAGCATAACAAGATCACACTGCACCTACTGCCATCAGTAGAAGACTGATTCATATCCTGTATTTTCAAAAACACTATTTTCAGGTTACTCAAAGGTAACAATAAATAAAAATCAGGTCACAGAAAGTCTTTCAGGGACTCTCAAGTCTCTGGTGTGATACTGAGGTCTTTCAAAACAGCATGACTATGCAGGAGTCCATCCTGGGCCAAACTGAGCCCTGACTGATGTTCCTAACAGTAATGAGAAATTACTTTTGGGAAACAATTGCAAAAACAAGACAAGTAAAAGCCTGTGAAGCCTTTGTATAGGCCTCTCTTATGTGACTCACATACTTTCTACATGCTTATACATATCTTTGCATTTAAGAGTCATAGATGCATTTTTTCAGTCATTTTTTTCCAATTCTTTTTTAACACACCTAAAACTTTGATAGCCACAGCTCACTGTGACAATGAGATCTTCAGGCAGCATGTGCAGTAGTACATTTGCCTTTGTACAGAACAGTTGCTGTTTCCTAAACACCTTTTCCACACCAGTCAAGATCTTCTAAGCTGCCAGCATATGTTTTTTTCCCCACTTTACAGCTCTACACTCTCTTACTCTACTTGAAGACCTCCCCAAAACAACAACAACAAAAAAAAACAGAAAAAAAAAAAAAAAAAAGAGAAGCTAAAGAGCAAAGCTGCAATAGCAGAAAAAAAATCTGGCAGATTAAGAAAATTTTTTGTATATATACACTTTCCTATAGCCTTCCTGTAGCAAGACACCATTTCTGACATCAGTTATATATCCTAATAAGGTGGAAACTCTGATTTAGTAGATGTAGAGAACAGAAAATCTCAGAAATAAAAGAAATCCAGAAACACTTTCACTTTTAACTGTTCCATTATGGGCAGTTCTTTCAAAAGGAACACAAGGTTCCTCAGCTGCAGAATTTCACAATGCGTACAACGTCTTTTCTCCTAAAGTAACCTCATCTAGTTTTGACTACACAGAAGTTTACATTTTGGGAANAGTTTACATTTTGGGAAATGTTACTGTGACAACACTTAAAAAAAAAGTTGAAAAAATCCACTGTCTTGTACTTTGTTAAGACTATGCAGTCACTATTAGTTTCAATTCTATTTTCAATTAAATTGACAACATACATAAAAGAAGTGATGCTTACTAGTCTTGTTCCTTTTATATAAACATATATCACAAAAACACAGAACTCTAACCGACAGACACAAATGCATAATAAAGAGGAAAGCTTACACCTGTCACGTTGTGAAAAACACCAGAATTAAAAGGGGGGGGGGGGGGGATTTACCAGAATCAAAGAATATTCAGAGCTGGAAAGGACCCACTAGGATCATGGAGTCCAAATCTGAAGTGAATGGTCCATACAGGGTGACCTCATCATTATTAGTAGAAAGTTTCAACCGACTGATCACACCACAAGGTCACACCACAACTCATTTTCAGCCAAAAAACCAAATGCTGCCAGAAAAGCAAATGCACAGTAAGAAGAAAATACAGTGCAACAGTATTCAGTGTGCTTGAGCTCAGAGCAGAACACACCAAATCAAGCTCCCCAAATGAAATAAAAAACAGGCAAATAATGGGAAAATAAACACCAATTAAGGAAAGAAAACCACAGAGAGCCCTTTGAGAGAACCTTCCCACCCGAGAGCTCTGCCCTATCCCACAGGCAGCCCTGCCACCCTAGCTCTGGGCTGCATTACTGACCCATGCAGCACATGGCTTCCACCAGCTTGGCACTCTGGTCCTTTTCATCTTCACAAGACTGTCTCATTCTCCCACTCAAAAGTTCAGGGCTTCTTTTCTTTCCAGGGAAAAGGAGAGTCAAGGAATGACCAGGACTACTCCTAGCTGACTCAAAGTAGCAACACCCCTTTTTTAAAAAAACAGGAGCAAACAGCCCATGTGCTCTCAGAGCTCACAAAACTGTGAGCCCTCTGGCTTTAACTCACATTACAAAATAAATTGAGCACCTGCATTTGTTTGTTTTGAACTTTCAGGTGCATTAATACACATTTGAGTGCAAATGTTGAGCTTTCCAAACCAGGAAGTCTGGTTTTGCTTCTACCAGCAGTGAGCAGCAAGGAAAGAGCATTCCCATGAACCCAGCAGCAGAAGTGCTGTTTAAGCCAAGGTTATTTAAGAACACAGGTAAAGCAGGATCTGCAGAAATAGAGTGCATCTTCCTAGGGCATCTGATCTGTAGGTTGTCATAATAAACTCTCAACAGTTAAATAATCAATTTAAGCTCCTCTGCTTTTAGCTGTTATTACAGACATCATTCTGATGTCTCAGACAAAGTCTCTTATGCCTTCTGTGCCTGGAAGGTACCTCAACCAAATGTCTCCAGTCTTAATAGGCTGACAACCTACTTAATGAACCTATACTACAACAAAAAAGGATCTAAAGAGGCTTCAGATTAGAATATTTGGACATTAAAACACTTGCTGCAACTAAGGACTTTTGCTGTGCATTCTTGTCATTCCTCAATCCCAGGCACAGATTCGGAGGCCAGGTCCTTCTAACACCAATGCTCCCTTCCACAAATCCCTATTGCTTACATGATTGACAGCATCTGGAAATCAGGACAGTTTCTCTGGATTTTTACTAACAGGGTTACACCAAAAGTGATACATGGCATTGATGCCTCTTCAATAGTCTCCTCAGGAGAGTCATAGACTCATTTAGGTTGGAAAAGACCTTTAAGATCATCACGTGCAACAGTTAACAAACAACTACCAAATCTATCACTAAACCATGTACCTAAATGTCACAACTACATGTCTTTTAAATACCTCCAAGGATGGTACACTTAATTACTTCCCTGGGCAGCCTGTTCCAATGCTTGACAACTCTTCTGTGAAGAAATTCCTCCTAATGTCCAACATGAACCTCCTCTGGTACAGCTGGAGGTCATTTCCTCTTGTCCTGTGACTTGTTACTTGGCAGAAGAGACCAACACTCACCTCGCTACACTGTCCTTTCCAGTAGTTGTAGAGAGCAACAAGGTCTCCCCTGAGCCTCCTTTTCTCCACACTAAACAACCCCAGCTCCTTCAGCCACCCCTCAGATTTGTTCTCCAGATCCTTCACCAGCTCTGTTGCCCTTCTCTAGTCACACTTCAACACCTCAATGTCATTCTTGCATTGAGAGGCCCAGAAATGGACACAGTACTCAAAGTGCAGCCTCACCAGTGCCAAGTCCAGAGAGACAATCGCTTCCCCCTGCTGGCCACACTATTTCTGATACAAGCCAGGATGCTGTCAGCCTTCTTGGCCACCTGGGCACACTGCTGGCTCATGTTCAGTCACTGGGGATCATCAACCCCAGGTTCTTTTCCGCTGAACATATTTTCAGCCACTCTGCCCCCAGCCTATAGCACTGCATGGGGTTTCTGTGATATTTGCAGAAGCATCTGAGTGCTCCTCTCTACCTGAAATCTCTGAGCAACCACACCAGATGCCACCAGCTTGAGTGAGAGAACAATACACTTGTCTCCACATCAATGTAAGGAAAAGCAAAATGAGTGCAGGAATACAAAGTCCTCATAATTCAGATAAGCTGCAAATTTCTACGCTTTTCTCTCATATTTTCACTGTTAAGAGTGAAGTCTGGAGTCCCTGCACCTAGTAACAGACTAAGAAAAAAAAGCGTCTCCTTTTCTTTGGCTGCTTTTGGCATTGCTAAGTTATGTTTGCTTCTCTGCTGATACTTGTTTGCCTACATGAATGGCCAGGTAGTCAACAGGTTTTTCTACCTTTGTCCAGGTATTTACAAAAGCCCTGATAGGCGTCTTTCCTATATTGAAATAAGAAAGCTCATATAATACTTAGAAAACTCACATTATTTTTCAGCACATTGCTGCTAGTCATAGTATTTATTTATATTGAACTCAAAAAACTGTTTTAAAAGAACATTATTAGGGTTGTAAAGTGAAGCACTCAAAAGGCTGTGAAACCTTAAAACAACCTTCTTAGTAATATATATTAAATTAAATTATTATTTAGTATTTTTTTAAGGAGACTACTGTCTACAGCAGGGAAGAAATGCTACTTGTTTAAAGAACAGTTACTCAATATGAAGCACCAAACCCATCCATTCATCATTTTTCAAGCTCTGAAGACAAAATTCACTTCACAGTAAGTTTTCCTCTGGTATTCCTAACAATCCTTCTGTAAGCTATACCCTGGTGTTCAAACTTCACCCTCAGAAAACAGATTATAATTATGTATGATCTCTTGGGAAAACATTTGGTTAAGAACATTACTCAGAATCACAAACTATGTAAGAAATAGGGGACAAATCCAGTTCTCCAGTCTATGCTGAAATGCCTTATCTTGGAGGCTCCTGCTCATCAAACCTGACCTTAACTTCTCATAGGCCTTCCATGTCTACCAAAATGTTCATTCTTGCTCATTAATTAAGAGCCCAGGGACATCCAACAACCCCACCACACTCTGAAACAGTCTCCAGGAAGGTAAGATAACATCTCAGTTCAAACAAGTTCACTTTGGAAAGAGTTAAAACTACAGGTTTTTCCACAGGGAAGGGTTGAACAACTTTAATGACACTTAGTCATCTTTCGTATCATTCTTGACTATCGCTGGGTTTAAATTACCCCTACCTGTAGGCATTATATATCAGTTCTTACTATATGAAACCATCATTCAATGAAAGCCACCTTCGATGAAGAAATGGGATTATCCTCAGTCTTGTGTAGTATGCTAAACTAGATCAACTTAGGAATTAATAAAATAAAACTGTTATACAGGAAAGTGTATGAGTACTGACCAATGCTATGAACTGTGTGCTATTGCATCAAACTTTCATTAAGACACACATCATATAAAATCTTCAATACTTTGGAAATGCCCTTCCAATTCTAAAACAATATTTATATTCTTCCTACTATAAAAATACCAAGGCTGAGTTAGCATCTGTGTTTCTAGCAAGATAACAGCTACAGTGAGGTCTTGCAGAAATGCTAAAAGATTCTGAAGAAATAAACTTAGGGGCTGGGGATTTTTGTATATTCAACCCCACTGCAGAAGTCAAGATAAACAGGTCTACAAGTGTTATAGCTCTAGGACCAAAAGACCTCTGAAAAATATTTAACCACTTAATGTCACAGAACTAGAATGGCAATACATATTTAGTATTTGTCAAGAAAAATTAGGTTCTCAGTTAAAGTATCTCTAAGTTCTTATCTTCACCTTGAAGAGTCCTGGGTAATTCTGACAGTTTTCTCACAGTAAATTCACGTAAGACGAAGCTGGGTTCTCAGGTATTTGCCCCCTCTGACAGAATATTTTGTTACAGATAGTGCTTTATACTTCATGCATTTTAATATATAATACTATTTTTAAATCAGCTGTTCCTGAAGAGCAGAAGACACCTGTCAAGCTTAAAAGCAACATTTTATAATTTGCCACCTTTGTCATTTTTTTAATTTGATCAGCTTTCCCTTGGATTTATGAAATCAAAACTTGTATTATTTCTTGTTTATGTTCCTTTTGGTGTTCATGTATCAGGACTGTGTGGGGAAAAGAGCTAACAGTTTCTAGGTGCTTGTCTTGGACACTACTTTGTTTAGAAGGACTGAAATACAAAATCAGCCAAATACAAAATAAGTGGATAGCTGGTGACAGACAGTACACAGTTTAAACACAGAAGAAGAAAGTGTCAACATAGAGCATGAGAGATACATGGCCCACACGTGGCAAGGAAGAATTACATATATATAGTTAATGAGTCTAGATAGTGAAATCTAGACAGTGATAAGAGATTTCAGATGAGACATGATGGTGTTTCACCCTGTTGAAAGAACTGTGAATAAGAACCCCAAGATGCAGCAGGACAAACAGGGATTATATACTACTATTTAAGAAACGCAAGCAAAAAGGAATGCTATTAGGCATAAGGCACAAACTCTTGAAATGCACTATCTAATTGGGGCTCAATTCAAAATGGTGATAACCTAAATCCCTCTTTTTAAGTCTGTCTCATTCAGGTTAAGCTCCTTCATTTCTCTTTCCCACTTCCTGCTTAGTGCCATTGCTCCCTCCTTTGTAACAAGCTTTAACTACAACTCATCTGACTCTTGGATGTAAAGTTTCAACTCTCACTGATGTGTTCCATACATACACAAAGATGCCACCACTGCATATATACAATTGCAACTTTTCAGAGAAAAAGAAAGCACAAGATGCTTCTTTCTTACTGTGCTACTCCCAAATATCTGAAATTTGGAACTGATGGAGTGCCACAGGGGTTTAGGTTATGCAAGAAAAGTATCCATCAGCAACCAGAAAAACCTAAGGGAAAGTGCTCACATACAAAATATTTATTATTTATGTTTAAGCCCTTGAAGAAAAGCTTGCATTGTATGCTGGTGTTTCCACCACTGCCTGCAATATTTTTAAACACAACCCACTCAAGGATGGGAAAAGTACCACTAGATCCTTCTCCTACTTCTACCATGGCATTCACTACTAGCTGCTGTCAGAAAAGGATACTGAAGTCAAACTGCGGGCTTCCCCAATGTGTCACACAACCAACTGCTACCATCACAAAGAGAAATTCAGCAATTGGCATCATCTACCCTGTGTTTTTCCAGAAAACATAACCCATTCAACTACTGCCCCTCTGATGAGACCTGCATGGATATGGCAAGTTTCTTTCAAAAGAGTGGCTCCTCTTCTGCACACTCCTATCAGGCAAATCATCAACTATTATAAAGTTTCACTTTTATGTCTTGTCACATCACATATGCACATAGTTATGGAAGCATTACAAATTTACTCCTATCCTGAGCTTTGCATTGTTAATTTAAATAGCAATGAAATATAAAACTCAGTTCAGGTCTTCACATTTTTCTGTCTGCTCCAGTTATTCTGTAAGAACTTAAGTCTCTCTCCAGTTTCATTTCCTCTGAAAAACCAAACAAATTTCTTAAACACCGTAATGAAAGATCATATATGCAGATGGTCTGAATGCAAAGATGAATCAGAATAGAGGTTTTGCCCATTTATTCTAAAATCTGATGCACCTTTGTGCTCTATTTTTATTAACTCTAGACTACATGCACCAAGAGCTGAAAATTAACTAGAAACTGTGGTTTTCCTGGAATTTCAGTCAAATAAGACCAAACTCAGACCTGACTGTGAAGTGAACAGCTCAATTTTATTAAGTAAAGCTCCCATTGCCTCCTATGTCATTAGGGTTCAGCCTTCATGAAATAAAAAATAAATATTTAGAACCTCTGATACAATTTTCAAACAGAGTATTTTTCTTTCTCTTTCACAGGAGTATTGCAAATTTCTCTTGCCAAATAATTTCTGTGGGTATGCATTCAGCTATAAAAATGCAAATGTTTTCAGAAAAAAAATCTTCTTTAAAAAAATGAGCAATGTAATTTGTGAACTGAATGTGGTGACAGACATAAATGCATCAAATACTGGCAAGTGCCCAGTTTTATAAAAGTTGGGAAGAACACACATATTAAAAATGACAAAGACTGAAAATAAACTGGGAAACTTCAGCATCTTTTTGCATTACATTCAGTCATTGCCCATCAAGTGGGTTTCCTAATGATGTTGTCTTGACTGCTACAGCAGCAAACAGAATCCAAAGATATCGGCCTTTCATCTGTGTTCCACTAGATGCATGTTTGTTCACTCAGCTCCAGGAGCCCCCCTTCAGCAGCTTCCCAGACTTGCAAGTGAAGAAATGAAACAATACCAGAGATTAATTCATGGAGAGAAGACCTAAAATATTACCAAAGTTTAAATGTTGAGATCTGAAACAACACTTATCTTTGAAACTCTGCAGTTCTTCATAACTAACTACCAGGATCATCTGTTTAATATATCTATGTCTTAAAATCTGAAATTAATTGCTTTGGCATGTTAGCAGTATACTTGCAATGAAATTAAAACTTTTTAAGTAAAATGTCTTTAGTCACATATAAACTGTTCTATTTGATCTCATAAAAAAATTCACAAAATACAGCTGTCTTAAAGATATATTGCTACCCTGCTCTAAAATGAAATGCAACATTTTGACTCTCACATTCACAGCAATCTGTTCATCGATGGGCTTATCAAGTTCTCAAATACAGATTCAACAATAAAATCATACCATACTATAGAACCATACACAGTTCTATAGGCAAACAAACAAGCACAGTTTCCCTGAGTCCCTGTAAGATACAGATCTAGCAGAACTCCATGAATCAACCAGCAGGAGATGACTTCACTGGAGACCAGGAATCTGAAGCTGCCCACATGTCTTAGGTACAGCTTGCCTTCTGGCCACATGGAAGACCTCAGGCTCCTGCTGATGGGCTCTGGACATTCTATAACAAGCTGCATGGGGTCATTGTAGTAAGCCAGTTGTACCTGAGACCATGAATTCACACTCCTAACTACCGTCATATTTTTAAGCTTATGAGCAGCTGCTGTGGTTAAACTCTTCCCAGTTTCCAAAGTAGCTGCTTCCCAAGTACACCAGATCATGCACAACAGCATGAATGTCAGACATGTTTGACTAACATCAACATTCATAATCCAGACTGACATAACTGATATCAAAAGATATTTTCTGAAACAAAAAGACAAAAGGCACAACACATAATATTGGTTTATAGTTTGCTAAAAATAGAGTAAGACTTTTTGATAGTTTTGGAGGTCAGAATTTAATTCTAATTGCAGAAGAAGGAGTAATTACAGAACTTCCATTGACTCTGACAGAGCTATTACCACCTCCAAAATCAAAATAAAGATCATGTGCAGACAAAACCACATAAAAAAATCAAAACTGTAAGAATGACTGGCTCACCATTTAAGCTTGTGATATTCTGTAATGCGCCACACCTCAACCCTACAAATGCAGGTGAACATGAAACCACAACAGGCAGTAAATAAATGCTTTGTTCCAAAAACATTCAAGGATTTGCTAATTGCACACCCATCTGGCTCAGTAAGAAACTGCACTCATCAGATTCTCACTTGGACCATTTTCTGCCACTACTTTGCATCTATGCTTGAAGCAGGATGAAGAATTCAGCAGTCCTATGCCTGAAACACTGCATCAAATCTCTGCCACGTAGAACTTAAACTACTGAAACAAGAGCTATACTTCTGATATGATTTGCAGTAAGGTAAATTAATGATTTCCACAACCATATGGAAGAAATATTGCTATATGTGTGCACATACATCAAAACCAAGAAGAACCCCAAAGAATGACTTCATATTCACAGGATCTCAGCCAGGCAGCCCTTTGTAAAGTTAGAGTAGTTAAGCAGCTACCTCACAGCTAATCGGAAGAGAGACATGAAATAAGCTCAAAAAGCATTTCTCTAGTGTCTTCCAGTCCCAGCAATGAGTCTTCCAAAAGGTTTAGAACCATAGATAAAACAAGGGGCCCAGCCCCTGGAAGTTGATAGCTGAAGAATTAAACAAGAAATCAAGAGAAACAAGCAGACCACAGGAAATACACAAGGAAAACACAATGTTTCACTTAGGAAGGGAAAAACAAATTCAATATGGCATTCAATTTCCTTATTTAGGCTTTTAGAAAACTTCATTAACCAATTCAGATTAACTAAGGTCATTTAAGAAAACATTCTTGTACTCTCAACCCTACAGAGCTCCATGTCTAGTCCTTTTGTGCCCAGAAAATCATTCCTGGATAAGTACTACACTGGCACAATACCCTGTGAACAAAACTCCCAAAGCTCAGTGACCTTCTAATGTATTTCCATTTGTGCAGACCTCTCCCTCAAACCTTGTAGCAGGACAGAAGTTTAACAATTACAAAGAGCCCAGTGAAGCAGAACTGCACAGATGGCAACAAGCAGTACTGAAAAACTATCATGAGAACTAAAGGTTTCCAATTCAATTCAATTTTCAGTATTGACTTCTTCCCTTTATACGGAAGAGAAGTCCCATGTGCAAATGTCACATCCAGCTACGAAGACACATAAAACCTTCACAGAGTCCAATAAAATATTCAGTAGACATTACCCTGTCCTGCAAAGTGTATTGCAGTACCCCTTGACTTGTGGCTGGATCACCCCATTTTCAATTTTAAAAATTTAAAAAAAAAAAAAAAGTTTGTGTGTTTTGTTGTTGGGTTTGAGTTGTTTTGGGGTTTTCTGTGTGATCAAGACAGTTCTGATACAAATTAAAAATATGTTTCTACACCATCAGATGACAGTTTATATATTTTAAATGTTGATGAAAGTTTTAACAGTAATCCCACACTGGAAAGTCATGTCTAACCAAAGGACTAAAGCCTATTGTATCAATCCAGTGCAAACACGGGTCACAGCAAAAAGCATCACTGTGCTAAAAAAAAATGCAGCCCTTTTCCTCAGCCCCTGGAAGCCACAGGAGATCTACACTGACTTGGTGTATTTCTGTCCTTTGAGCAAGACCTCCTGCTTTGCTTTTTATACTCTCCCTTTGAGAAAAAGCAGAGGGATATGTTCCAAGAAATCCATGGAAAGGCCCTGAGAGAAGAAAAGAAGACCCAAAGTAGATTTCCCTTTGCAAACTCTTCAGCCAGCCTCTCAAGTCCTGTGCTTGCATGACTGTACTAACTCCAGACTGTGTTAGAGTATGAAGAACTGGAGGGAGAGCAGCGATGTTTCCATGTAAAAACACAGCCCCTAAACAGCACAGTTCACAGTGCTATTTCCTCCGTACCAGCTTAGACTATGATACTTTAATGCAACAAAGTACATGGATATACTCACTAGCAGAGACAAGACAGCTTGAAAAGAGAGAATACGAGCAGAGATCTGTGCTGCTAGGTTTGGCTAAATCGGCAGGTCTTTCTCCCCCTCTGATCCCTACACACTGTGATACACTTATATTCAAGATTAATTTCGTTCACATGTGGTGTCAAAATGCCAAGAACACAAATCAGAATCACTGGGCATTAAAAAAAAAAAATAGAAATCTCATCAGCTGATGTTTACGCCACAGACATATATGATATTGCTCCTCATTCATCTCCACCAGCACACTTCCCTGTTGTTCTCCCTTCAGTTCCATGAACAATAAAAGATTCTCCTCCACAACAAAGAAATGTAAAAATAACTACTAGGATGTTTTCTGTGTTGTAGAAAGACAAAGAAAGCACATACGCTCTGAAACCTCTATCAGGCTTTCAGAAATGTAATGCCAACTCACATAGAAAAAATAGTAAAATAAAGAAGTATCCCAGCCAATTTCATTTCAAGACTTGGCCCAAAGAAAACACTTGATTTAAAAAAAAAAAAGTCTACAATGATTTGTAATTTCACTGGCTGCTTTTCTTGATTAGCACACAAACCCAAAGTAAACACTTTCACTGAGTTGAACGGTTTTGAGCATATTTTGTTTCTCACTGGAAGTATCTACAGTCCTAATCCACTTCACAAAGACTTATCAGCAAAGCATTTTTTCATTCGTGAAAAGAGAAGTCAGTTGATTGAATTGTCATGCTGAGATGTGCAAAATAATCTCTAGTAGACAAATAGGAAAATTATTAAAGACTGACATGTGACTGCTTTTCATATCCAGTGTTGCTATATAGAACATACAGCTGTTCCAACATCGGGAAAAGCAGTGGAAAGCAACCAGAAACAGATGCTGGGGGAGGAGGAGGAAAGTCTACCTGGGCAGGCAGGTGGTCCTGATCATCAAATTACCCATCTTATTTTCTTATTCTACATTTCAGAGAGCATGCAAATTTACTGAGCAGTTACCCAACATCTGCATCCCCCCCATCTAACACAGACCTGACATGCACACTCAGTCGGCATCCAAACACATCTACCTTTAACTTCACAGAGAGCTGTGAAAGTCCTCTATGATCACAAAATTCCTGTTCTTAATGAAACAAACAACCCATCTATGCTAATAAAAGAGGTAAAGCAATAATTTCATAATGTGGCTATGCTGGTGTGATTAAGTTAAATGTAAGAGCTGTGAACTCAGGATAAAAAAAAGAAATAATAGTGCTAATTTAGTCACACGTAAGTTATCCAGCAATAATTATCAGTCTTTCCAAAAATTAATTTCCACATATAAACAGCTAATTAAAATGGCATATTTTATTCAATTAGTTCTTTCCTTCCGATATTCATGGCCACATGTACTGATTAAGAAAATACAGTAAGTACAATCTGAATCATCCATTATGATAATGCAAAATTTATCAAGTCTTGCAACAGTACTAAAGCTTATTGAACAAGGGCTCAGTGGAGCTGTGGGATGATATTAAGGCAAGTAGTCATTTCTTCATTAGACTTCCCAGAACCACCTAAATGACCCTTCCCATCTAACTGCACCACCACAGCCAGCCTGTTAGGGATTTTTCTCTGTGGTTCGGGCACCAAGACAGCAACAAAGGAATTGGGACAGTTTTGCTCTTCCAATCCTCGGGAGTTTGGGACACCTAAACTCACAATGTCGATGGACCTTTGCTGACTTCATGTTATTAGCAACTCTCTACTGTCCCATAGATAAGACAAGTGTCACTACAGATGGAGCATTTAAGGTTTCAAGGAGATGAAAAGGTCACTTTTGCGAACTCACTGCCATGCATAAAGAGCATCTGATAAAGAACACCACAAGAACTATAGGGAAAGGGAGTTTTGAAAATGGTATTGGCTGAAGAACAGGAAAATCTAAGGAATGAGAAATGATACGGCAGAGAGAGCTGTGAGTGGTACTGGAGATAAAGACAAGAAGCTTGTATGCTAAATAGTGAAAGAAGAGGATTCCAGGACAGAAATATACAAAAGATAATTTCAGTGAAAACACATGTTGAAATGACTGATTAAGCTTGGCATCTGGAGCAGCATAAAGATGGATCCTGTGGCAGTCAGTGCAGGACTCAGACCTCTCTGGAGATCAGCTTATGGTGCATGCACAGAAAGAATGGCAAGCTTCCACATGCACTCCTTAGTCTGACACTACAGAATGAAAGCTCGATAGAAGAGTCCCACTGTGACCAAAAAGAATTTTTTTTAAAAAGGTGATTGAACTTAGGGAAGTTTGTGGATCGACATAACAGGAAGTTTCATTTTGACTGTGTTTCACCCAAGGGAGTGCCAAGGCAACCAGGAAATACAAGAGATGGGGCAAAACAGAGCTGAATCATCTTCACAACAGCAACAGATGAAGTCACAAGATGCATGAGACTGCCCAGAAATACCAAATGGGAGGTAAGACCACCAAGGGGCCATCACAATCTCAAAGCAGTAAAGAAAATATGGTCAAGGAGGACTCCATTCAAGGAAAAGTGCCTGGAACAACCAAAGAGAGGGGGAAAAAAAAAAAAAGGCAAGGGATAAAGGGGAGAACAGTTAGCAGTTTCAGCATAGTCACAGAGGTCAAACAAGGTGAAGAAGGATTTAGAAAAGGAAAGTGAATACAAAAAACGTGTCAAGAAATTCTCTGGAAATAAACAACACAAGTCACATGTAAAATCGCAGCTGAGTGATGGATTTTACATATTATTTAATATTTACAATATATAATTAGATCTAATATTAGATCTTTCTCACAAGTGCAGAAATAAAACCAGTGGCATTTCCCAGCAACTGAGGAAAAATGCAATCTCTGTTACAAAGTCTGTTGAAACAAACAAACCAACCAACCAACACACCCTGCATATGCATTTCAGCCACACTACTCAGTGACAAAACTCTTCATTTCAGAGAGTTCACAATTCTCTTTTCTCAAAGTAATTATTTGCAAAGCAGAAATTACTAAAACAGCCACATTGCTGATGTACCTGAAAGGTGGGGAGTTTTGGAACCTGAGGTAACCTACTTTACAGAAGAACTATCACTAAAATAAGTATAAAGGACATTGAAAATAGATGCAGAACTTTACTGTTTTTATGAAATATCCAGAGAGTTTTGAACCAAGAGCATAAATCAAGAATTATTAGCAAAAATTACCTGCAAAATGTACATCTGTCTGCTTCGAGGTATCATTTTACATGTGGCCATAATCATATTGTCACTTTAAACCATCTCCTTGTGTGTATGACCATGACTCAGCAAAAACAAAGTGCCAGGCTGATACTCTGCACTCTAAAATTTAGTAAGTGAATTGTGAATCTTGCTTGGAGCTCTGCACTTTATGACAATAAATGGAATAATATATCTAAAGCCTTCTTCGAAATTACATTAGTGTCACTGGCTATAAAACATCCCCATCTCTGTAGGTGCAGTAAAAAATACATTGATTTTTTTTTTTCCCTCTTCAAACTGCTCCTTAGTACCTCTGCTGTAGATATTTTTAAAAATGAAAACAAGGGGAGCACAAGTCCATCTGACCTAACCACATAAGTCTACAGGCACCCAACTGAAGGAGTCAACAGGATTTCTTCTTAAGCAATGAAATAAAACAAGCTCTTTCACCACTGTCTTTTCTCTGCTAATGACAAAAAAAGACCTACACAGCTAACTCATTAAAACATCTCCATCTGTTTTGAAGAACCCAACCAAAAACCCAAAGGATATTCCACCTATTGAACTGGAAGTGAGCCTGAATGGAAAAAAAACCCCACCAAACCCACACTTAAATTTACAAATGTTTCATTTTACAATTTGTACAATTAACATTTTTAATCCATTCTGCATCTTTCATTACCATTCATCTTAAGTTATTAATCCATTTGAACATTTTCAGTAAGAGATAAAGTAAAAAAATCAATAAAATTTTGTTTCCAGACACAGTGTGTACCGATATTACAATTTTTTCAACAGCAATGAAGCTTCAGTTATTTGAAATGTTTGTGCCCACAAGCTGGGCACTAAGAGTTTGAAGGGGCTTCCAGCACCCTTCATATATGGAGAACCAGAAGCATACAAAAAGTTTGCATATCTTGTCATACCTTGACATCATACTGTGACAAATTTCACTATAAACTGTACTGATACACTAGCTACCCCAACTCTGCTTTCCAAAGTCATTGTTCCAAAGAAATCCAAAAAGATCCATCTTTCAGAATTAACTACCTAGCTGGAAGCAGAAAGGTACTCACATTTCATATGAAGGTCACACCAAGGGAGTGTGCTTGTACACCACCTCTCTTCTGTCTGGAAGTGACTCTACTCATTTACAAGTTCCCCTTCCCTTGGCTTTAAAATTATTGAGGCTTTCATCCCCAAAGGCTTCAAAATAACCTGTAGCCAAGTTTTCAGTTATAGTCTTACATGTTTTAAAAGCCATAAACTATAGTCTCAACTCAGCAAAATAAATAATTCACTAAAAACCCAACAGCCAGTTTCTGTTCTCACAGGATTAAAATAACACAAATGCTGATTTCCATGGCAGCTTATTTTCTTTAGTCCTGTAATTTGAATTTTTGTTATATTTCATCTAATATGATGGAAGACAGAAAACAGCATGTAGAACACCAAGAATCACCATTTTGTCTTGGAACTCTGAAGTCTATAATAATGTACTTCAAGCTCACAGACATAGATTACTTTTTAGGTAGACAAAAATCATGAACACACAATTAGAACACAAATATTTCAGAAAATTCTGAATCTCAGGCAGAACTGTAGATCAGACTATAGACAGATTTACCACCTAGTCCCTCTGATAACTGTATTCCATGTCTGCCTAGCTCCCTCTACATCTTTAAAGATCTGTAACTCAGTTAGAGATTTGTGCCATAAGGGGAGATGAAACATAACCTTAATGTACTCCAAGACAGGGAACACAAGCCAACAGAGACAGGATGACAGCAAGGGGAGCAGGATGAGTGACATGCCACCTGCATGTCCCAGGCAGAGGGATTGATTACCACCACTGGGGTTGCCAGACCAAAATTTGCCGCTCTGTTCAAGTTATATTTTTAGTCTTTGAAAATATTACTGGACTATAAATAGATTTCATGCTAATAGCTTTTTACTATTATTGCAATACAGAATTAACAGTGCTTTTATACTCAGGGATTTGACACCCTAAAAGCAGAAATCATAGGCTAAGAACGATCATGAACCTTGGTTAGCTCATGATCTGAAGAGCTTGCACCCTGACAGGCGTCAGCCAAGCACCAGATCCAGGAGCGTTCCTGGCATGTAAGGTTGTGTGACAGAACTGATGAAAGGAAACCAGGGGAGAGCAGTGACCACAGGGGAGGAAAGGGGCTCTCAGAAGACCTCACAGCAGCAATCATGCCAAAGGAAACTGAACCATGTGTTCAGCCACAGAGGATATTTGCTTTCTCTTGCACTGTTGTTATTCAAATAGGAAAGAAACACATCCCTACAAGAGACGGATGGGCAAAGTTGCTCATCGCTGTAGAGCCAGAACCACACTCCTGAAGCCAACAGCAAACCTCTGCCAAGGCTAACAGCACAAGGACTGGGCTGAGCAGGTCTGGTTTAGTTCTGTTTTCTTTTATGCCACCATAGTATCAAGGACAAATCAAAGCCTTAACTTACATATGCAACAATATTTATAAGAAACACCACACAGTTTGCTAGGCCAAAATAGCTGTTTTGTAGCCTGCAGGCAAGGCCATGGCCAAACCAGAAAGAGAGAATATGGAAGGGCATAAAGGAGGTCAGGTTATGGCACTGGTCACATAGGTCAACCACTGAGCAGGCAGCTCCCTAGCTGAACTGCAGCATTTACCCACACCACCTTACTAAAAGGAAAGTCAGCACCCACTTAGGTCTCTACATGTCTCCCAGTCCTTTAAAAGGAGGAGCTTTTTATTTTTTACCTCCTAAAGCTAAGAGTCTGAAGCCCGGCATGTAAGCCACAAATAGTTACTGCCTGAGGTAAAAGGATCAAATGAATTACTGTCTGAAATTACTGTAACAAAATAAGATCCAGTCTGCCCAGTCACAAGATGCTGACAAGATGTGAAGTACTTGATTTTACAGTACTGTAGTAGCAGTGCAACTACAGCTTGGGATGAAGAGAAATTTATTTTCAATTGCATAGGATTTTGTTAACACATTCCACACAACAGAATTGTTTTACACTTGCTGCAACAAATTCAACCTCACAAAAGCTGTATTCTTTCATGTAAGCTACAGCTACAAAAAAGTAATAGACCTGATTAAGTGACCCCTAGAAAATCAGCAATATTTTCTGCTTAAAACGGTGAAGAAGCTATGAATGAAACCTACCTTCACAAAGATGCTCCATGAACTACATCCACCATCCAGCAAAACCCCAACACAAACAACTTCTGGAACTGTTCCCATACCAGAATAGGTCAATATATTTCTTAGCCCTAAATTACTAAAAGGAATATCAATTTCTGTGAGTCATGAAAGAATACTAGATCCAGACCTGTACAGGCTACAAACCTGAAACAAGGAGTAATTGGGGCACATGCTGCAGCAGTAGTCCATGACTTAGGTGAGCAGGACAAGATCTTTCAAGCAGAAGTCCAGGACACTTGTGCTAGAAGATTTATTTTAAACACTGTGTGCTTATGACTAAAGAAGTAAAGATTACTGAATACTAACAATCAAAAAGTAAAGGATGAAAAAAAAGCTGTGTAACAGGCTGGTTTGGCACCCACCGCCTTTGCAGAGCAAACATTTTATAGACTAATTGCTTACTGAGGTCGTACCCCGTCACAAAAAAAGGAAAATGACAACATTCATTAACATCACAGATCTCAAAGGCTGGGTCAGAGACCAGTCTCTTAGGCAGATCAGTATTTCCTTGGACCAATTATACAGGGGGAAGTGAACCCAATTCTGTCTTTAATTCTTTCCTTCAGGCCTTCTCTGGACCAACTGAATGAAATCAGCAGGACTCGGGATCTGTTTACAAGCATAATTCTGCCCATGAGTTTCAAGGATACTTTTTATTTTTTTTTAAATCACGCAGCCTACAGCAGAGACATTCCTCATTTTCAGGGACTCATAGGCCCTGTAGGTGTGATGGGTCTTGCCTCCCAAAATGCCAACCAGAACAGCTGCACAAAGCCTACTGACTAATATAGGGCAAGAATGTCACCCTACACGTGGCAGCTCCAGTTACAACACAATAGCAATTGTTAAAATATTCACCTCTAGGAAGCTTGCTGGGCTGCAGGTTTCCAGATATATGGTATATAAAGTGAAAAACTCAACTATAGAAAAAAAAATCAGAATCATTTAAGAAAAAATAAATTCATGCTTACAATGTTAAAAATAACACACAGATGAGTCATGGTTACCAAGAGCAAATGGAAGCTCGTGCCATGTTCAAAGTGGCTAGCTTAGACATTTTCAGAAAGAAACATTATAAATGTACAAACACACCCACTGTCAAAATAAATCCCTTGAAAATAAAAATCTGAAACTTTAATCAGAAATAAAGTGATGATAAATGAAAAGCAGTAATATGTTCCTTGGCCCTCAGCTATATATATTTAGGAAATTGCCAGTACAATGGACTAGTGGAGGTATTAAATGTGCTCACAGTATTTTGTGAATACATTGAAAAATGTCTAACTTGCATTGAACACACCTAAATAAGAGAGGAACAATAAAAGCATCAAAGCTATTCACCATCACCTCCCTCCAGACAGCGTGCCCTCTGCTCATGCCTGTTGGCATCAGAAAAGAGGGTGCCAGGGTACTCTGATGGTGAACTTAGCTGCATTTGCTTCACTAGGCCCTCTATCTGCAATACAGTACGAACTGTATTTCACTTTTCTGCCTTCACACAAGTAAATGGGGCGATAGAACGTTAGAAGACAAGACAGGGAAAAGACAACATATTTTATTTTATTTCCTTTGTTTGTGCTGTGGTAGTGACTGATTGTCTTCCATTGCGCTAAGTAAGTGAAAATAGTCTGACAGCTCCATGCATACTTCTTGTACCACTCAGTCCATCAGCAATGAATACAGAAAGCAAAGCAAGATGAAGCAACAAAGTCTGCTCAAGAGCATATATATATATTTATAGAAGTATATATTTTATATATTTAATACAACTTAATATAAATTTCATGTATGTATATATAATAAAAACAAAACTCCAGATTGTTATGTGATAGGATAATAAAAGAGAAATACAATTCCAGAATGAAAAAACAAAGCCCCTTCTCCACAAAACTTTTTCAAAGAACCTCTCCCTCCAATACTAATTTTAGCATAGGATTTTATTATTCTAGTAGCTATGGTGCAAGACTCATGAAAACAAAACAAACGAACAAAAAAAACACAAGCAAACAAAACAAACAAGAAAAATCAACTGGTTTGAGAAATAACCGAGACAGAAAGCTGCAGCTCAGCCATACACCCAATCCTCATTCATTCAGAATGGTCCTACAAGCTCCAAGCTGCTTTGGAGTCAATTCCTCTGAAATAACTCCTAGCACAAGTCTTGATTTCAATGATATTTCTGAGAGCCTTGCTGCAACTTCGTTAAACTTGCAATTTCCAAAATCCTGCCTCCCTGCTTTTTATTTTTTCCT
The DNA here is from genome assembly GCA_013396655.1 of Campylorhamphus procurvoides. Taxonomy (NCBI): domain Eukaryota; kingdom Metazoa; phylum Chordata; class Aves; order Passeriformes; family Dendrocolaptidae; genus Campylorhamphus; species Campylorhamphus procurvoides. The sequence continues at coordinate 1,328,472 of WBMV01008446.1, forward strand.
CTTCAGTGATATGCTTCATTCTCACACCTGTGGAATAATTTGGAAGGAGGGAGCACCAGCTCTGGAAGCAGTCAAGAAATAAGACAAATTTTAAAAGTACTTTAAACTAATCTCACCTAACTTGAAGAACACCATCAACTTACGTTACTACAGTTTAAACTGAATTTACAGACAAAGTAGAAAACAGTGGATTAAGACAAATGAAAATTAATCATTAGTCTGGAGCCAGATCCTCCACACAAGGAGTCCTGTAACTGTGTAGACAGGCCTTTTCAAATCCCACAGTTCAATTCTAATGAGTGCTATTAATGCTTAATTTGTTTTAAAGACCTACTCCTGTAGACATTTGGCACAATTTAACTCTAAAGATCTGATGAAATTTTTATCTTGGATTTGTACCTTTTCATCCTACCAATTTCTATTCCAAGTCAGAGTGCTGATTTGTAATCATAGAGTCTTTTAACTTAAAACTGAGGAAAAAAGTATTAAACCACTCCAATAAGAGTCTCTCTACCAGTGGTCTGATGAAGTAAATGATGACAATAAAAAGGTCTTTATCTTCTACACAGAACAACCATGAAAGGAGGATGATATATGCTGTCTGCAGTTTCAATGTATTTTTGGAAAGAAAAACTGAGTAGAGATCAAGTTTTCCTGGGCTTGGCTTCCAAAGAGTATTCTTCAAAGCCCTTTTTCCACCTACTGCTGCAGCTCTTCTCATTCCTTCTCTGCAAGTGTCTGGCCTTCTGTGGCTCTCCTTCCTTCCCCTCTCTGCCACTTCCTCCTTTTTAAATGTTCTGTTCTTGTACTCTTGCTCCCCTCCACTCTACTGATTCTTCCTTCTACCCCTTTGCCAGTCAATTGCTTCTCATTCTTTGCATTTGCATCTTTTTGATGCCCCTATCCCTACACTACTTCATTGTCCCCTCATTCCTGTATTAAAACTCTGCATCCACTGCACTCTTCATTCAGACAGGATGTGCCCCCTTTCCTCCATGTTATATGAAAGTCAGCAGAAAGAATGGATACACAAGAGACAACTTGAGTTGCTCAGCATGGAAATGTCACAGCTCCACCTATAAAACATGGATTAACCACATGTCCCAGAAGTGAGTGTGAGATAGTCATGTTGTGCCAAAGCCAACAGAGAAGCTCTTGAAAATAGATGTCACAATTCATCCTAAATTTTACAGCCAAGAAGTCATAACTGTCTTAGAGCAAACCTTTAATTTTTAATTAGTTGCAGTACAAAGTTCTTTTTTTCCTTATTTTGAAAGCCAATGTTCTCCCATTTTCTATAAATTGTTTAGGTGTTTACAGCATGTTACCTTCATCTCTTCATTTTAGTTCACTGCAGCAGAACATCATCTGGCTGCACGCATGCTGTTATTAAAGATATCGCAACAGTGTCTACTACTAGCAAACAAACTTATTTGTTTATATTTCTTCTTTGCCACAAAAGCTTAACTACTTTAACTTTTGATCACTCAATCTCTCCAAACTCACCCAGTTTTACAGGGAAAAGAGCTAATGCCATTTTCTTGCCTTTTTTAACAGCTTTTTATTCTGCAAGTGCACTTGGAAACAGAAGTTACAGTTCTCTTGCACTTTTCTAACTATGAAAACAGGCTCCATTTAAGGGAAGGCTTCTGCCACTGCTTCCTCTGACTCTCACCATCAGAGAATTAATTAGCACCGCTGATCTCTGGTGTCTGCAGCACAGCTCATCCAGTAGCCTGTCAAGTCCCATCTCCAGCTCAAGGCAGAAGAGAGAAAAAAGTAACAGCCCTACTTGGGCTCCAGGATGGATGGGGTGAACAACCCACCCAAGAAAGAGTGAAAGGTTAAAGTCACCTTGTCTCACTGCAGCTGTAAGTCAGATCACACCTGGCAGAAGAAATTAAAACAAATGGAAACGTTCTGGTTGAAGGAGTCCAAGAAGCAGAAATTACTTTATCTCGGTGCCAGGAAGGGGCATCAAAAAGGTCATGGACAATTTGAATGATCAAATCCATCTTGAGCAAAAGCAGGAGGTAATCTAGGTGACTACTGCAGCATGTCTGTGTTTGTCTTTGGCTGTCCAACAACACTGCAGCTGAACTGGCTGCCAAAGAAAAGAAATCTGGAGAAGTTCCTGTTTTCTGTCTTTCCACCCCCACTGCCCCAACTTTTTTTTCTATCAGGGCATATTTGGAGCTAGCAGCAGCCTCAGTGCTGAGGGCATCAGGGGCCCCCCATGGAGGGGGCAGCTGGGCAAGGAGCTGGAGACTGGCCCTGTTGTGCAACCACCAGGGCAGGTCGGGGCCATGGGCAGGTTGGGGTGGGCTGTGACACTCGGAGTTGGTGGTGCCCTGGGGGTCTGCTCCTGCCTCTGGTCCTGGCTGGATGCAATCCAGTGAGCTGCAGGTGAAAAGCTGAACTATGTACACCTACTATTTAATCTAAACGGCTTTAACATGTCATACAGCTTCTCGTAAGAGATATTTTAAAATTACAGCTGAAACATGTAATGCCATTTCACATGGTGTGTATGTGAATGTGTGTATTAAAGCAAGCTATTTATCTTCTGCAACAATAACAAATGTCCCTATGACAAAGAATATCTATCAATGGAGCTTACAGAAAACAGCCCATCTGGTGTCAAAATACACAGAAATGGTAAATTACAGTTCAAGTTTTATAAAGCATATACTTCTGTTTCCATTCAATGAAGATGTCTTAGTTCAAAAACTGGATTTTCTTCAGTGTGATTTACATCAACAGTCTGCCAAATCTTCATAGTTTTCTATTTAAATTATCCTCTTATCAGTTCACAGATTCCCAAGCATTTTGTTTCCTTCAGGCAGAGGACAGATGTATCCTTCTCCCCACCACCAAAGTGGCACCATAATATTAATATTTAAATAACAACAATGGGTGTGCTGTGCATCCATACAATTCCTTTGCCAAAGTTAAATCACCACTGAAATTGGGAGATTTGCATCACTATTCAACAGAAGCAAAACAACAACAACCAGGCCAAGAATGATGAAAATAAATGGCCTATCATACTCCATGCAGGACTAAGTTTTCCCCCCACACTGTCCCATAAAAAAACATTAGGAAGATTCATACATTTTTAAAAACTACTTTCTCTTTCCATAAGGGCAGCTCTTGCATCAGCACAGCTTCTTACCCTCCACATCATACATTCAGCACTGTGTAATGAACACACTAAACAGCTGTGTTCTTCCTCTTCTGCAGCAGCTCCCAGGAATAATTTCACATGACACATACAACATATTCATCATGTAGACTGAGATGAAGCCACACTGTTATTACTTTTGAACTGTTCTTCTCTAACTTGTTTGGCACTAAATGGTTTGCCCAGCACAAAGGAAAGACCTTTATGGGTCAACACCCTCGATGCATCACTTGGGGAATGGTCTGAAATACACAGAAGACTTCAATGTACAAATTCTTGTAAAACATTACAGATTTAAAAAGCTCAATAGAAACTTCTTCTAGGTAGCTGACAAGTCAACCATCTGAGGGTTTAACAATGCTACTGCATGGCTGATTTAAAGCTGACTTTAGCCACAGTCTGCTGAGCTGGTCAAAAAGAGCTCCAAAGTCTGACGGCATCCTCTGCTATTCTAGCAAGTAAACCAAGGGAATTCTCCTTTTCAAGTGGAAAAATACACCCATGATTTTTAACTTCTTTTCATTTAATCTTTTAGTCTCTTTCCTGGGGGAGGTTCTTTTCATACTTTTAATTTAATCCTCTTTTATATCAAATGCTTAAAAAGGCACTGAGTCTGTCCTACAGTGCAGACTATAAAACCTCACACATCTCCCTCTTTTATTCAGTATCTGCATAGTAAAAGTAATAATTTCATCATGTAAGTTTGAGTTATTTTTTACTGAAGGGGAATGCAATCATTTTGGTCAAGTCATTAAAATAATACCTGGCACTGCAAGCACCTTTGGTCTTAATTGTCACCATCAATAAACATGCATTCTGCCAAGCCTTCCCTGTTCATCTAGCCTCAACTTTAAATTGCCCTCTTGTACAAATACCCCACAGATATCTGGGCAATACTTCTTTTTGCTATTTAGCCTGAACCTACCAGCAGTACCTGTATTTGGGGAACTTCTTTTTTCCCCAATAACTCTTTAAAAGCCATCCTAACTCTGTGATCTGGAGAGACTTCAGCTTTTGTATCTTGAAATCTTTCTAGATTTTTAAGTTCTGCCTATTCACAACACTAAAAAATGCCCAAGTTTGTTTAAACAAAAACAGTTTCAAATTCATCAATATGGTGTTTTTTTCTGGGGGTTTTGTTGCTTTTTTTGGGGGGGAGGGGGTGTTTGTGTCTGTGTCTGTATGTGTGTTTGTTTTGTTTTTAGTAACTTCTCTTCCATTGTTTTCAGCTCTCAAATCCTTAGCATTCATATTACTAAAGTTTTCTGTTACCATATAAGCCAAAAATCTTACAATTTGTAATAAGAGTCTTATGAAATCATATAAAGCCAGAAATACAAGCTTTAGTAAGGACAGCCAGTGTTCTAAGGCACAAAATAAGAGGGCCAGTGGTAACCCTTCACTTTAGAGAAAGACATACTAAGGAAAATGCAAAGAATTCTGATTCCAAATGATGAAACAAGAAAGTGTCACATAAAATATTTATGTGACAAATACAATAGAAAGGTAAGATATTCATGACTCAATTCTGTGCTAAAGTTCATTAGTTTTACGTTTAACTCCTTAAACTTCAGTGACAGGAGAGTTTCTCAAACATGCTGCACCATTGTGAAACACAAGCATCTATTTAGCAACTTCACTAAGTACCAAACAATTCAAATAATCTCAGTTAATGCTAATATGAACAATTAAAATTTTGTATACTTGTATCTTCTTAAAAGCTTATAATCTGAACAAAAGATCCTACAATCAAAGAGAAACACTGCCTTTAACCTCAGTGAGATCAAGACAGAGCTGACTGTGATTCCAAAGAGGAAAGTAGCACCATCGTTGTAACAACAGCTGTGCAGCCACGAAGACCAAATTACCCAGGGGCAAAACCTCACTCCCATGGCCATGGTATGACAAGCATCCTAAAATGCTTTGGCATTTCCAAAAGGACAAACAAACCCAAAGATATAGGCCGGATGACATAGAGGGAGTGACCAAGAGGAGTAACATAAGAATCCAAATTCGCAGCGTCTGACTTCTGGGAGAACAAAGGTTTAGCTCTGGCTTTCAGTTATAGCCACTGAAAAACACAGTGACAAGCAGTGATGTTTCAGAACAAGTTATATATAAAGTGAAAAATAATAGCATCAATTTTTAGTGGTGCCCTTTTGAAGCAGCTCTGAGTGATGACTAAGACAATAAAAAGCAGGGACAAGTATAAACGTATCATGGACTTCAATACTATATTTAAATCATATTTTTATGTCAATCTAATACTACAGATGAAAATTAAAATCTTTTCAGTTGACAGCTGTGGAGCAAGAGGAGTTGTATCTCTCTGACAGTGAAAGAGATTAAAGTTAGAAACCTGAGAGTTTCAATCCTTCAGCTCCCACTTCTGTTACATACACATGTGGTATCTCAGGAGAAGCAAGGAGGCAGTCAAAATGCTTTCTGGCAATTCTCTCTGCACAGGTGGCACCCACAGCGGCTTTGCATTTCCAAAACAGAGACCCAGCAGAGAGACATCTTCCATCATGGGTATTTTTCAGGAGTTCCTCTCTTTCTTTCTGCTACATTTTTTGTGAATTATTTTTCCACACCATGTGATTCCAAAGGTGCAATTCTTCCATAAAAGCACACCATTATCTCTGTGTACCATTTGTATTTGTCTGAATTATCAGCTATACAGTTTTCAGATATTTATCACAGTGAAACAGCAGTAGTGAAAATGAGAACATCTGCATTATCATTGCTCTTTTTGGGAACAAATGCTCTCCTCCGTTACAGGAAAAGAGGATTCAGAATTATGTGAGGAACCACCATACCCCTTCACACTGAATTGGCTAGCTTTATTGTACATCCATCCTTAAACACAAATTATTATATAAAGACAGGGTAGAAGAGTCTTGGGAATGCACTCCCTAATTGTTGCTTAATTGCTGCCAAAATAATATCTGAAAAGAAATAGCCAAAATGGAGGCATCCCAGCTCAACAGAGAGGAGCACAGCAGACATCAGCAAGACAATTTAAGCTATAGAGCTGCACAATCTCTTAAGTGAAACATAGGAACTTTCTATAGCAACTGAAACACCATAAATAAGCAACGTAGTCACCTACTTCAGATCAACTGCTAGTTCACATAAGTCTACCTTTTCGGATTAGCAGACAAGGAGCAGGCAACAGCTCAGGTGATTAACACTGACTGATGTTACATTATTAGAATTTGTACCTGTACATTTTTGCACATCAACAGTTAATAGATACATAGAGTTAATTATGTACATAAATCATGGTTACAACCTGCTACAGCAGCAGGATTTGAAAACGATCTTGGAAGACTTAATCTTGAATATTTTTAAGCCTCTCATTTGAGTATCTAAAATTTGGATGCCAAAGCAAGCAAGATTTTTTTTTTTAATCAGACTGTTGAATCAAAGGCCAAGTAACTATACTTCAATATATATTAATATAATGTTTAAATGTTAGAAGTCTTAAAATTCTTTTGTGAAAAAATGGCAACTCATTTCAACTGAATAAATTCACCTTCTCTTTTACCAATCTTAACACTATTCATCTATTAAATTTGTCAAACAACCAATTTGTCATTAACAAATTCTTCCTAAAGTTTTACTCTGAAGGCAATTGCACACAGTGTTATTTCCATAGGGAATGATTTTGTGATGAAAATAAGTAACATAATTTATTTTAAATAAATCCCTAAACCCTCTTATAACGATTAACTATTACCATCTAACAGTATGTTATTACATTCACTGTCTTCCATTGTCTAGAAAGTAGGAAGATAGGAAACCACTGTTCAACATCTTTAGTATAGAAAGCTGGGAGGTAGGGTTAATATTGTTAGATCCTTCTAAGTTTTGATACAGTGGAAACCTGGCAGTGGTCTGGTACAGTTCACAACAATGGAAGGGATGCTGAAATAGCCAGAGAATGGGATTAATTCCATGTTCAGGAACCTGATCTGAGCCTCTGAAGCCATATGTGAGGTAGCAATGCCAGAATGCAGTCTGTGTTTCCACCAAGAAAATGGATTCAGCATATAAATAAATCAGAGAGAAGTTAAAATAACCAGTGTCAACTTTTCCCTTCCAGGGATGAGAAACTGGAAAGTGCTGAGGGATTCTGTCTCGTTACCTAACTACTTTTAAGAGGCATCTCATTACAGAGCTTCCAGAATCAGAACTGGCATGAGGAAGCAGTTTTTATAGGAGTCACATTGCTAGCAAAAAAACACATCTTCCAGCTATGCAGTATGAAAAACAGGGACATGTTCTCCCAGGGAGGTTAGCTTCCCAATTCATACTGCCTCAAACTCTACCCTCAGACCTGCAGGTGCACTCTTCCAAAAAGCAAGACAGGTGAAGGTAGGGGCAATATCTGAAAGTTTAAGCTTCTTCTCTTTTGGTATTATTAATATGAAAATTCTAATTCAAATCCCCTCAATTATCACCTTAGGTAAAGGTAGCAATTGAACATTGGTCATTGTCATTATAAGTACAATACTGCTACTTCTCACTAAGCAGCAGGGTATCACAAAGAATACATGCAACAGCTTCAAGCAGTCTTCCAACAGAACTGTTTCTAAAGTCAAAAAAAACCCCACTAACAGGAAAAAAATGCAGGCCTCCATGATCATCACAGATGAAGACTTAAGCTATGAAATAAATTACTTTTGGAGAATTATAGAAAATCGAAGGTTCGATATTTAGTGTAAAGATGTCCTTTTTTTCTACACTTATCTTCAATACAAGTTGACTCTTCCAGGCAACAGATGAAGTGAAAAAAATGGACTATCCCTGGAAGGTCAGCTGATTTCACATCTGTCAAAAGAGGGAGGTGCCACCTGACAACAGAAAGGTCACCAGCAGACCTCATACATTTAGAGTCAAGAACTGTTACCACAACTTGATGAGCTGAACTCAACTGTTGTGCTGGATCACGCAGAACAGATAGGCACTAAAGTAGATATAAACTAAACCACTTTAATTTCTGCACTCTGAAACATACCTGGAAGAGAAGACTAAGTCTATCCCATTTTTGTAGAATTAGGACAATGTTCTCCAAATAGCCAAATTGACTGCTTAACTATCCCAAGTCGAGAATTAAAAACTTCTTATGCTGGAAAGAGATAAAAAAGATGGCAAAAGACCATTTCTCCACAACACCTGAAACACAAACTGAAAATAAAATACCTTATACCTGTAAATCTTTTCCCCTCTGAGAAACTGGATGGGGTTTTTCTTTGTTAATCAATCATATTTGTATGGTCAGAAAAAGTTACTTCATCCGGTAAAAATTATAGCCATTATGAAAAAAACTTCTGAGGACAACTAATACTCATGCTCAACTAGTACTACCTTCGCAGATTGCTGTTACTGTTTATTCAGAACCGTGCAAGCACATTTAGTATGTGGAGTTCACAAGTGTAGTTAACACACAGATCAAACTATAAGTACATAGAAGTGCCAAGACACATTTTTCCTATTTACTGTAGTTCAATGCTGGCCCACAGCGTATTACTGCTTTCACAGTAGGATACTTTTTTCTGCTTAATTTCCTGTTTAGAATTACTTATAAAAGTTACTTTCCTTCCCAGCCAATTCAGTCTCAATTCCTACAAATAAACTGAAAAAAATCTGACTGAAATAACAGTTACTTCACCAGTCATAAGATCCCACTGCTCTTGCACCACAGCAATAGATCCTAGACATTGCAAAAAGATTTTAATGTAGTACTATCATGAGATTAACAACAGTAATTTATGAGACTAAAATGAAAAACCAGAACAAGCTTATTTTGAACTTTTTGAAAGTATTATTTTGCAATGCAGCTTGTGTGGTTGCCACAGAGCACACGAAAACCCCTTTGCAAGGTCTTCATGCACAGTCCAACGGAATGCATGGAGCCAAGGTTCATCTGGGACACACTGGTACTGAGGAAATGGAAAGCAATAATTTAAAAAAAAATGAAGTATAAAAAGACAAAATCCACTGTAAGCCTATGTAATCATTAGACTTGGAAAAAACCTGATGGTTTTCTGTGTCAACCTTATTGTGCCTTGGCCCGGTATGCAAATCAGTTGCAGGGGCAGGAATATTCCAGTCTCCAGACTGATGGCAACAGGCTGCAAGTGATTTCCCAGATACAAGGAGAAAGATTTTTTATCACATCTAGTCATACAGAGTGCTTTTTCCAAAGGTATGAGGTACGTCAGTTCCTCTTGCCAGGAAGTTCTGACTTTTCCAGCTCCCTTTTAGCCAACAGTACAGCCAAAATAAATTTATCACATTTACCTGCCAGGTTCTGCCTTCCAATTTTCCTAGACCTTTCAGTAGCATATTGAAAATTCATTACTGCAGACAGCAGAATAGGAAATTAGAACGTCAGTGTGCTCTTTATTCAAAAATGCCTAGTCTCAATGTGCAGCAGGAGGTAGTGCCTAACATTTAACTAGTCAACTTTCCAAGTTATTACCTCAAGTAAAAATTACAGAAAATGCAAGTATATACACAAAATCTTCCTTTCCTCAAGCACAGCCTGGGAAGCATGAGGAACTGTTTAGAGAATCTTAAAAATAATGTCTTTCATGGGCATGTATGAATTTGGAAATGTTTGATTAATTCCTAATTAAGCATGTTTCTGTGAACAAAATCAAGAGTTTTCTCCTCTCATTGAGGAAAGGGAAACAGTCATGGATAGGAAATAAATATCTCACACAGCAAAACCTGTTTTATTCCAGTGCTGTCAAACCTACAATGAGGGAAGAGCTGTGATCTTACCCTCAGGCCTGGTGCAAACAAGCCTGTTAATCACTCATATAAGACAAGGGAACTACCGTGGTTACAAGACATAAAAGTGCCTGTTACAGGACAAAAGAAAGCATTGGGAGAGGTCTGCAAGCCCTGTTGCCTCCACCTGAACAGCTTTCACAATTTTTCGATTTTCTGGACTATTTCACCTTGAAAACATTTGACTCTTTTTTTTCCAGTTTTGAAAAGTCAACTCTTGTCAACTGTTACTATTCTCAAAGTATGACTACTTTTAAAACTCTAGACTGGCCAACACCATTAAAATAGTATTATTTTCAAACCATTTTAGGAAAACAAAAAAAACCCACAGCTTCTTGCAAGTACTGTTAGCATAATTACAGAACATAACCCAGGATTACCACAGTAAAACGAAATACAGACTAAATAGTTCAGCATAGTGCATGCACTCTCTTAGCTTTATCACACTCTATTTTTCACTATCCTTAACCACATTCTTTATCTTTCAAAAAAACAGCCAACCAAAATATTCTTTCAAAGTTTTCTCATTTATTTTTAATGTGAAAAAGAATAAAATCAAATTTTACTCTTTGGTGCCAAGTATCTCGCAAATCACTAAAAAATCCCTCTGCAATCAATAAAGTGTTGAACAACACTCCTTTTATAAATCCAGGTATTTACAAGGTCATGTTTCAATTTCAAATAAGGAAAACCATAATGGATCTTTTTAGCAGGGATTATGTCCCAGTAATTGTTTTTTGACTAGTATAAAGCAGTTACATCCTAACACTACTATTACAAAAACATGTAGGAGGTGCATGACTTAGCAGTCTCAGAGAACTCACTACTAGAAAATTACACTCCTATAGTTTGAATTTGAGATTATGTGCTCTTGCTTTATTTGTATCTGCTTTCTTCTCTGCTTATGGCATTTGAGGGTTGTTTTTTAAAAAAGATAATTTCTTTTAGGAAAATTATATACAAATTTGGAGCGATGAGACAAAGCTGCTAGTCACCTATGAAATGCAAATGAAAATATTTAAGCAAACAATAATGAGCATACATTGTCCAATCTTGTGTTATAGATGGAAGAGGATATTAACCATTAATTTATGCATCTGAAACATGCTGCCATGAAATGCCACCTTACAAAATTTTGTTAGCAAAGAATATTAAAGGTCCTGATAATTTTTTGCTCTGACAGGTAATGAATGTTTATTATAAGAAATGAATTCAGCAAGCCTCTTATATTGCTGACTCATACATCTGTGGCAGGTCAAGTCTTGTTCCTAGGCCCATCAATCTCTACCTGAATCTTCAAAAATTAAGGAAATTAATCTGCAACATCACTTAACCAACTCCTCATATTTTATTTATGCCTATTAGATTTTCCCAAGTTAAAGTTACATCTGAGAAACATGTAAATGGAAACAACATGCATTATGAATGTGGATTAAAAAATATGGTAAACATTTGAGTGCATTAAATTGGAAATTCTGTCACAACAGTGATGTCTAACATAAGATACACAAGCCCCGAGGAACTTGGAGAAATAATCGTTGTCTACTCACTCCGTCCAGTGCCACGCCTTCACTCAAACCATGTAAACATTTTTATAGCTGGATGATAAAATGTATAACTTTTTAATTCAAAAGTCTGTATAAAGTCAGAATACCTACCAGGCAAAAGTCAAAAGTTTTGTCGAGGTCACTGGGTTTCCGTATTTCCTTCTGGTAAGCCATTCCAGTCATTCTGAGCTTGCACACCTTTTTATTCCCATTAGGGGAACAGAACAGTACTAATCTGTGTTGATGTATTTTGGAAATCACTCAGAATAAAACTTAAAACACAAAAGAACATTCATTCTTCTTCAGTACTTATCACATAGCTTGAGGTAAATTCAAGGAACCTGGAACATGCAGTTCTTAATGAAACTGCTACTGCTATTATTAGCCTATTAGAAGGAGATTTCAGCATGGAGTGCTAGCGACTTACAAATACATTCTACTGTTCATATTAGTCTTTTCTTCAACAAAGTCACCTCTTTTCAAGATTATTAATACTGAAATTCTCATGGGTCTTAATTCTAAATTCTCCAGAAGCACAGGTCCCTCTGTGAAGGGGCACAAGCACTCCCTCACAAACGAAAACAAACCTGGAGCTTTTAGTGGTACTGTAAATGCACAAGTAGAAAATCCTAAACATACAACTCCTCCATTTGGATACAGATTTTCCCCAAATAGCAAGAAAATGTCTGGTTGTTAAAACTGCTTCTGAGTTTGGCTATTGAATAACTTTCATTTGCTTCAAGGTGGAAACATCTGGAACGTTTGGAGGTCAATAGATGCATGAGTTTTCTTCACAAAGCACAGCTCTTCTACTTCTAAGGCACAATCAAAGATGAAAATACCATGTGCAATCCAATCGGGCTCAACTTCTTTTGTCATTGCCTTACAGCTCTCAAAGAAACTAGGTCTGACATTGCATTGTTGGTTGGTTTGGTTGGGTTTTTTTTATACAGATTGTCTTACAACACTTTCTGTGTTTGACACCATAGTGGATGATGCTTTACTAACCAAAGGACAGGCCAGACCCCAACAGGAGTAACTCTTGTGCAAGTGTGACTTCACAGTACTTGTACTGAAGAAAAAAATGCAAACTTGCAGGATTTAGTCCTTATTCATGCTTTTATTCTAAAGGAATTGATCACAAACAAGGGTAGGATAATGATGGATTTCCAAATATTTGTTAGCATTCTGGAAGAATATGTGGCAATTACAAGGTAAGCTGTAACATTCAGAATTACTATTGGCACTAAAAAATACGAAGTTTTTCAACCACATGAAATGCAAGCCTTAAAGATCTTAAGAAATACAATACCTCCTCAGCTAAAAGGAAATGGGAGCCAAACCGCAAGTAAGAATGCTTATCAGCCTATAGAGAGATGTCACTCAAAGATTAGTGGCAAAATTAACAATTCAAGGTGTTCTACTACTTTTCTCCTATATATCTCAGTCACAATTATTAAAACTATCACAAGAAAATTTTTAAAGGGTCAGTATTTACAATCATAGGCAGATTTGTTACTCTGGAAGGAAACAAACGTAAATCTGCTTAGGTTAGCAGAGAAATACCATCAGGTCTTCATGGCTGGAGCTTTATGTGTTGCAGACTTGTTTCTTCCTATTATGTTTCTATAATAAATACCCTGATGGTCTTTGAAGATCAGCTGCTTCCTGAGCTCAAAAGTCATCATGACCATCTACTTCCACCGTCCTTCTCTAAGTTCACCATCCTAATGAAATAACCTTCATAGACATCTGGCCTTGAACGTTCTAATTGAAGCACAATCATGCTCTCACACTAACTCAAAAACAGCACGTGAGATCACTTCCTCAAAATAAAGGTTTTTCTCTCACACACTGTACAGCAGACTGATATCCAATGTTGTTCAACAGTCATTTCAAGGCTGAATCCACTGGTTCTAAACAGGAAATAAACCCTAAAAGTTAGGCAGCACATTGCAAAAACAAAATAAAAGTTCCTTGGTTTTCCTCTCTGACAAAATTGTTGTGTTTTCTCCATTGTGTGACACCATATTAGTTACCACCATTCTTCAATTTTTAGTGAAGGAGGTCTTGGGTCATCTGCTGATTTCACTGCTTTTTAGGCCATACCTACACTGCAGGGTATGCATGTTCTGCAACGAGCTCTACGATTATTCAGATTGAGGACCTGATCCGAGTACACTACAGCTTTACTACAACTCTATGCCCGTGTTTTCCTTCTTTGGATTCAGATTGAAAAAAGAGGCAAAAGAAAAGGAAAAATTTTCTTTACTATGTGCTTGGGGATCATCCCAGTATTAAATCAGGATATGGACAAGCTACCGGGGCAGGACCTGCAAAGGGCTCTGTAGTCAATAGATAGAAGGGGGTATGTCCAAAAAAAGCAGTTCTGAGTTTAAGTCCCACACTCTTAATTTTGACAATGCAGTGAGGTGGGATTACCCTTGACCATGTTTCTGTCTCTGCCCTTGCATGACCCTCAATACCATCATGACTGGCAAGGGGGATAAGTTGTTTGGCTTTTTTTTGGTGGGAGGTGGTGGTTTTAGTTTGTTGGGTTTTTTTTAAATACAACAGTGAGCTCAAGAGCAAGAAGTTCAAACACATCAACCACTTATACGAAGTAAAAGACAAAACTATGTACACAGTGGAGTTTTTTCAACAAAATGTTACAAAAGTCACAGGTTTGATCACAAAAGTGACAACAGGCATAACAGGGTCTTTCATTGCAGCTACCCACACTGTTTGATGTGTTACTCCTGAGCATTCTGCCAACAACATGCAAAAGTAGTAGTGCAATTATAAATATATGTGACTTAAATACATTGAAATATTAACTTTCATATGGAAAAACAAAACTGCAATGGAATAACATATTAAGTCATTATGAACTATCACACAGGTATTTTTAGAAGTCCATGTCTGAAATAATGCTCATGTAATTTATTATTTTTCTAATGAGTAAGGACCTTAAACACTACCTCAGCAGCAGTACTTAACATACCTTCCTCTGAAAGTGATTCATGTAACCAGGCTAGCTATATTTTTTTGCTAAAAATCCCTGTATATTGTGGAGTACTTTTACCACTAATAGATATGAACAAGCAAAAGTTATTTGATAGAACAAGATCAGTTTTGGGCTCCTCAGTCTTAAGCTATACATCACAATAACTCATTCCCAAAAATGTGAAGTCAAAAAATAGTTTTAACTCAAGCTCAAACACCATCTATATACCCTAACTTCAAAACACTTCTCCGGAACAACTTCTACACAAGGGAAATCAACCAATGTTTAATGACTAGGTAAGGGGAGTGAAACTGTTACTGAAAGTCTTAAAATGCTCCTGAAATTCCTCATCTATTATGTAATCATAAAGCTTTTTTAACATCTAGTAAAAATGTATTAACTCTTAGAAGTATAAAGATCTGTTATACTATTCAGGAGAGAACAGCTACTAGTCTCCCTCCTACCCTTCTGTCACACCAGTCCATGGACAGTGTTCAGACTTGTAACCCTTTGTAAGGGATCCAACACAGCCCAGATTCACAAACCCAGACCAACTCGGTTCTACAGAATGACTCCTTTTCCATATCTAAGAGAACAAAGGAGTGAAATACCTCCTTTCCCTAAAAAAAATAAAAGCAAAGCCAAATCACTAATTGTGCTAACCTTTCACATAATCTCCCTCCTTTCTATAGCTGAGCACAGATGTTCTATTTTTGCTTTATCAAGCACTTTTGACAATCAGGGCAATACGAGCCCATACATACAATGCAGATTGATAAACACACAACTCCATTCTCTCCCCCTTTTAGTTCTTGGTTAGCTATAAACTCTTCATGTAAACATTACTTTTTTTTTACAAGACTTGCAGTAACAGTGCTATGACACTTATCAAGGTCTTCAAGTTATGACTGAATTTAGATACTTCATTACAGCACTGATCTGTTCAGCTCCTGGCGTGGGAGGGTGACTTTTTATTTGAGGAACTTGTGCATTCCTTTTCACAGCTTTATTTCTCACAGGAAAAGACTCCCATATTGCATGGTCATTTACTTTCCTTTTAAAAACAAATCTAGATAAATAAAAAGAATTATGGTCAACTATTTTTTCCTACAAATTTCTATTAAGCCTATGCAGTGACCATTTCAATCATGCAATGTAACTGTAGCTCCAACATGGGAGAAAAGTCAAGGACTAGAATGTTATTTTAAGAGTTGTCTTCTTTCCACTAAAGACATCATCTCTTCTAGAAGTGTCTGTAAATTGCTTTATCATGAATATCATGTCAGCAATCAACACTGGGTTGAATGAGGTCTTGTCTTCTGGGACTGGGTGGTCACAAACTCACATGGTTTCAGAATATTTTGCTTTAAAAAGATATTTAGTTGATCAATGAACACATTCCTCATACTTCAAAAGGTTAACCTAACCCACAAAATGCAGTGGCAGTATAAAAGAAACTATTGACTTCTGTAAAACAGGCATTGCCTTTGATCTTATCTGCTCCAAATTCAATTACCCCACATCACTCCTGGAGAGCCTGTTTTGTGCTGCAGGGAACAGGAACAAGATATCCATGTCAGCATTTCAAGTAGGAGGTGATCTCTGTGACTTGGCTCCCACAAGCATTTGATGCTATTTCAGAAAGGTATTAAGAAAATAAAAGTAAATGTTGATCAAAAAATAAAGAAGAGAAAGTATGGGCAAGCTTAATATATATTACTCCAAGTTAGCTCTTCCTAGTCTGCCATATTTCCAGTAGAGTTTTTTTAAATAGTTCTATTGTTTTACTGCTCCTGCTACATACAGCTCTACAAGCATAATGAATATGCGACAGTAAAAATAAAGCTTGGCAACACTGCATGATATTCTTAGCTTAGATCTCTGCATTCATTATAGCTTTTAGATCTTTTTCTGCTCTTTTGGTCTTTTAAATGCATTCTAGTTTGCTGAAAAAGCAATAATTTTATATGCTGTTTGCATTTTCAATTTCTTTTCATTTTGCTACATCTTTACAATACTCAAATGTGCTGGCAATTCCATCTAATTATAAGGTTCGGTTGCCTTGAAGAGGAGGAGTACAAAAATTTTCCCAAAGTCAGTAAATCAGCCAGCAGCATCTAGAGCTGGAGAATCATTTGTTTCTGAAACTGTTCTGATTCCCAATTCTGCAGCTCAAAACCTGGGTAGCATCATATTATACATTTTTGATATACAATATGTTATTTGGTCATCATTCTTTTTCCCTTGCCTCTACCAATAGAGTTAACGGAAACTGAAATTAGTGTTAACTCTAATTAACATCCTATGCATCTTTTCTTCTAGAAGGCTGATGCTTGCTATTCAACTTGTCTAATCTGTCAGAGAGTACAATGCAAACCAGTGCAACTCATTAGCTGCTAACCCATCATCTTCATATCACAGTGACAACAGTGACTGAGCAGTAATCCAATTTCACTCTGCATCTCCTATATTATTGACAGTGGCTGTTCTGTCCTAAGGTAGGCTAACTTGCCAGAGGGTACTGTGAGCAATTTAAGTTTTCAGGAAAAACTTATGTATCCTCCCACTTACTTTCTTATGTATCACCTGACATAAGATAAATTAAATTCCCCCCAGTGAGCGAGTCTGAACATAAAATTAGGTCCAGGGCAAAGTTAATGTAAAGAGAATCTCTGTATCTTGTAGCTTAATTAGACAAATATGTTGCAAAGTACTATGCCTTATACCAGTTGCAAAGCAATGGCACCATACAAGTAAAATAGTTTGGAAAGGGAAACAAGGGAAATATGGATAAAATAGTTATTATGCACATCTAAAATAAGAAAAAGAAAGGTCAGCAATGAGGCCAAATGTATACACCAAACAATTCAGGCTACACTAAGCACACACAAAACCAACCACCATGGTATAGGGAGCAAACACACTATCACATAAGATGTATTTACATTAATAAATTGTAGTGGTTTTGGTTTACCTTNATTTGGCCAATTTCAACCAGTCACATAAATAAATACAAACATAAGAAGATGCCTTCTAGAACCCTTTTTCAGCTATGCCCAATGACAACACGTTTGTAATAGACAGTCTCATGGGCACACTTCTGCAAGAGTGGGTCAGTCATAAAACACATCATTTATCCATCCCACTGTGTTACTTCACCCAGCAGAAAGAAACAGCAGTGTGATGTGTGCTCAGTAGCTCTCATCTGTGGACCTGCTGAGCTGTACGTGCACAGTGAGACAGCACACCGATTCCCCAAAGATACCAGCCAGATGGACCACAAAGCACTGACTCACACAATTCTGCAGTTTAATACATCTATTCCAGATCTCACTAAAAATAAACCCCTACAAAACTCTCAGCACATACTCCTCTTCATGCAGTTCAATACAATTTATGTGGCATTTGGCCACATCATAAAGCCACATCAAAAGCTGGAGCATCACACCAGCAGAGTGTGAGGTGGTGATCAGAGCACTGTAGAGAGTAAGAGCTGCATTTCAGGGATCAGCATGATTCCTGGCATTCACTGGAGTACAAGGCACATTCAGATGGCTCTCTGGAAAGGTCACAGTCCCTCCGACTGGTGGCTGAACAGATTTATGGGCTACCATAGAATTTCCAACAGGCTATCAAAACTTTCTTGATGATGCAGAGTCATTTGCATGTCACAGTCCATGTCCCTACATATCAAACAGTGACTGGCAATTCCCGAATACCAGTGACACTAAGTAATTTATTACCTTTTTTCAGTTGTCAAATTAGCCTCTTTTTTTCCAAACTATAAATGCCATATTTTAGAGATTCTTTTTGCTCTGAAGAAAATGAACAATCCTTTTTCCATAAACATCAACTGACTATTTGGAATATATACCTGGTCACTACATTTTAATAAATAAATGCTGCAGACCTACAACACACATTTGTGTGTACACAAGCACATAAGTAACTGCTCTCTAAAGAGCTTCTGAAGAAGCTTGAAATTGGTTATTGTGCTTTAAGTAGTTAAGCTATTTTTAGGGGGGTGGGAATCTATTGTACTCAATTTTGATGAAAAAAAATTTCTTCCATATAAAAAAGGATTCAAAAATGCCCTTTCATTACTTATAAAAACATCAATTTGTCTATGTCTTGCCTAAGAACTGTCTTTCACATTACACAAACTACTATTCGGAACAAATACACGAGGAAAGGAACATAACACTCTACCAACATAATCAAGCAAAATTACTTTCTCACTTTGCATAGTCAACTCTGTCAAAGGCTACAGAACAGACCATAGCAGCACCATACAATTTGTAACCATCTCACATTCTCCCATGTTTTTACTACAATTCTACAAATATTGATCATGTGTAATGCTTCAAATTTTAACCCCATTACAAGTTTTTAATTATTCACTTTTCTCCTCTAAACTAGTAGCCACATTTCCACTGCACTTAAGCCAACTCTTGTGTGGACGTGACATATTCCAATGTTCAAGTAACTTTTCTATTACCAACAATATCAAAATCTTACAAAAATGTATATAGCTATTAATGCACACTCCTTGCCCATCAGATCTAAGAGGACAGCAAGCACTTTCATTGTAATCTACACTTCATAAACTTTGCTAGTTTCTCAGCAAAGTACCCCACTTCTCAATGCTCATATACAACTTTCTTGACTATTTAAGCATTGCTTGGAACATGTAGTAATAGCACCAAACCTTAAATTCACTTTTTTTTTTGTTTCATCCCTTTCTGAAATGTCTTTGGTCTAAGTCTGCTTATCCTATGCAATGAAATACTCCCTTGTAAAACATCTATTTTAAATGCTAATTGAATTCACACTTGCAAAACCACAACTTACAAAGATGTCAGGAAAAGAACAAAAACGTCTTATTCAAACAGATGGAATATTTTCTCAAAAAAATAAAAATCATAACAAATTAAAAAACCATTTATTAATTTGGAAATTACCCCTGTAGATTCACATTGATATTAAAAAGGCTTTACTCTAAATCTGCATATACCGTTTTTCCAATCTTGCTACCATAAATACTCCTTAAAATAGAACAGAATTTAGATTGCTTAATTAATGTGACTAGAAGTCAACAGTTTTATACAAAACTAAACTTGTAAATTTTCTTAGGACAGGTTTCAGACTGCCTCCATCCTAGCAAATTAAACACCACCCAGATGTTCCTGGGCATTTAATGGAATTAAATCCCTCAGTTCTAGCAAGTTTTTGACAGAGACATCCCTAGCTTCCTTTCAGCCTGTGCCAGCTGTCCATCTCCTAGACAATTCTCAGGCACAGTTCAGGGTGAGCGTGGGTCATGCACCAGTCCCAACAGAGCTTGGTTGCAGCCCAGTCTGGGGTAAAAGAATTTCAGACCACAGATCAAAGTTCTTCCATAGCAGTGGGCATCATGTCACAGAAGTGTCCTGATCACACTAATTCGCTAGCATTGATGTAACCACAAGACAAGTAACTTTTGCCTCAACTTTTTAATCCAGGTTTCAAAGTACCACAATGACTGTCCTGAACTCCATACCTTTAAACCTTGCAAACATCAATCATGCTGTCTGCTGCATTCTGGAAAAGGAAATGCCCTCCCAAGACAAGTGGGGCACTGTGAGGCCAGGCAACAAAGGGACACAGCATATCAGATATATCACAGTTACTCTGAGGCAAATGTCAGATGTGCCTAGAAGCACAGTGCTTGCTGAAAGAAGAGTTAGTTACATCCCATTTCACCACTGAGCATGAGCAAACACACGAGACAGATTGGCTCATGCACTGTAATCTCTCACTTTATCTTAGTCTAGAGCAACTCATCCCTTTTGCAATACCACACAGCAACTACAGTCCTTTCAGATGTAGACAGGCAGTGCATAAACCCGTGACCCTAGTGAAGCTGGGTATTTCTGAAAGGCAGAAATGATCACATGCCCTGTGTCTTACAGGATTATAGTGTACAAAACTCTCATACTCTACTGCAAGAGAGTAAGTGTAACTCCCACTGCGCGTGACTGGCCAACACCATCTTCTCCACAACAGATATGGAAGAGCCACTTCAGCTCTCCTGGACAAGCAGCAGCTGAAACATTGCTCTCCTGAACTGAATATCTGATCCAGGAGTTTTGCTTGTATTGCTTGACTCTTCAGTCTACACCACCTTTCTACTGTACTAACTCCAGTTCTCACCTACCCCTGAAGGGGCAGCAACTGGTCTCCTGAAATCCGCCCTGATGTCCAGCTGGAAGAAAAGGTTACCAGACAGCTGGGATCTTGGCAAGGTTAACTAGGTTATGCACTTTAATATCATCTATGAAGACACAGCTGAGCCTTCTTAACTTCCACATACCAAAACAAACACAGGAGGCAAAAGTCAGTAAAAGAAATCAAAATCTTGGGAACATTAAACCTGGTTTTAGTTTTTCTATAACAAATGTGGTTCTGAAAAGAAGGGAAGTTTTAGATGAAAAGTCATCATTCAGAAATAAACCACATGAATTTCATGGTCCTGGTGAAATGTTGTTGCTTGGAGACTCAGGTAGAAATTCATTACAGAAGTGAGAACTACCAAAAATAGCTAAAGTGATATTTCATTTGGCATAAGGTCATGAAGGCAACACTTAGAGACATGTGACAGGAGATTCATAAATTTCAAAATTACTGGATCCCAAGCTGACCTTGCAGTCATGGGCTTTTTAAGTTAGGAGACGCTTTAGTATCATGAGATAAGGAGAAGATGCAGAAAAACTGTATCACTGGGTGGCAAGCTGAAATGTACTTTGAAAATAAAAAATCAAATTGCTTTTAACAGAACAAATGGTCAAGGACTGCCAGCAATGAAGTCTAAATGAGACTGTAAATGACCTTGCAAGAATCTCTTCCATACTTCAACACACAGATGAATCTCATCTATCAGATAATTCCCTCCTCTAAACTAAAACATCCTGGGCCTATACACAGCAGTCTGTGTCTGGAGAACTTAACTAGCCAACAAGACAACACAATTGCTGCAGCTACTCCAGGGCTGGTTGGAGTACCTCCCACATTAGCGATATCAGACCACAATAGGCAGGGAAGCACACTGGTATTCACTAAGAGAGAATAAACACATCTTATGTCCACCCCAACAACTCAAATTTTTCCTTTCTGAGCAACAGGATACTGCAAGGCAGTCTTGGCGCTCTCATTTCAGGAACACGTAATAATATTAGATATAACTACCCTACCAAGAGGGAAATAAAACATTGTATCAGGCAGGGAGGGAATGAGTTATGCAGAATGTGCAAATAGCTTCATCAGCAAGACTTTTATTAGTGCCTGCTGAAGGGAAGCCAATGACAACACCACTGGAGACGCAGAAGCCTTGACAGCAGTCTTAACGCTCCTGGGCACATCTCAAAACTCCTGGGAGATCCGACGTGGCTACTACCCCCATGCCAGCCCTGCCCAGGGGCTGTAGGGCTGGACTGTGGGCAGGGTGTTTACTGGCCCAGTTATCACACCAGCCTCCCAGTCCCTTACAGAGCAGCCTGCACTCACTGCTCCCCAAGTTCCTCAGAGTTTGCATACCCTTAGCCAGACAACAGAGGCTATTATGGAGAAGGGAAATCACAGATATATTCCAAATCGTCACTGCTGTTCTCATGAAAAACTGCTCCAGCTGCCTACCACAGCCTGACTGCTGGAATCTTTATAGTTTCCTATCACAGACCTCTGTGTGGATCCTCTGTTCTTAACAGAGTGGAAGAGAGTGCTTTCAATGAAGACACCTACATCTTCTAATGGCAGTGTCATAACCTCTCCTGGTACTCTTGTTGACAGCTCTACGTTTTATATGGGTTGTCACTGTGGAATACGTTAGTGGAATTGTTTTGGTTCTGGTACTTTGTGAAAGTGTTACCATACTGTAGGGTACAGATCAGTGTTTCATTCTATCCTTTGAATTTTTTATAAATATCCCTGAACAAAAAGCAATGACAACTTTAGAGGCAAAATTCAGAATCTACACCTTCCTCTGCTGCACAACAACCTATATCTTGCTTTCTTTTCAGCCTTTTTACTCCTGCATGTTCAACCAGGAACGCAGTTTCAAAAGAAAAACATTATATTCCTACCCAAATACCAAAAAATTTGTGTCATTCTGGGTTGCAGATAATCAAAACTCTTCAAGCACAAAGAGGCCCAAAATTACATATAATTCTCAGATACTCAAATCACTGTTATTCTTATGCAAATTCACACAGAAGCAGCATTCAGTTTTGGATTAGGTTTCCCTGGTTTGTAAACCGAAGAAAACATTCAGGCAATTTTTTATCTGAGGACAAGAGCATCATCTCTGGGAATGCAGTTTCTGAGAAGACATAGATACATTAATACTCCTCAAATTCAGATGCCTAAAGAAACTGGCAGTGGTGCAAAGAGGCTAACCTGGACCACTGTATGAAACATCCCAACTTAAGCAGGGTTTAGGACTGGATTTTGTCCTTTGTCTTCTATATGGTTTAGTTGCATATGCCTGCACTGCTAAACGTCACTGAGTTTGCATTACGGCTTTAGTACCTCTCAGAATTAAATTCTTGGTTGCACCAGACAAAAGATCTTTCTGTACACTGGGTGGTCTGAGGGATGGGTAACAAATCACCATAAGAACACACTGCAGAACATTTCTTTCAAGAATTATATTATTTTATAAACATTAGCTGATTATTTTTTCAGCCAGCAATACGCAGGCATGAAGCATGAGCCTCTCCTAGCTCCTAAAAGAGCTCTTCCACCTCCCTAGTGTCTTGTTAAAGTCACTTCTCAAAACCTTTTAAGTTGTGCAATGAACTTTTTCTATGGCTATTCCTTCTCCATCACTGGGTTGTTACACTGAAGTAATTAAGCACTGCTAATGATAATAATAAAAGCCATTATCTTCAAGCACACATTTGATCTTCCTGTCAAGTCATCATATAAAGGTGGCACAATTATCTCAATTCTTCACCCTCCCTCCAAGACTTTACATACTCCATATTCTCTAAATGCTTTTCTGAGATCTACACTTTCTGAATTAACAGCAACTGTGATACCAATTTAAACATAAAAATAGCTTTAGCCTGATGTCAAAAGCAAAAGCAGCCCAATGTATGAGATAAAATGCTCCACTTGCAGATAAAACTGTTGTCATACTAAAAATATCAGCAGCAACTGACATATGAAAAGTCCTGTTTACGAACTCACAGGAAGAATCAGATCATGAAGGATGCCACTCTTCACAACACAGCCAACAATGTCCATCAGGAAATACTCAGCATGGGCAAAACAATCAGGAGAAGAGGAAAATATAAATATGTAGTTACTGAAGTTAATAAAAATACCATTAGTGACTTCCAAATCAGAAAGAAATTATTCTGCTAATTTTAAAAGGCTAAACCTTGAAATTGTGATTCAGCCTTTGTTTTAATTAGTCATCTCAAGATAAAATTTAACAAGACATTTTTCTGCATGATTACAGAATGTACTGTCAGTATTTTGGACAATACTGAGTATCACTAGTATCTAACAATGAGGATGACACTCCTTTTGTCATCTTGTTCAAGTTTTAGAAAAATTTTAGAAGATTAGTATGTGGCTACCAGATAGTGGAAAATCTTACTCCACTTAAGATTTCATATGTCAGAAGTGATGCTGGATTTCAAAAGGCCAACAGTAGTATCTTTAAATTACTTATATTAAAAAATAACCAAGATTCAAAATTATAAAACAGAGTAAAGCAAAATGGTAAGTCACATAGAAGCAGGAGGAACTGAATTCAAAACAACACTGCCCAAATACATATCTTAACAGGATAAAACAAGAAAAGATTAGGTACCAAGTGAAATTTTTTCTTTACAATACATGTGCTCCTATTTGCTAAAACTTTCCCATCCTATACATGTACCATACAAATTGTTAGAAGACAGAGGGAAGTTATAAAGTGACTAAAAATGGAGAGAGTGCAACATGGATCCCTCTTCACATGAACATTAAGGAGTATAATTTACTTGGGTACCAAAAGGCTAGTAATTTAAATGTTCAACACCAAAAAGTAAACAGACACGTGCTACAGAAGTTTGCTATGCCAGAACATTTGCCTTAGTGAGATGGAAGCCCTAACCGGGCAATGGGGGGAAAAGTCAGCATAACAAACAAACCAGGAGATACAGCACCTATCAAAAAGAAATGAGAATTTTGTTACAAAATCAGGCAATAACACACATGTTCATGGATGATCAGTACCAGGGAGGCAGTGAGACTTGACAAGTCACTACAATGGCTATGTACCTGAACGAACTCTTTATTAAGAGTCTTTAAGATGACAATTTGTTCTTTGCTCTCCCCACAGCCTCCTACACAGTAAAATTACCAAGTTGCATCACAGGAAGGAATCTCAAGCAATAAATTATATAGTCCCACAGGAAACCTAAGCATCCAGCTACCATAAACATACTATAAATTCAGAAAGAATATAAGGTATCAGAGAAAAAAAGAAACTGCTTACAGAACCTTAAACTAAAATGTATCACTGTTCTCCAAATTATTTGTAAGAAATAAATGAAGAAGCTTGAGAAATTACTGATGTAGTTCTGATCAGTTCCATCCACAGCAAAGGGAAACCACAAGTTAAATTAAAAAAAAAAAACAAACCTAAAATACTGGGGAAAATACTGATAATATAATGCCAAATTCCCATAATTTCTGTCATGATAAACCAAATTTCTCCATAATTGTTTGACATCCTCTGAGATTAAAAAAAATGGGGTGGTGTACGGGTGTGTATATATACATATATGTATAAACATACACATATACATTTACATATATATTCTCTATGTGCACACAAATACAGGGAGATTTTACATATTTCCAAAAGCTTACTGAAACCAAATAGGATGCAGGGCACAATCATTTTGTAGCCTGAAAAATTACTTACAGAATAATAAAGCCTTGGATTTTGGCTGCCTTCCAATGAGAAGAATGGTGTGATTTTCCAGAAGTCAACAATGCATTCTACATTTATCACAGATTTAGAGAAGGCAGTAAACAACAAAATTCAGTCTTGTCTGATGATAAAAATGTGTTGAGATTGGGAGAACTCCAGAATTTTAAGACTCACGAACTAACTTATTGAAACTAGAAAGATTATTAGACAATGGCAATGAAATATGAACTACAACTTAACAAAAAGCAAAAAAAATATTGGTAATGGAAAACAGAAGACAAGCATCTCCAAACTACCAGGACCAGCAATGGAAAACTGTCTGCTAACTGCCCAAAGATCAATACCTCTTATACTTAGTATTCCAAGACCTACTCAAAAGAAAAAAAAAATCAAAGGGAATTCTTAAATACATATCAAAGACATACTACTTAAAACAGTAATGTAACAAAAGGGCTACATACAATCACGCTCACATCATGAAGTATATCAATAATAAGAGCAATGAAGTGCATACACAACCATTAAATGCTTTAGTACTATGACACTGAAAGAACTTTCAAGTATGAGATTGTAGAAGCTGAGATGTTTTATCATGAAATACAGAACTAAAAGCATTTTATCCAAATTAAAAAAAACTACTATGAAAATACAAAAAATGTTAGACTCCCTTTTGCTTATTTATTAGACTAACAAAATCAAATTGCAAACAGACTCCACTATTTCATATAGCATTTAGGCCATTTCTCAACACCAACTCCTAGTCATGGAGATAAATAGTGAGATAATCTGTTTGTTTACTTAGAAGAAAGAAAAACCAAATAAGTAAACTAAAAATTATTTATCAGTCAAGTAATTAAGCCAATACATGGAAAACAAGTCTTGGGAGTTTCAAATGCAGTTAAGATACAAAAAATATCTTGGTGTGTTTCATAATTAATTAACTTGGTCGCACACAGCAAGGAGGGAACATTTGCTTTCATTGGCAGCACAAAACCAGGCTTACTCTCTCACCCTGAACAGCAATGGTCACACACACGGGTGCAAGTCACAGTACTGAAACCAACAGCAAAAGAAATATAGTCATTTCAGAAAAAGTGCTAGTGTCTGTCCCCTTGGTGGTGTTCCTTCTCTCTGTACTTTCCATGGCAGAGATTAACTATACACTTGAAATTCTCTCACAGCAGGACACTAGCCCTTCAGTACACAACCTGATACTCAAGTCCCAGTCAGGCTTGATCCTAACTCTAGGAAGTCAAGTTCACAGCAGGAACCAGCACACAGGCACATGGCCTGAGAAATCTCATTCCACACATATACAGCTTTTACATTTGATTATAAGGAAAAGCTTAAAGGTTTCTCCAGCTTCAACTACAGTTCAGGGAGAGAAGACCATACTGCTTTCTAGGACTAAAGTGGGTGCTCCAGGGTGCTCTCTGTGCCAGTGGCAGGCAGGAGGAGAATGGAACAGAGGTCTTCTCTTTTTCCACCATCAAAGGGAAGGGGCCAGCCTCGTGAGGAAGTACAATTTACTCCTCTGCAAAATTGGTAATAGAGAGTGCAAGCATGTCCCACAAGAAGTCCCTCAATGCAAGCCCATCTTCTGTCTGCATCTTGTAGGTGCAGACCTACAAGGCATCCAAGAGCTAAAATTTAATGTCAAAGTGATGAAGGAAGGAAGGGGAACCAAGGGTAGAGTAACTACCACTGGGTCTTGCACATGCCAGGAACAGTCTTTTTAAACACAGAAAAGCTTCTCCCAACCTCCAGTGAAGAAGTATGCCCCAAAAAAGGTAGCTGACCAAAGACCACAAGTGAGCACACTCAAAGTGTATTGGTTGAGGAAACACAAAGAAAAAAATCCAACATCCAGCAAAAACTATACAAAGATCCATCAGCCCTTTAGTCATACATCCAGATCTCCAACAGACCATTCACAATGCTGGCCACTGAAAAGGCTACAAAAATCTAGGCACCAAATTCAAAGTATATGCCAAGCTTAGAATAAAAATCATTGCCCACTTGCTATTGTTATTTAATCAAATCCTTACATTTGGTATTAAATTGCAAATTATTGCAAAGACATACATGACCTCAAAGCATAAACTTAATTGTTTAAATTCTCCTGAGTATTATGTGGTTCCCAAAGCAAAGCAATGCTTCAGTATGACAGTCAAAATATTAAGGCATAAACATGTATTGTTTCTAGAACACTAACATAATCCTTATAAATCAGATTATAACTGTTTGATACTGCTCAGTCCTACTGTACACCCATTTTAAATAGTATGTTGGATGGCTGGACTCAGAATAATCCAAGACCTGAAGGAAATTTATATCTGTAAGAAAGGAAAAAATGAGTGCGCAATTTAAGTAGAAACATATAATGCTTACAAGAATCAATGTGATTTCAGTTAACACAATTTGCAACAGCAGAAAATGAGAATTTGGGTTGATATTCTCAGATGTGGGCTAGATCCAGCCTCACAAGAAGTATATGGACTTCATTAACAAGAGCTCTATTTTCAAATATGGAAACAGAACAATGCAAAAGTATCCTGTTGAGCATGGGAAAATTACAAGGTAATTTCATCAAGGGACCTAATCAAGTTTGGCTTTCTTCCTGTAGCTCATCTGTGTCTGTTCTTTCTCCTTTAAAGAGATACCAAACCAAATGCTGCTTTAAGCCTAGTGTCAACTGGAGATAGACAAAAATTTTCTGCAAATAAGAGAAACAAAAGCCTACCCAAAATAACAACAAATGTTTCTCAGCACTTGTTTTGTTAAAAAGTGAATGAAGACAGTAGAATGCATAAACCCTGCTCTATAACACAAAGCAAATGTCAGTATGTTTGAAATGTATGTTTTTTAATTTGGAAATCAACTTTCTTCCTAAAAATTGTGATTAATTTTTCTCCAGAGAAAATTTCATATTTAAAACCTTTCAAAAACTGAGTTTTAAATGCTAATCTGTACTAATCTGAACTAAAAGAACTAATCTGTAATATATGGTATTATGAAATGGTTGGCAGCATTGGCTTACGATCTGAACAACGTGTAGTCTCTTGGGAAACAATTTCCAAGGCACAAGCAGCAGTGAAGCACCTAATTGCTATTAGAAGTCATTGGGACTAACAATCACATTGCTACGTGTGCTTTTCAAAACATTCTACCCTGAAACCGGAACTACCTTAGCAATAATATCTTATTCCCCGAAGTTATATGCAACTACACGTCAGTCACTTCTCCAGACAATGCTCTAGTCATTTTCTTATTTCTGGGATGTAATGTAAACCCTTTATCTCTGGATTAAAAATTTATCTAAAGGCAAAGTAATTTAAGGCATGAAATATTTACAAACATCAATAGCTAAGTTCCTGACTCACACCAAACTTGACAGAAGTTTTGCCTTAATAAAAAGCACTCCATTTCTCTTTTGCTAGAGCTGCTCAGGATACTTTATTATTATTATTACTTCAAAATGCCTGTCCAAATGATCACATTTGTTTTCTAATGTTACTTCCACCGTGCCTCAGACCTTGTCACATGAGGAACACCCAGATGGTAATCTGATCAGGCAGAAGCAAAGGCTGCAAGCAGAATTAGATGGGATACTCATTTCAGTACCCAGCAACAAACTTTCCAGGACTCCTTTGTTCACCTATAGCCTCACCAGCAAATTGCCCAAAACATGCCTGTGAAAGCTGTACACAAAGGGTCACACTTTTACCTATTTAGTGAACTAAAACATACACATATCTCTTTAATCCCAGTATAGAAGAGCTCTGCTAATTTTAGATCCACGTGGTGCAAAGTGTCATAGCTGTCAGATAGCTGGATACCTGAACCTCAGGCCAAACTAATTTAGTTTTCCAACATGATTAGGCTTTCAACCCCACTTAACTGCTGATCTGTATTTATATGCATTGCAGAACACATCATTAAACACTGCAATTTCATGTTAACTATGAAACTGAACAATGAAAATATGTTTAAAAGCAAACAAAAAGTTCAAAAGGGACATGTGGCTATAATCAAGCACAGATTTTGGCCTATGCCACTGAAAAGCCCATCACAGGCTTAATCCTCCTTGTGTTACAAAAATAGTTACACTAATTGTGTGATTGCAAAGGTACAGAATTTAACCCTCAATCTATTTGCCGAGAATCTATATCCTTTCACAGATTTACTGGCAGCTATATACAAATATATATCATCTTATACAAATTCCAAAGAATTGATAGATTAACACTGCACAGCAAAATGATGTACTCACCAGGTATAGTAAAATCAAATCCAGAAACATACTGACTTGCTTTTAAAACAGCTAGGGCCAAATTTGAACACCCTAAAGGAGGATCAATTTCAGCCAGGGGCATACCTTCTCAAAGGCTGAGCTATTATTTGAGCCCCAGTCTTGGGAAGAGGCTTGCATGGGTGCATTTCCAAAGCCACTTTTCCCCACAAAAGCACCAGAGCCTGCCTACACAGATCAACTTGTAAGATCTGGCTATTAACATGCCCTTCAGGATTTGACCAGCAGACTGAAGTGTCTTTGTAAGCATTGTTTCACCTGTTTGAAAGCTGGGTTGACTGGAAGCATTCAGTACATGAATATTTTCACCCACTACAGAAAATCAAGGCTTTGTTAAATTAAACTGCTTTAATGATGTTTTACAGGAAACATTTCAGGCATGCAGCAATAAGCTTCATTCATATTTGACATTTACAAAACTTTATTCTTTTAACCCTGAACTTATAAAATACTTGCACTTAAATTCAAGCATGTGAATAGGCCCATTTTTATGTACATGTTGAAATGGTGGAATAAATTCTTTAAAACAGGCATGTTTTCAATAGCATAGAGGGAAAAAATGCATAATCTGGTTTTCAAGCCAAATATCACTAAAAATTACACAACTAGATCACAGTTAACAACTGCAAATACCTCAATCAAATATATAACTCAGCCAAAACAAGCCTTTTAACACAAAAATGACTAAAGTTTATTTTCCCTTTTTTCCTCTCTCACTTCACCACCTCTCAGTTTTCACACTAAAAAAAGAATTATAGAATATTCCTGTGAGCTGTATTTTAAAGATGTTGCTGACTCAGTGGGAATTGGGAAGTACCAGAAAAGCAACGAAGCAGACCTTTAATCTCTGCCCCAATTCACATACCAAAGATATTTAAATCGATGGCCAAATTCTGCGTGCCTTAGTCAACCCAACAGGTATCTATTAGAATCAAGAAAAAGCAATTGCAGTTTATGTATACCATCTAACTCAGCTCTAAAAACTGCTGCCCAATTCTTGAGGCCTTTACGCAGACAAACCTTGCTGAATTGCCCAACATTCAGGTTCTCGTTATTTTACTCCAAGACCTCTTCAACTTAGCTCAAGTGAAGAGCTCATACAAGTCAAATCAGCAAGATCTGGTTCTTATTTAGGATGAAATGCACCCAATGAGACATCCCATCCCCAAGCACTTTAAAAGTGGAAACTTTCCACTTAAATAAAGAGGATGTTGAAACAGGATAAAACTGTGGGGTTTACATTTTTATGTGACCCAAGTTGTCCATTAATTTTGACTGACTTCAGGCAGTACAAAAGCTATTATGTTTCCATCCCTAACTAAAGACATTTTTTGTTGGCTAAAATCCTTTCTTCCCAGGAGGCTAACCTGCTGTAGGAAATATGCTATGAACATGAGAAACAGTGTCTTCTTGTTGAAGATTTGCACAGTGGCAAAGAAAGGATTAGGTGACCTGCAGCTGGATAATCCACACATGCCCTCTGCTAGTCAGCAAAACAAAACAACTTTCCCATTTGAAAAAAAAAAAAAAAGGGGATGAACTCCAAGGCTAGATACTACTAGTACCTGAAAAGAGGCCAAAGAAAACCATCCATGCTGGAAATTCCTTACACACCCCACAAGACTAACACCTATCTGCTACCATTTTTTGTTATGCCAAAGAAGGAAAATAAATTAAAAGCACTTAAGCAATTACTCACTTCAGGATTTCTTTCTGTGTTCAAAATCAGAAGCCCTGAAGCAGGACATCCAATTACTTCACAGTTGAGAGCCCAAAGAGCAAAATATCTGCTGACTGAAAATTCAGGTCCCCAACTTCAAAGCAAAAATGAGGAAATTCAGAAATTCACAGATTTCAATGCCAGGAGCACCTGGCAGGGCCCTTGCTGTCTTTGGTCTGTGAAGCCATCTCTGGACTAAGTCTGATATCAAACACTTGTAAGAGCCTTCAAATTCCTAAAACCAGCAGCAGTTCATTTATAGATGTACAAAAACCATTCTGTGCAAATGCTCCCTTCATAAATTCGGTTCAAAGGAGCTGGAGGACAGACATCTATTGTTTTTTATCTTAATACAAAAAATGTACCCAAACAGTGTCAGAACAGCTTTACTTGACACTACCATCAATCAATCATTAGAACAAATTACATTGCTTCTGAACCCTACACAGGCAATAAAATGCATCAGATGACCTGCTAGCTCTCATCCTTTCTCCAGCGTCTTTGTTCTCAGAACACAGAACCAGAGCTGTTTGCCCTGCTTCAGCTGAATGTGTAGCATTACAGATCTTTTTAAAGCAAGACAGGAATGCCAACAGTGAAACAATGTACCAAAGTTTAAAAAACCCAGCCTGAGTTTTGCCAGTCCCAGAGTTACCTCTCCTTCCGACAGAAAGAGGGGCTACGCAGTGAGCCCAAAGTACCCAAAGGAAGGATTAATCAGGCACCCAGTGCAAACAACACATTCATGAGATGCTATTCCTAGCATTAACAACAATTCACTGAAATCCCTGAAATGCAAGGCTGTGTTTTTTTGTGGGCAGTCACATCAAGATGAATCTCCCAATAGATACAATTCCTACAGACCCAGATATCTAAAGCTACAGCCTTAAAAGGTCCGCATGGCCCAGATAAGTTTTACAGCTTACATGACTGTCAGAACGTTGGTGAATAATTTATTCAACATTTAACTCCATAAATTAGCTCTTTTTCAGATACCACAATCACATGGTCATTAACAGACCTACCTATATAAACAGTGATGTCAAAAGGAGACAACTTAGTTAAGTAATTGTTCAAAATCTTGCAGAAAAAGGTTGTTGCAATTGCTAGTCAAATAAATGTTTACTACCTCAACTGAAAAATACATTAAGAAGTTTTACTGAAATGAACTAACCATTTAAGAGGAATGATATATATGTCTTGATTCCCAGTGTATTACTTCAGGTTTATAGCAGAGGAAATCTTAATGAATGCACTGTATTTACAGCTTAAAATTATGACCTTTGAATATTTAATGCTCAAATAATGATGACATGGAACAGTGTATAACTATGCCATTGGTAGAGATGGCATTTAATATTTTAAAACTTAAATGTATACAAAACACTATTGGACATTTTCTTACTTATCAAGAAGGCTGCAACTAATAATTGTATTAATTTTGTTCCCAGGCAATGATGAGATAATTATTCTTGCTGCTTTGTAAGTTATGTTCTTTACATCCTCATAGAAAATAGTAACAGGTATTTGTACAATTTTTCATCTTCCTATTCAGTCACAAACAAGATGTGAAATACGCAAAATGCTTTAGATAAACTATACTAGATGTTTTATTGCCACTCTCACAATAAAGGCTTTGCCTTTGAATTCTTTGCAGTGCTACCAATAAAGAAGCATTTTTTCCGTGAATAAATAACTTGATTCAACATGATTTAGAAATCATCTGAGATAACATGACTTGTTTTCTCCACCAAAATGCTTCAGAAATACTGTCAAATAATTACATGAATCAATTAAAAAAAAAATTGGCAACCAACAACTGAGCTGACAAGGAATCAAAAAATGGCATTCTCTACACCCACAGCAAACCGCTCTTCTGTGCCTTCTCAAATTTAGCAAACAGTTGCCTAATTATTTACTGTCACAGCCAGAGACATGATCAGCAGACAGAATTTTGAGACAGACAAATACCCTGCTTTCAACTGTTAAAGCAACAAGGTACTTGGTATTGCATGGTCTTCAAGATTTGCAGCCTACTTTGTCTGCAGAAATAGATGAAAAGTAAAATTTCACTTTTCTACATTTAAAGACAGAAGCTTTTATCTCCCTAAACCAACATCTTAATGACGCGGCATCATACAATCCCAAGCCTTCCAAGACAGGCAATGAATTTTGTACAGCTGACTCTGCTAGTTACAGTACTCAACAGCTGGGGCATAGATAATTTGGCACCCTGATAATGCCCTAGATGAGTATGAGAGTGTTCTGTACTAAGAAAAAAAAAAAGAAAAAAAGAACTATCAACATTAAAATTATAGATTGGAGCTTATCTTATAAAGTCAACATGGTTTGCATTTGACTAAGAAAGTTACTACAGGAGGTGTTTACAAAACCGAGAAATTCAGAGAAATGGCACTCCCTCTTCAAAGCCTATATTGTAGCAATTCTTTTCTGATTAGATCAGCTCCCATAGCAAGTCATCAGAACAACAATCGCTGTAGTGAAGTCATACTACTGGGACTGGAATGGGAAATCATGACTGCCTTGGAAACACATTTTAAAAAATAATGTATTTTCCAGGTTTCCAATATATCTTAATTAAAACAAGTCTAAATCTTTACCTCTGCTCCAAATGGCTGAATAAAGTGCACCTTGAATACACAAAACACAGCATACCAATACACTGAATATGACAGTAAAAACTAAGACAACAACAACTGGATCCTTCCAAATAATTTCAGGATTTGGCTGTCATGGAAAGGAGCGTGTGAATGGACTCAATGTTACCACCATAACATTATATACTCAAATACTTTCAGAATGTGCTTTATTTCTTACACAGATGTAAATTAGTTTTCAGAGTTTAATTAAAATCTTTTTGTTCCCCAGCATGTGAAAACTAAATCTTTCAGCCCTTTTCCTCATAAAGCTCCCACTGAAATAGGGGAAAGGAGGCCTAATCTCTTTCCCAGGTTTTTAAGCAAGTAGACAAATTGGTATGAGAATGAACCTTATTAAACCTGATTCTAGCAAGAAAACAAAGGTAATCTAAATCAGAATAGCAGTGCTCTGGGTTAGAAGCAGAGCAGAAAAACAAGTTTTCTCAGTGTTTATTTACAAAGTAAACTGTCCAATAACTCTAAAATTTTGCAAAAATAAGATCAGCTTTATATAAATTGATGACTTAAAAAAAGGGTGAGAATGAAGTAAAGATGTGCTTTTGAAGATGACAGCAATCATCAAATAGTAATTATTTCTAAAATGCACTAATGTGTTTCAGTACAGAAACAGTGCACATGCTCCATAGCTGCATTGACACAACGGGCAACAGACACAAAGGAGTCATTAGTCAATACTGTTAATGACACATAAAATTGCAAGTGACACCACTATAAAGTAGACTCAGAACCCACAAGTTCTCAGAGTCAAAATAACCATCTGTAGAGGGTTTATTTTCCAAAATATTATCACAAGCAACATGGAATAAATCAAATCAATTATCGGTATCTTCAATCAAGCTCTCTTAAACTATGCCACTCCCATTCCCATCAGGGGAAACCATTAAACAAAAATCTTCAGAACTGACTGGAAACATAGAGCTAAAAAAAAATCAGATATGAAATCTAACCTATCTCATTCTCTAACATTACAAAAGGACTCAGCACTGCAAATGTCAGCATATGGTGCGACATTCTGTAAAAACTATTTCAGGGATGAAGGTTCATTCAATCTGAACAGTTAACTCCATCCCTTTTGCACTTGAAATAAAATCAGACCTGTAACACTTCTGATAAGCTTTTTCAGATTTAGTACTAGCAAATGCATTGAAAAACAGCAATGAATCATCCAAATCATCCCCTCCACTCTGATGCATTTAAGAAATCAATGTAATTTACATTTCTAGCAAGACGAATTTAGCTGTGTGCATCTTCGCTACCATAAACGCCTTTTTACTTATTTTTCTGTATTCGATGAAAAAATTCAGGTGCTAAACGTAATAAGCTCATTTCTGCCCGACCACAAAACGTAAATACATAAATAAAAAGGTGAAAATAAAGCGAAGCTTTAAATACGAATACACATCAAGACGTAAACCACTGCGTCCGCACTGCACTCGAAAAGGACTTTTAAACACACTCGAGAGAGCGTGTCACCCACTGGTGAGGTGACACGGTATTTCTATTTATCGCAGAAGCCGCCCACGTCCGTCCCCCGCAGGCGGACCCCGCTCGGGGCCACCGACGTGCCCACCCGCCCGACAGCGCCGGAGCCGCCGGGTCCGCAGCCGCCNGCCGCCCTTCGGAGCGCAGGGAGGGGTGGCCCCAGCCGCAGACCCCGGCTCCAGCCCCATCGCCAGGCGCCGCCTTCGCGGTCGCTGAGCTCTCGCCGCCCCGTGCCCGCCCCCCGTGCTTTTGCCCCGGCCTCCCCCCGGCACCAGAAGGGCGGTGGCCGCCGGGGCACAGACGGCACT